>SJYV01047683.1:845537-902939 GCA_006410875.1 Neotragus pygmaeus | reverse complement strand
CTGGACAACCTGTGAACACTTTCCGTCATCCCCATTTTCTGAGGAGGACCCCGATTCTCAGCAATCTTGTGTAGTTCATCTCCCAGCTTTGCTGGAGATGGCAAAGCTGGGCTGACAGCCCGTAGCCAGCTCAGTCTCTGGCATGGACGTGGCTCCGGCCCCTGTACTTGCAGGATGAGCTCATCCCATGAGAACAGCTCCCGGGGAAGGCTGCATCCTGGACGTGCAAGGCTGGGAAGCCAGGGAGTCCTGGGAAAGCCCAAGGCATCCGTCCGTGTTCTTTGCTCATTTGTCTGTTTCTTCCTCTTCTCTCCTCTCCCATTTGGTAAATAGGTGAGTCGTCCTGGAAATATGCGCTTCTCTTCAGTTCATTCCTCTCTACATTTATTCCAAAATGAAACATATTCTTTAGAAACCAAAGACAGTATAAAAATAGGAGAACTCAGATAAAATAAACCTCTCTAATTCATATGCTACATATTAATGTATATTTTCTGTTAATCTAACTTTCTGTGATGATTCACTGTAACACAAAACATGGGAATCAAGTGATAAACTTTCTTCAAGTCTTCACTCTGAACGGAAGGAAAGTTGTAAGAACAGAAGTAAAANTTTGCTACATATTAGTGTATATTTTCTGTTAATCTAACTTTCTGTGATGATTCACTGTAACACAAAACTTGGGAATCAAGTGATAAACTTTCTTCAAGTCTTCACTCTGAACGGAAGGAAAATTGTAAGAACAGAAGTAAAAATCCTCAATAGAAAACAAACCTATGGTCACCAAAGAGGAGGATACAGGAATAAATTAGGAGCTTGGGGTTAACATGTACACACAGCTATTTATAAAATAGATAAACAGCAAGGTTCCCTGTATTGCCCAGGGAACTATACTCAATATCTTATAATAACCTGTAATGGAAAAGAATCTTAAAAAGAATAGGTATATATCTATANTGAAACTCCAGTACTCTGGCCACCTCATGCGAAGAGTTGACTCATTGGAAAAGACTCTGATGTTGGGAGGGATTGGGGGCAGGAGGAGAAGGGGATGACAGAGGATGAGATGGCTGGATGGCATCACTGACTCGATGGACATGAGTTTGAATGAACTCCGGGAGTTAGTGATGGACAGGGTAGTCCTGGCGTGCTGCGATTCATGGGGTTGCAAAGAGTCGGACACGACTGAGTGACTGAACTGAACTGAACTGTGTTTAAAAGTTAATGATTCACCTGAAATTTTTCTCCTTGATAAGTTGGATGGCAGTTACTGATTGTCTTGTCATGGGTCTGGATGCTTTATGACCCTGCTGGCCAGGCAGGCATTCCTCTGAATGCCTAGAAACTGGAGCAGCAAGTATAGCTTTAGGTTAATGGAGCAAAACACTAATGTGAGGGAGTGAGTTGCGATTAGAAAAACAGAACCAAGGCCCCAACCCAACATGGACTGCCTAACAATTTCTACCCCTTTAAAAGGCAAATTGAAAATGGACAAAATATTTTTATTCCTTACCTTGCTGCTACAGATGCTTTTCCCCCATACATAAGCATTACTCTTACAAATTTCCTTTGTCCTCAAGTTTATTCTGCTGAGGCCGAAGAAGCTACAGATGCAGAAGCTGGGCATTCAGAATGGCTTAGAGATGAGAGCTTAGTCCTAGACACTTATGGTCATGTCAACTAAAACTATAGTCACAAGCTGAAAGTAGAGTTATTTTATTTGGTGGGAATGTTTAGGACTCAGAGCATGGGGAGAGAAAACTGCTCCAAGGAGGCAGGAGGCTATAAATAAGTTTGCAACAAAAGGAGCAGGCAGTCTGAACATCAAAGATCAGGTATCAAGTTGAGGAAATTCAGCATTCTGTGTATGGGAAGATGCGAGCTTCTGGGCTCACTGAATTCATCCTTTTTGTGTGCACCTCAGCTGTCTGGGACCAATCCTGTTTCCTTCTTCACTTTGCTTCTTGCATTCCCCCAGCTCCTCAGCAGTCACCATGCGGGGAGGCAGCATCTGCTGGATCGCAGTTTTAGGAGCCCTCACTCACATTTGGATGCCAGAAATTGCTGATGGCTGTGACATTTCTTGTTTATTAATATGGCAGGAGATATTTTCATTTCACANCATATGGCAGTGTATATATGTAACTGTTACTCTCTCAATGTGTCCCCTCCTCTCCTTTCCCCTCTGTGTCCAAAAGTCCATTCTCTACATCGGTGTCTCTGTTCCTGCCCAGGAAAAAGGTTCATCAATACTGTTTTTCTAGATTCCATATATATGCATTAATATGTGACATTTGTTTATTTCTTTCTGACTTACTTCACTCTGTATGATAGACTCTAGGTTCATCCACCTCACTACAACTGACTTGATTGTGTTCTTTTTTATGGCTGAGTCATATTCCGTTGTATATATGTACCACAACTTCTTCATCCATTCATCTGTCAAAGGGTTGCTTCCATTTCTTAGCTATTGTACATAGTGCTGCAATGAATATTGGGGTCTGTGTGTTTTCTTTTTCTTTTCTTTTTTGCATGTGTCTTTTTGCATTATGCTTTTCTCGGGGTATATGCCCAGTAGTGGGATTGCTGGGTCTAATGGCGGTTTTATTCCTAGTTTTTTAAGGAATCTCCACACTGTTCTCCATAGTGGTGTATCAATTTACATTCCCACCAACAGTATAGGAGGGTTCTCTTTCCTCCAGATCCTCTCCAGCATTTATTGTGTGTGAACTTTTTGATGATGGCCATTAGGACCCATGTGAGGTGATACACATTGTAGTTTTAATTTGCATTTCTCTAATAATGAGTGAGGTTGAGCATCTTTTCCTGTGTTTGTTAGCCATCTGTATGTCTTCTTGGGAGAACTGTTTAGGTCTTCTGCCCATTTTTTTGATTGGGTTGTTTGTTTTTCTGATATTGAGCTGCATTAGTTGCTTGTATATTTTAGAGATGAAGAAACTTCTAAAGAAGTAAAATACAGCTTAATTCTGCCACCAAGAAATGCCTCTGTTCCCCCTACCCACATTCTTCACCAGTGAGTCAGCAGAGACTTGCAAACCATCTCTGAAATGCAGAAAGAATGCCAGCTCCTTCTTTAGAGGAAGATATAGCTTAGAAATAGCTATAGAAGTTTAAATTAAACTTACTTGTATAACCAGTATTATATATCATCATAAGCAGGGACTATCTGANTTCACCAGTGAGTCAGCAGAGACTTGCAAACCATCTCTGAAATGCAGAAAGAATGCCAGCTCCTTCTTTAGAGGAAGATATAGCTTAGAAATAGCTATAGAAGTTTAAATTAAACTTACTTGTATAACCAGTATTATATATCATCATAAGCAGGGACTATCTGAGGAGAACCATGAATTTCTGGTATTGTGTCTCTATAGAAAAGCACCAGGAGAGATAACCCCCCAGTGAAAATCACTCAGTTGTGGTGGAAAAATCTGAAAGCAGTGTAGCTCATGTTCAGGAGGGGCCAAGGACACTGGGGCTGTGACATTTGCTGACCACTTGAAGGGCTAGTGTGGCCTCCTCATGTAAGTTCTTCTTGAAAAACGCTCAGGATAACCTTCTAATATTCATTAAATTCAGTCGTGAAAAGTTTGCATTAATAATATTGATAAAATTTATATTGATCAGTGCTGATTTATTCATCACAAATGTACTTTGTTAACAAGATTAGAAATAAATTCTTTTGAATGGATAGAAATTTTCTCTAGAAGGAATTAAGAAAGGTNTGCATTAATAATATTGATAAAATTTATATTGATCAGTGCTGATTTATTCATCACAAATGTACTTTGTTAACAAGATTAGAAATAAATTCTTTTGAATGGATAGAAATTTTCTCTAGAAGGAATTAAGAAAGGTGTATTCTAACCTGGCTTTGCAACTCAAATAATCCATCCCACCAAAGGAAAATGGCAGCACACAGCTTATAAGAACCCCCTTCCTGACTTCAGATATCTGATAGATGAGATTAAATATGTTTTCTGAGTCTGCTCCACCGTAAGACAGCCAATCACATATTGACTGAAAGAAGGAAGAAGAGTGGTCCACTTTAACTAGCCAGATATCCAACAGAATTTTAAATTTGAGCTATTAAATCTAAGTGTTCCCAAAGGAAACATTAAATACTCAAGTAAATGGAAGAACAGTGATCCAGGATCAATGCTGTTAAAATGTGTAAGATGGGACAGATGCTTCTAGATTCCTCCAGAGGCACTGTTCTCAAACAGGTCTGTGGGAACCACAGGTGAGTGTTANCCTCCAGGTCATCCCAGTGCAGAACTCCTGATTTCTTTACCACTCTCCCAACTGGTCTGCAACCCAGTTTCCTCCCTCTCTCTGCAGCACCACTATCTGCTCAGTTGCTCAAGTCACAAACCCTTGATCCATCTTTGATTCTTCTTGCACATAAACCACGTACAGGTCCTATGGAGCTGTAGTCAAAATACTTATCAAATATGCCCCTCTCTTTTCATCTCTATGTCATCACTCCAATTCAAGCTAGTATGATCTCTTAGATCAGCTCATCCACTGCCACCTGTGCACCACTAAAATCCATTAATGACACAATAAGCAAGGTGATCCTTTCACAGCATTCCCCTATTGAGATGGCCTCCACTGGACACAGGATACGCTCCAAACTCTGACTCTGGCCTGCAAGGCCCTGTGTGAGCTGGACCCTTTAAGCTTCTCCAGTCGCACCTCTAGTGTTACGCACGATCCAGCCACCGGCCTGCCCTCCAGTCTTTGAAAATGTCATACTAGTCCTCATTTTAGGGCTTTTATTTGCCCAGAATTCTCTCACTGGATGGCTTGTTCTTATCATCCTTCAAGGCTGAGCTCAAATATCAGAAGCCCTTCCTGATCACACTATATCAGATAGACCCTGCTCCATTCACTCGCTCACTCACCATCCTGTGGCTTACCTCCTGCATTCCTAGCATGCATTACAATCCACCATCACCTTGCTTAGTTGCTGTTCCTGGTGTGTCATCCCTACCAGGATGCCGGCTCCTCAAAGGCAGGAACCTCATCTCTCTTATTAACCCCCAAGTCCTGGAACATGATAAGTTCACAGTACATATTTGCCAGAATGAATGAATAAGCTGGATGATAAATGCCTTGTGTGCCAAGTTGCTTCTGTGGTGTCTGACTTTGTGACCCCATGGACTATAACCCATGAAGCTCCTCTGTCCGTGGGATTCTCCAAACAAGAATACTGCAGTGGGTTGCCATGCCTTCTCCAGAGGATCCTCCTGACCCAGGGATTGAACTCGTGTCTCTTAAATCTCCAGCACTGTAGGTGGGTTCTTTACTACTACTGCCACCTGGGAATCCTGATAAATGCCTTAATAGAAGGGTATTTTAAAAATCTGTAGGAGTCCAAAGAAGAGAGCTATTGTCCCCAGGAGAGTCAAGCAAGGCTTCATGGACAAGGGCCCATTGGGCCGAAGTTACACGGAGGGGAAAGGGAGGGAGAGTAAGCAACCTGCCTGTCGGAATACAGACACAGAAGCACAAAGAGGAGGACCTGTGTGTGCTGGGGCGGTTCGCAAGGCTGGAGAGTGAGGAGAGGGGCACAGTCCATCCCCTTGGTGCTCTGGCCTGGCCGCCTGGGTTTCTTCTGTTTCTTTCTGTCTGCATCGATTCACTGCATGCTTTCTTGCAGCAGGAATTTCAGTCTGGCCACACTCCTGGCGAGGAGGGAAGCCTTCACTGGGCCGCTTCAGAGATCCAGGCTCTGCGTGATAAAAGACACTGTTTTGTCTCTTGGAGTTGTTCAGTTGTTTTTAAGGAAAGATTCTGTATTTTTCTGAAAATTTCTCCTTCCTTCTTTAGGACATGCACCCTGACTTCCATAAATACCTACTTTTAACTTCTAAATAGATAGGGAGATAATTTGGTTGATAATAAAAAGAATAGATTTGGGGTTTTTCAGCCTGAAGTCCATGGGTAAACAGATGCCTTTGCCATGAGAGTTTAGTGCGAGTCATCTGGAAATTCTCTAACCCTCTTTGCTCCCTCATTCCCTACCTATTTGAGAGGCTAAGTCTGGTAGGATCATAGTCCCCAGCTCAGAGATGAAGGCGGTTATGTGGGGCTTCCTTCCTGTGATGAGGGCAAGTGCCTTGCTGGACTGGAGCTCCTGCAAGCATGGCAGGATGGCGGATGTGGGCTTGTAACTAGAGCCTGGGTTTGAGTCTCTGCCCCTTCCTGTTGCATCACTCTAGTCAAGTCACTTAAACTCCCTGAGCTTTGGTTCCCTCCTCTGTACAAAGAGAAGAGTAAGCTGCTGTCCCTCCTCAACTTGCCCTCATCTTCGCCTAAGCATCAGTTTCTTTCTCATCTCCAAATCTAAGATAAATCCCTCTGCCCTTCCTGGGTCGGGTTTCCCTTCTCTCATCAGACTGAATATGTGGGAAGCCCTGAAGTGTTGCCCTAAGGTGGGGGAGGCAGCCCCACAGCACAGCACCAGCTCCGACTCTGGCTTGTGCCAGCCTAGGTGAAGCAGCTCAGAATATAGAATAAAGGAAAAACTCATTTCCTCCCTGGTGTCTAGGAGGAAGCAAACTCCACACTAAATTATGTTCCAAATATGCCCTAAGGTAGTTTTAATTTTATTGGCACTGATTTTAATTTACTCTTTAGGCCCCTGTTGCAGAATGAGCTGTTGGCTGCTGGCAAGGGGACAGCCCTTCATCACTTGGTTTTGATTAAGGTTTGTAAGTTTGGAAGGAAAGAACAAAGATGCTGTCCCCTCATTCTATTCTCTGTCTCCAAATTGTAATTAATGGCCCTGCATTAGCGGCACACCCCCTGCTCTGACATAGCCACACACAAAAAGCACCTCATTTGACTGCTGGGAAAAAGTTCAGATGCAGCTGTTCATTCATTTAATTAATTCACTCTCCTATCCATTCATTGATTCACCTCTAGTGATAACCCACTATATACCAGGGCTTACTCTGGTTCTGTGAATTTAAAAAAAACCAACAATGTATGGTCCCTTCCCTGAAAGAGTCCACATTCTAATGGGAGATGGAAATAAACAAGGCATGATTATGCCATGTGGTCAGTGCCAGGAGAGAATTGTGAGAGCACACAGGAGGCTGTTCACTCATCCCTGAAGGATAAAAATGGCTATTTGAATTTATCTTTCTGTACAAGTCAGGTGAACAATTTTAGATGCTATAATGAGAAATCCCCAAATCTCAATGGCTTAATACAGTAAAAGTTCATTACAGTCTGATGCAGGTCAAGTGACTTGTCTGGCAATTTTCCTCCCAGTGTTGACTCAGCGAACTAGCCTTTTTCCCTATTACAATACCATTGATTTTACATGTAGCTTCTATGCCCAAGAGCAAGAATGTGGGCAATTGTGTATGTGTTTGATGACCAGGCCTGTAAGTAGCACTTATTACCACTGCCCACATCCCATTTGATCCCAACCAAATCCCAAGGGAAACTGAGGGATGTTGTCCCGGATCCAGGAAAAAGATAGGGAACTGGTGAGCATCTCCTTAGTTTGCCTTAAGTCTTAAGGTTGTCTCAGGGTTACCCAGATAAAGAGAACTTGTATTTCAGGCAGAGGAGATATTCTTTATGTACAAATATGGAGATGAAAGTCACAAGCCTGGAGATTTGAAGTACTCCAGGCAGCTCCGTAGGACTGAAGTATAGAGTATCAGACCAGAAATTGTGAAAGCTGAGAGTAGGCAGGGGGCAGAGGCCAGATCACACAGGACCTTTTATAATATATGAAGGGGTTTGGAGTCTATCCTCTGAGAGATAGGGAGGAATAGGGCAGTTTCAGTTAAATAAGTGCCATTATTTGTTTACATCTTAAAAGATTGCTCTGAAGCAGCAAGGAAATTAGGTCAGAAGGTATTGTAGTAAAACAAGAAAGAAATGATGGAATGGGGTCAGACTTGGTTCATGTCCTCAATATGCTCATACGCAGACAGACATACTTTCTAGCCATATTTCAGTAACAACTATATAAGTATACCTATACAGTACACAAGGATACCTATACAGTAACAAGTACTGACATCAAGGCCCAAGCAAGAAGCTGTTTGCAGAAGATGAAGGGATTTATTTTAACAGAAGTGAGTGAAGTCGCTCAGTTTTGTCCGAATCTTTGCAGCCCCATGGACTATAGCCTACCAGGCTCCTCTATCCATGGGGTTTTCCAGGCAAGAGTACTGGAATGCGTTGTGATTTCCATTTTAACAGAATGTGAGAAGAAATCATGGAAAGTTTAAGAAAGCTGTATCTCTTTTCTCTCATCCAACAGCCACTTATAAAGATGCAGAAATTGAGGTACAGTGAACAGCTGCTACTGTTCATGGTTATAGATTATGTGACCATTAGAACCAGACTTAGGAACTCTGCTTGCCTTCCTTGCTCTGTTCTTATGGACCAACATGAGCCCATAGTGCCAATTTAGGCACAAAACATAGTAGGATGGTGATGAAAGTAGTATCTGTGGTCTTTGGTTTTGCCAGAAAAGTGCTGAATATGTGCAATGAAGAAGAAAAAGAACTAGAACTTCAAGCTCAGACCCCATGCAGGTTAATTTCCTAGACCCTTTTCTACTCCAGGTACAATCTAGACTCTCAGATTGGGAAGAGATCTTAGAAGCTAGATAATCTCTGGGTATTTCCTGATGCTCCAGTTGTAAGGACTTGGTGTGTTCAGTGTGGTGGCCTGAGGTCAGTCCTAGTCAGGGAACTAAGATCCTACAAGTCATGCAGCATGGCCAAAAAATAAAATAAAATAAAGAAAATAGATGATCCTTGAAATTTGTTGTGGAGGTACTAGCCAATGCAGTTAGACAAAAGAAGAAATTAGAAGCATAAAAACTTAAAAAGAGGAGATAAAGTTACTAAGTATATACAATAAGATTATTGTTGTTCACTCGCTCAGTCATGTCCAAGTCTTTGCAACCCCATGGACTTCAGTACACCAGACTTCCCTGTCCATCACCAACTCCCAGAGCTTGCTCAAATTCGTGTTCATCGAGTCAGTGATGCCACCCAATGGTCTCATCCTCTGTCGTCCCCTTCTCCTCCTGCCAGCATCAGGGTCTTTTCCGACGAGTCAGATCACATCAGGTGGCCAAAGTATTGGAGCTTCAGCTTCAGCATCAGTCCTTTCAATGAATATTCAGGACTGATTTCCTTTAGGATTGACTGGTTTGATCTCCTTGCAGTCCAAGGGACTCTCAAGAATCTTCTCCAATAACACAGTTAAAAATCAATTCTTTGGTGCTCAACTTTCTTTATGGTTCAACTCCCACATCCATACATGACTACTGGAAAAACCATAGTTTGACTAGACAGACCTTTGTTGGCAAAGTAAAGTCTCTGCTTTCTAATATGCTGTCTAGGTGGGTCATAGCTTTTCTTCCAAAGAGCAAGTGGCTTTTAATTTCTGGCTGCAGTCATCATCTGCAGAGATTTTGGAACCCAAGAAAATAAAGTCTGTCACTGTTTCCATTGTTTCCCCATCTATTTGCCATGAAATGATGGGACAGGATGCCATGATCTTTGTTTTTTGAATGTTGAATTTTAAGCCAGCTTTTTCACTCCCCCTCTTTCACTTTCATCAAGAGGCTCTTTAGTTCCTCTTTGCTTTCTGCCATAAGGGTGGTGTCATCTGCATATCAGAGGTTATTGTTATTTCTCTCTGCAATCTTTTTTTTTACACATTTTTAAAAATTATTTTTAATTGAAAAATAATTGCTTTACAGAATTTTGTTGTTTTCTGTGAAACATCAACATGAATCAGCCATAGGCATACATATGTCCCCTCTCTTGAACCTTCCTCCCATCTCCCCACTCCATTCCATCCCCCTAGGTTGATAAGAGCCTCTGATTGAATTCCCTGAGACATACAGCAAATTCTCATCAGCTATCTATTTTACATATGGTAATATACGTTTCAGACACGACTTAGTGACTGAACTGAACTGAATGTAAGTTTTCATGTTGCTCTCTCCATACATCTCAGCTTCTCCTCCCCTCTCCCTGTGTCCATAAGTCTGTTCTCTGTGTCTGCTTCTCCATTGCTGTCTTGAAAACAAATTCATCAGTACCATTTTTCTAGATTCCATATATGTGCATTGATATACAATATTTGTCTTTCTCTTTCTGACTTACTTCACTCTATATAATAGGCTCTAGGTTCACCCACCTCACTAGAACTGACTCAGATGCATTCTTTTTTATGGCTAAGTAGTGGGGAAACAGTGNAATAGTATCTATTCTTCAATGCCATTCTCCCAGATCATCCCGCCCTCTCCTACTCCCTCTGAGGCCAAAAGTCCATTGTCTATGTCTGTGTCCTTTTGTTGTCTCACATACAGGGTCATCATTACTATCTTCCTAAATTCCGTATATATGTGTCAGTATGCTGTATTGGAGATGGATGAAACTGGAGCCTATTATACAGAGTGAAGTAAGCCAGAAAAAAAAAAAAAAAAATTGTGTCAGATTATTAAAATATCCCAGCACACAGGAAACACCCACGGAACACAAAGTACCATCCTAAGTGTGGTTTTATTCATTCATTCTGTAATGACTAGGATTATTGATAATAACCATAGCCCTCCTTTGTGGGGTATTATAATGCACTTGCTAGGTCTTGGGGGAGAACGTAAAGTAAGGCTGGACATAGGCCTGGTCTTCAGGGAGTTTCCAGTCTTGCGGGAGAGACACTAGTAAGACATGAAGTGACCTGAGCCTATAACCAGATATGAGTATGACATGGGCAACTTAAATCTAAAGTAGAACCCATTCCCAGCAGATTTCCCTTAAAGCATTTAGACACAGAGTTGCTTTAAAATGAACAAGAGGTAGGAAACAGGAAAGAAGAGAAATGGGAAGTGAGAAAAGAAGAAAAGGCCACAAAGGTCCTCACATTCATTCCAAACATCCCGGCTTCCTGCCTGATGGGAGTAGACACTGACAGTGGGAATGGATGCAGACCAGGCTGGGGGCCCCCATGGGTGCCTGCCTGTCGAGATGCCCTGTATCTTCAGGATTAATAATTTAGGGAGAAGGGGGCCTGGCACAGGCTGGCAACTTGGCCAGACAGTCCCAGCCCTTCCCCTGCCCCAGGGCTCTCCTACTCAAATCAGTATTCGTCAGCGGGCGGAATGGGCTTGTTTCACGCACGTTCTAATTAGACAGTGGAGATTATTACAAAACACCTGCAATGTTTGTAATCGTTTAAAATAATGAGAATCAATATTAGCTTTCAAAGTCACCATATGGTAAATGCTCATTCCAGGCATGTGGTCCCTGATAGGCTCTCAATGCTTCAAAACTGATCATTAACGTTTTTTAATTTGCAAGAAGTTGCTCTCAGTTAATGAATTGGCTGCCTGCGTACCCTCCGCACAGTGACTGCCTCTAAGTGATCATTTAATTGTAACATGGCCTCAGGGCCCACCGGAGTACTTGGGGTCTGCTGCAAAGGACATGCTCCAGAGTCAAGTACAAGCCAATACCCCACCACCAGCAGGCACTTCTCAGATGTCTGCTCTCCAAGCCCCTGAAAATGCTGGTTCTCAGATCCCGAGAGAACTTGTGAAGAACAGACTGGTGAGTCCCATCCCAGAGTTTCTGATTCGGCAGGTCAAAAGGAAGGGGCCTGAGATTCTGCATTTCCAACAGTTTCCCAAGTGATGGAGACACTGTTGGGCGAGGGACCACGCTTTGAGAAGCACTGTCCTACAGAAGGACACCCAGGCCCTACTCCAAGGTAACACCTTTCCCATCGGCAAGAAGCACCCAGGAAGGGTGAAGATTGAGAAAAAGACTTCAGTTTTTTCCCTGTTCCCTGAGCAAACTTCCGGGTCACACCTAATGAGATGGGCTGTGGGCTTCCTGGAACATGTGTTGAGCCAGCTACTGTGCTGGGCACGTCCACATCTTGATTAATCCTCACCACAACACAGTGAAGGCGGTACTACCACCACACTGGACAAAAGAGGAAACAAAGACCCGGGACCGTCCGGTGGCAGCCTGGTCGCCGCATGGAGGATTCTGATTCAAACAAAGGTTTCATGCCGCCAGACCTGTGCATCATCACAACTGTCCCAAATGACGTGACCGGAGGGAAAGTGTGGGCCACTTCACTCCTCACCCAGAGCCTGTTTTCTCCCCTTCCCTGGGCTCTCCTGACCACTACGAGATGTGAGGCGGAGAGGATCTTTTGCAAGCACGCAGATAGTGCAAATTATCAGAAGTGCTCCCTTCACACATGGTCAGAAATTCTTCCCTCCCCATAAACTGAGCACACAACCCCTCTGGCACTTTGCTTTGTCCTCAGTTCTCATCTACTAGGCTGATACTTCTCAACTTTTAATATCCCTAGGAATCCCCTGGAGAAGGCAATGGCATCCCACTCCAGTACTCTTGCCTGGAAACTCATGGATGGAGGAGCCTGGTAGGCTGCAGTCCATGGGGTCACTGAGTCAGACACGACTGAGCGACTTCACTTTCACTTTTCACTTTCATGCATTGGAGAAGGAAATGGCAACCCACTCCAGTGTTCTTGCCTGGAGAATCCCTGGGATGACGGAGCCCAATGGGCTGCCGTCTGTGGGGTCGCACAGAGTCAGACACGACTGAAGCGACTTAGCAGCAGCAGCAGCAGCAGGAATCACCTGGGGATGTTGTTAACCTGCAGCCTCTGAAGGCACAGATCTAGGTCATGCCCAGAAGCAGCACATGCTGCGCTGCTTCCAGGTGGCACCCCAGGGGATGCTGAAGGTCGTCAGTTCTGTGTAGACACCGAGGACCTGGCATGGTGGGAAACGTGAGCTTAGGAGCCAATGCACCTAGGTTCCGATCACTCCAAAGGTGTTTTTCCTAAAGCGGTTTACTCGAACTCTCAGAACTTCCGCTTCCTTATTTCTAAACTGGGAATAAGATACACCCCCCACAGGGTTATGGGATTCCCAGGTGGCACTAGTGGTAAAGAACCAGCCCGCCAATGCAGGAGACATGAGAGACAGGGGTTCGATCCCTGGGTCAGGAAGATGCCCTGGAGGAGGGCATGGCAACCCACTCCAGTATTCTTGCCTGGCCTGAAGCGCTACAGGCCATGGGGTTGCAAGGAAGTGGACACGACTGGAGGGACTTAGCACCACAGGATTACGAGATAAACAACACGTGAAAAGCACCTATCATTCTAGCACCCTCCTGCCCTCTCCACTAAAAGCCCTCTGCAACTACTTCACCTTCTTTGACATCTCCCTTCTCTCACTTCCTACCCACCCAAGCTTATGAGCAAGGGAGGTCGGACATTTTTGCCTGGTTTACCTGTGGGGCAATCGCAGGCTTCTGACAGACCAAGTGCACAGCCAGGCTGTGCCGGGTCTCAAGTACAACCCAGGGCTCCTGAGTCCAAGCTGCACGCTGTCTCCCACGCCCTAGGGACTGAAGCCTCGGCCCTTCTACTTTTGTGGTAGAGCAAACACGAGACCAGAACCGCTGCAGCCAGAATTAGCCTAGCTCTGCAGAAGTCCTAGAGAAGAAATGAGTGGCTCGTACTCATCTCTTGTTATCTGGAAATAGAAATATTGGCAGTGGGAGTGGGGTGGGGTAGGGGGCAAGTGTGCAGATTTCAGCACAGCAACAGCCCAGAAAGTAGACACTCTCTTCTCTCTAGCTGGAGCTCTATTTTCATCCAGGGAGTGACTTGGCCAAACAGTCCCTGGGATAACACATGAGACACCTCTTAGCCCAGGCAGGGAGCCCCGAGAAATGTACAATATCAAAAGAAGGAAAACAGATAAAACGGAAAAATCATAGGTAGGATTTACGGCAAAGTTTGCGCACAGCCAGGTGAATTCACTAGGCTCCCCGAGCTTCCTTTTTCTTCTTCCTTTGAAGTTTGAAAATACCTAAGACTTGTTTTAAATCATCCCCATAAAACATCGCCTGCTACAGAAGCTGCGATCAGGGATTTTCCCGGCATCCGCATTTGTCGCCGAGCTCGTAATTCACAGCAATTCATAAACTTTTTCAAAATGCTGTGAACGTAACTTCAGGGAGTTAATAAAACAGCTTTCTACTCCTCTACTTCTTGCCATTGATAATTTATTCAAATTGTAATTGCCTGTAATGTGCACCCTCTATCACATTACTGCTCACGCCCCGTGCACGCTCCCCCACCATCCATCACCCCAGCTGTCAGCGCGGCCCTCCTTCCTGCCCGGCACACAAACACGGGACTGCTTCTCTTCTCACAGCTAGTAGACAAGCTGGATGGAGGATCCCACTGGCACCTTCCCACTCAAAGGCTGACATTCAGTCTCAGGCTATCCACGTCTCAACCATGTGTCTTGTGGCATGAGGTTTGCAGGGTTTGGTGGTTTGGGCAGAGCTATTTGCGCATGTGCAGACAGTGCCATAACAGCAAAAGGCTCTCCTGGGGAAGAGGGGGTGATGGATGGATCACAGATCTGAGAGTCAGGAGACTTCTCATCCTAGCTGCACAGTGACTTCTGCGCAAGTGGAGGTAAGCCCTTAACCTCTCTGAGCCTGTTTCCTCACCTAGAAAATGGAGGCTGTGAACTCCCCCCCTCTATTCCACAGGACCCAGTGACTGTTTCAGAGACAATGAGATTATTTCTCAGGCTGACTCTGACTCACACAAAGTCTGACATTCCCTTCCAGGTTTTCCCCAGTGGAAAAAAGCAAGTTGTCACCTGAGTTCTTGAGGCAGATCTGGAACCAGGGGATCAGACAAGGAGAGAGGTCATGGAAGGTGGGACCCAGATTCTAGGGGCAGATAAAAAGGATACTAGAGTTAGTCCTAGAATTAGTCCAATTGTTTGGTGTTGGGCAGATGGGTATCTGATTCTGGTGACCCCAAGATGGCAAAAGCAGAGGTCAAGGCTGCAGCTGGGGTCCAACCAGTGGTTCTGAGGTCTTCCAGGCACCGGGTGATAATGTGTCAGATGATGTTTCTTTCCCCCGCCCCTGTTCAGATCTCAATGTGCATCAGCAGTTTCCAGCCTCCTTACTGAGCGGCCAGCACTGGTCTCTCCTCTCCTGCACATCACTTCTTAAGCTCCCCGGATGTACTGAAGGATGGAGTCCCAGCGTTTAACAGCCTTTCCAGAAGAAAATGCTCCCACTCTCTCAGAAGCTCCTGTGTGGACTCAGAAGTCCACAGTCTACCCTTGGCCTTGCAGAGTTAGAGAATAAGTAGGAAATGCAGGGCCTGTCTCCAGGCAGCTGACCGCAGAGAAAAGCAGCATCTTTTCGACCCCTTCTTTTTTTTTTCCAGTCCCAGCAGCACCCATGCCCCCACCCCCCAACTTCTTGTTAAAATTACCGCAACAAGTGGCAGCAGTAGGTCTGCTCAGCAGGTACCTGCACGTAACTGAGAAGAGGGAAAGGAAATCAGGAAATCGCAGAGATTGCCAAGAGACCTCCCAGGTCCCACATCACCCCCTGATGGGTTTCTCTTTATAACATGTGGGGGAAACCAACTGGTTCCTGCATCCGCGGAGGCGGAGAAGTGGCACTAAAATGAGGAGGAGGAGAAGCAGAGAAGAGAAGTCTCTAAACCCCCCAGTTAAGTTCTGGCCGGATGCCTGAGCCCCTGGGAGCCTCTAGTCCCTTAGGGAGAGGCAGGTGGAGGAAAACGATTTTTTCTGCAGCTGCTACCACTTACCACAAATCATTTATTTCATCTTCTTAGCAAGCGCAAAGTGTACCCAATCCCACCAACTGCCTTCTCAAAATCTTAAGACGTAGCATTCTCCGGTAGGACTTCTTCCCGAAGGAGATTGCCTTCCTCCTGCGATTTACATTAGTGGGGAGTCTGTTATTAGCTTGATATTTTATCTCTGACACTGTGAGAAATACTGCTGCCATAAACCTGGGTGCCCTTAGTAAAAGCTGAACTACTTGGCAAAAGCTAATAAAGTGAGAGACGATGAAAGCAATTGGCTCTGAATACCTAAGCAGCAAAGACGACAGAGGCCCCGCTGGGCCACGGGCATGTGCGGGTCTGCACGCACACAGACGCGCGCACGCCCTCCCATGTCACTTTCCCTTGAGGCCATGGTCACCTTTTTTCTTGCCCTGAGAGCCATTCCCTCCCAACCCAAGGCTCTTCGGTCCAAGAGTCGCAGTTGCTTATTCCTAAAAGCGGATGGATCTAGGCTTTGTAAACCATGCAAGATTCAGAAGGAACAGGAAACGCCCGGAGAATTTGGTGAGGATTCAAATTCCCAGCCCCCAATCCCTCCAGAGATTCTGAGAACAGGATGATGGGATCTGGGAACCTGCAATTCTAACAAGCATCCCGTGAAGGGTTGAGGGGAATGGACTCTGGCGACCGCTGTATTCATAGGCGCTGAGTGGTCACCATAACAAACAGGGCCCTGTCCCTCCACCAACATTGAGTGAAGAACGGATTTCAAGGCCGACTCAGACCCTGTTTCAGAAGATTCGGTCATCCGTATGCCCCCAAATGCCTCAGATCAAACCAGCCGCATCAGAACAGAGGCTTCTGCCTTCCTGAAGGCGGGGCCAGCCCAGGTTCTGGGTATGTGCATCACGTGCAGGAGGAAGGGTGGATGCTCGCTCCCTTATATTGATGAACACAAGCTGTCAGTCCGTGGACACGCCCATAGGAATATTAATAAAGGCAGCGTCTCTTCCTCTGGCTACCTATTTAAGAAACTTTACCAAGTGAGAGACTCTGAAGTGCTGCTGCTGCTGCTAAGTCACTTCAGTCATGTCTGACTCTGTGCGACCCACAGACGGCAGCCTACCAGGCTCCTCTGTCCCTAGGATTCTCCAGACAAGAACACTAGAGTGGGTTGCCATTTCCTTCTCCAATGCATGAGAGTGAAAAGCAGTGGCTGGCAGTAAATGCCGATCATTGAAGGACTCCAAAGCACTCAGAGGCAGGGCTGTTGGGTGTGGTCCTCAGCCACCCAGCTGCTTCTCCTGAATAATGAAAAGAACACAAAACCACGCTGGACAAGCGGTGAATTATGCAGCGAGCCTTGCAGTTTTTAATATGTGCCTCTTTACCCAGTGATGAGCCTGGAAGTCGAGGTGGGGTCGGGGGGAGGAGGTGGCAGAATCCACCATGACGGAAAGTGAGCCTGGTGGAGCCAGAGATGGCATAATGCTGTGGATGCTCAGCCCTGGCTACGTAGTGGCATCATCTGCAGAATTTAAAAATAATAGAAAATACTAACCCTAGAGATCCAAACTTTGATCTGGGGTGGGGCAGGGCACAGGTATTTTTTTAGGGGTCCCTCAGATAAACCAACACACAGCAGGAGTCAGTCATCTCAGACTAATAGAACTTCCAGGGAGTTTAAAGCTGGATGTTCAGTCTGCGCTGAGTTGAACCTTGTGGCAAACTTCACAATGTGTCATTACTGGGGCCCATCTCAGAGAATAACAGGTGTGGATTCTTTTAAAATTCCCCCCCCCTTTTTTTGCTTTTGTGTGTGCTCAGTTGGGTCTGACACTTTGCAATCCCATGGTCTCTAGCCTGCCAGGCTCCTCTGTCCATGGAGTTTTCCAGGCAAGTATACTGGAGCAGATTGCCATTTCCTACTTCAGGGGATCTTCCCGATCCAGGGATTGAACCCGGGTCTCCTGTGACTCCTGCATTAGCAGGTGGGTTCTTTACCACTGTGCCACCTGGGAAGCCAAAACCTACCCCAGCTGACTGCACTTTGCAGCAGAGGCCGAGAAGGGCTGGGAGACGTTTCATGCGGACAGTTGCCTGTCCTTTGCCTCGGGTTTTAACCACTGACCTAGTGGGAAGCACTGGATTTTGAATCAAGAGACTGAATTTACGTCTTAACTTTGTTAGAAACTTGCTGTGGCAACTTAAGCAAGTCATTAACCCTCTAGGCTCAGCTTCGTTTTGATCCTGTCTCACAAAACTGGTGTAAGAATTAAATAAAATCATTTGAGGGACTTCCCTGCTGGTCCAGTCATTAGAACTTTGCCTTCCAATGCAGGGGTGTGGGTTTGGTCCCTGGTCAGGGAGTTAAGATCCCACATGCCTTGAGGCCAAAAAGCAGAACATAAAACAGAAACAATATCATAACAAATTCAATAAAGACTTCAACCACAGTTCACCTTTTAAAAAATCTTAAAATCTACATTGAAAGAAAAATTACTTGAAAGCACTCAAAAAATAGTGATCTGGTACATAAATATCACTATATCCTTTCTTAGACACCCCCCCAAAAAAAAGATTCTACAGGGTTTATATCTCAGCAGGCAGGGAGAGCCTGTGCTATGAGGAAGCAGGCCCCACGGGCTGATAATAGTGACAAGGATGATGCTTTAAAGCTTCAAGTACGTTTTTCCACCATTGACTCCACCCCAGGTAGAATTCTGAAATTATGCTGTTCCATATTAGAGAAGAAGCTCAGAAAGTCTCAGAAAAAGGCTCAGAAAGTTCATCACTCAAACAGCAGCAGCAAAATTCAACTTGGTTCTATTGATTTGCGACCCCAAGTTCTTTCCATTACACCCAAGGTCCTCAATCCTTCCCGTGCAGCAGACTGTAGGGACCCCTACCCCAGAGGGTCTGATTCGGCATGAATCTGCATCTCTTAACAGTTCCCAGGTGGTGCTGCTTGTTCACTGACCACACTGGGAGAACTACTGAACAGCACCGCACCTTCTCTGATGGTAGAGAATCGCCCTAGAGAATGAAACAACTACACTTATGGCAAAAGGAAGGCAGGGAGGAAACGGGGAACGAAATGGAGAGTCTAACTTCACCTCCTCTATTTTTTTAAACGTGTGAAGAAACAGGCTCAGTGAAGCTAAATGGCCTATCAAAAGGCATGTGTCCCACAATACCAGGCAAGGAGGCACAGAAAGGGCTCACAGAAGCTGGCAAAAATACCAGGAAAGGCTTCGGTGCTATGGGCTCATGGATCATTAAGGGTCTAGAAGGTTTGAACCCCCTGGTGGCTCAGGTGGTAAAGAATCCACCTGCAATGCGGGAGACCTGGATTCACTGGGTTGGGAAGATCCCCTGAGGTAAGGCAAGCAACCCACTCCAGTATTCTTGCCTGGAGAATCTCCATGGACAGAGGAGCCTGGTGGGCTACAGTCCATGAGATTGCAGAGAGTCAGACAGGACTGAGTGACTAAGCACAGCACATCAGCTTTCTGGACAAATCAAAAGAATTCTCTAAACCACAATTTAATTTCCTGTAAAACTGAGACAATGAGAGAACCTATGTCTCGGAGCATTTAGTANGAGATTGCAGAGAGTCAGACAGGACTGAGTGACTAAGCACAGCACATCAGCTTTCTGGACAAATCAAAAGAATTCTCTAAACCACAATTTAATTTCCTGTAAAACTGAGACAATGAGAGAACCTATGTCTCGGAGCATTTAGTAAGATAATGAATGTGAAATATACAGTTTACCTGACATTAAGCACCCGATAAATGTTAGCTGTTATTTATAATCATTATTGTTATTACTATCACCATTCAAACCACTCTTACCACCAGCAAGCACCACCTGAACATCCTCTAATAATGCAGAGGGCTGTGAGACGTGGGCATTCTCCAACCTGTATAGAAATGAGGGCTCCATATTTTTCACTTGTAGNTTCCCAGTTCATGTACTGCTGAAGCCTAGCTTGGAGAATTTTGAGCATTATTTTGCTTGCATGTGAGATGAGCGCAATTGTGTGGTAGTTTGAACATTATTTGACACTGCCCTTCTTTAAGATTGGAATGAAAACTGACCTTTTCCAGTTCTGTGGCTACAGCTGAGTTTTCCAAATTTGCTGGCATATTGAGTGCAGCACTTTCTCAGCATCATCTTTCAGAATTGAAATAGCTAGGCTGGAATTCCATCATGCCATTAGCTTTGTCTGTAGTGATGCTTCCTAAGGCCCACTTGACTTCACATTCCAGGATGTCTGGCCCACTTGACTTCACCATGTCCTGGATGAGTGATCACACCATCATGATTATCTGGGTCATTAAGATCTCTTTTGTATAGTTCTTTTGTGTATTCTTGCCACCGCTTCTTAATATCTTCTGCCTTTGTTAGGTTCACACTGTTTCTGTCCTTTATTATGCCCATCTTTGCATGAAATGTTCCCAGGTATCTCTAATTTTCATGAGAGATCTCTAGTCTTTCCCATTCTATTGTTTTCCTCTCTTTCTTTGCATTGATCACTGAGGAAGTCCTTCCTATCTCTCTTTGCTATTCTTTGGAACTCTGCATTCAGATGGGTGTAGCTTTCTTTTTCTCCTTTGCCTTTTGCTTCTCTTCTTTTCTCAGCTATTTGTAAGGCCTCCCCAGACAACCATTTTGCCTTTTTTGCATTTCTTCTTCTTGGGGATGGTTTTTATCACTGCCTCCTGTATAATGTTGCCAGCCTCTGTTCATAGTTCTTAAGGCACTCTATCTAGCAGTTCTAATCCCTTGAATCTATTTGTCACTCCCGCTGTATAATCATAAGGGATTTGATTTAGGTCATACCTGGTCTAGTGTGGCCTAGTGGTTCTCCCTACTTTGTTCAACTTAAGTCTGAATTTTGCAATAAGGAGTTCATGATCTGAGTCACGTCAGCTCCTAGTCTTGTTTTTGTTGACTGTATAGAGCTTTTCCATCTTTGGCTGTGAAGAATATAATCAATCTGATTTTGATGTTGACCATCTGGTCATGTCCATGTGTAGTGTTATCTCTTGTGTGTTGGGAGAGAGCATTTGTTATGACCAGTGCATTCTCTTGGCAAAGCTTTGTTAGCCTTTTCCCTGCTTCTTGAGAATAAGAGGTCCCTCTTATTGACTTTTGAAGCATGTAAATCAATCAATATCATTCATTTCTGTTTATTTAAAGTCGAATCACATCAGGTTCTAGGTGTCGGGATGGGGCAGTAGAAGCCAGCCCAGAATGGTTTTCCAAAGATCCAGATTCTAATTCTTGCTCCTTCACTAACTCACTCCCAGCCCTAATCAGGCAACCTCCCCACCCTGAGCTGATCTGCAAAAGGTCAGAGAAACTGGTTTCCAATAGAGCCCATACCCAGAGCTATAAACTGCGTTTTTTCCTTCCACATTTTTTAAGTCATCTCTCTACTGCCTCCTTTCCTCTGCAGCTCATCAAAAGCTCAGAGAAAAAAACAGACAATTGAAGAAAATAAAATTGCAAAGTTGACTTTTATAGGGCTCCTGTTGAATCATTGTGTATTCCACCTTCAAAGCTGAAAATGATGAGTTTAATATCACACAGAGCTGTGCATCTTGTATCTCTCAGAAGGCAGTTTATGCCACCCAGAGAACTGGGAGCTCGGCAAGACACAATTTTTCACTCCAAGTCTGAGGCAAATGAAATGACAATCATCAGGCCCACATCCTAGAAGCAACGTGGTTTTCATTTGGTCTTAACTTTGTTTGAAAGTGTCCCACAGAGGGAGAATTCTTCTAAGCATGGATTTTTCTTCTTTCCCAGGACTGAATGCTAGAAAGTGGATGGAAAGGTGGCCTTGGCTGTTTTCAGTGGTGCTCACTGATGGTATTACATTAACTGTGCAAATGGGTCAGGAGACCTGGGTTTCAGTCCTAGTTAGGCCATGAACTTGGCCAAGTCCCTTCCCCAGTGGAGGCCCGGTTACTCTCAGGAATGATTAACAGGTATAAATCAGACTGATATACAGGAAGAGAAAGTCAGATTTGAGAGATATTGAAGTTCTAGGGGCCTGTGTGCTGCACGCATGCTCTGTTGTTAAGTCATGTCCTGCTCTTTGTGACCTCACGGGCCGTAGCCCACCAGTCTTCTCTGTCCATGGGATTCTCCAGGCAAGAATACTGGAGTGAGTTGCTATTTCCTTCTCCAGGGGATCTTCCTGACCCAGGGATGCAACCCGAGTCTCCTGCATCTCCTGCATTGGCAAGCAGATTCTTTATCACTGAGCCATCTGGGAAGCCCTCTGAGGGCCTGAGAGTTCTCCAGTTCCTGCCAGTCCATTATAGTGTGTGAGTGGTTTATTTAGTCATTCTGCATCTGGCTACTGAGCATCCTTCACGAACAGGCACTGAGTTCTTTCCAGACACTCTTTCTACTTTCAGGAAGCTCATAAATGAGAAGGTTAATAAATAATACTGCATCAAGTTAGGGAGTGCCTTAAATAGGGAGTGAGCAGAGAGCAGAGAAAGACTAGTTACAATCATCTTTATAAATTGCAAGGTTACTTTTCCCATACACTATATACTACTGTGGAGTAGGTGTGGCAACATGAAATGAGGTTAAATAGCAGAATTAACTAAGATGTCCTATGTGAAGCTCCCAGAATGGAATCTGGCATGCATTAACTATGCAGTAAATGATAGTAATGACTGTTGCTGAGTTGGATTCCCACTCTAACTCTCCAAGGTTGGAATTTAAATACCCATTTTGAAAATAAAAATTTCAAAGAGGGTACATGATTTAGTTTACCCCAGACTCCCTCTGTTAGAAATGACCCAGTTGGGGCAAAACCATTAGCAGGCCCAATATAGATACAATAATGTTACCTGAAGGTATTTCTCATTAATCAGAGAAACAAATTTGGCTAAATCCTCTAGTTATAAATGTGTTTACTGTTCCGGGTAGGTAGCATTACTTCAGAAGACCTCAAAAGAGGACTGCTAATGGTAGTGTTCTGAGACCTTGAAGACAGATGGTGTTCAAAATAAGGAGAAATTGATCCTTGCTGCTCTCAATCCCTCACATTGCTACAACTGAATAGACAGAGGGCTAGCTCAAAAGGAAATGGTGTGTGTGTGTGCGTGTGTGTCTCTGTGCGTGTGAGAGTGTGCGTGCGCACGTGTTTAAGGCAAAGTCTGTGGCCCTGACATCTCATTTGTTATCCTTTCTCTCAACAGAAAACAAGCCTGGAGTTTTATATTGATATCCACGCCCACTCCACCATGATGAATGGTTTCATGTATGGCAACATCTTTGAGGATGAAGAGCGGTTCCAGAGGCAGGCGGTTTTCCCCAAGCTCCTCTGCCAGAACGCCGAGGACTTCTCCTATGTGAGTCAAGAGTTGGTTGTCAGCCAGCCCCAGGTCCCCTCCCCAGACCACCCCCTCCTTCCCATTGCCACCCTGTCTTCACTGAGTTAGACTTTGCTTTAACATTCACAGAACACCTACTTGTGCTGTGTCTTGTGTGGGTGATAAAGACAGATGTAAACAAGCTCTGCCCATGCCTGCAAGCACCTGTCAGTGAAGGAGACTCTTGGAAAAGACCGCGCTCACTTTGTCTGAGGAGCTGGCCTTTGTTTAGCTGATCTGACTCCAGTTTTAACAAGAGAAGAAACTCACTGAGCTCCTCCCAGAGTCAGGCCCTGGCCCTGGTGTCTGCTTTCACGGACCTCTGGCATTTGTTCTCCTTGTTGTTGTGCAGTTGCCAAGTCATGTCCGACTCTTTGCAACCCCAAAGAGGTTGCAAAGGTTGTAAGAGGCTCCTCTGTCCTCCGCTATATCCCGGAGTTTGCTCAGTTTCATGTCCATTCAGTCAATGATGCTATCTAACCATTTTATCCTATGCCACCCCTTTCTCCTTTTGCCTTCAATCTTTTCCATCATCAGAGTCTATTCCAATGAGTCTGCTCTTCACATCTGGTGGCCAAAGTATTGGATCTCAGCAACAGTCCTTCCAGTGAATATTCAGGGTTGGAATGACTGGTTTAATCTCCTTGCACTACAGGGGACTCTCAAGAGTCTTCTCCACACCACATTTCAAAAGCATCAATTCTTTGGTGCACAGCCTTCTTTATGGTCCAACTCTTACATCCCTACATGACTACTGAAAAAGACATAGCTTTGACTATATGCACCTTTGTCATCAAAGTAATGTAAATGGCAGTTACTAACATCAGAACTGAGCTGGATGCTTTCATTTAATTGTCTGTGTAACCCATCTTTATAGTAATCCTGCAAATTGGGATTCCTATCAGACTTTTCAGATGAGGAAGCTGAGACTCAGAGTTGCTGTAAGATTCGCTCAAGGTCCCATAGCCTGCAGGTGTCCCGCCCTGATTCTCTTCTCCGTTTTTTGTCTCTCACAGTCTAGCACATCCTTCAACCGGGATGCTGTGAAGGCAGGAACTGGCCGTCGCTTCCTCGGTGGGCTGCTGGACCACACTTCTTATTGCTACACCCTCGAGGTTTCCTTCTACAGCTACATCATCGGTGGCACCACAGCTGCTGTGCCCTACACGGAAGAAGCCTGTATCCTTGGCAGTTTCCCCTTTACCCTCCCCCAGCCCTGGGCCAGCTCACATCCAGCTGAGCGTACCCACGCCTGCCAGGATTTACCAGATGCCTCAGGAATCTGGTCTCCAACTCAGGTGAGGTTTGAGATCCTGGGGTGAGGATAGCGTGGCTGGTTCTGCTGGTATCATCTCTGGATTGTTCTGTTTGCCTCCTGCCCTCCTAATGGACACCCTTCCCCGTATGCCTCTGCTACACCTCAAGTCTTCCTCAGGCACCTGGACTCATGACCCACCCATATCTGTGCTGGCCTATGTCTCTTTCTCTCCTCTGCCCCCAACAAGAGAGTGAGTCTTCCCTCATCTAAGGTATGTAAGCACACAGGCCAGAAGCTCATCCCGAGCCTGCTGAGGAAGACCTTGACTTGGTCTTGATCTCCTCTTTCTCACCCTGAATATATCTCTTTTTTAGGTTTTTAAAATGTGTTTTTTTTTTATTTTTATTGAAGTATAGTTGATTTACAATGTTGTGCCAATCTCTGCCATACAGCAAAGTGACTTGTATAGATATACATTTATGCATTCTTTTTCAAAGTATTCTTTCCCATTTTAATTTATCCCAAGAGACTGGATATAATTCCCTGTGCTATACAGTAGGATCTTGTTGCTTATCCATTTTGAGCATAATAGCTTGCGTCTACCAATGGCAAACTCCCAGTCTATCCCTCTTCCTCCTCCACCCTCTTGGCAACCACAAATCTGGTCTCTAGAACAAACCTCTTTTTACCTTCCATCTTTCTGTGTTCCAGCTCCCTCCCCTTCTCTTCTTTCCACTCACTGCTTTCTCTTTAGCCTGTTCCCACCTTGTCCCATTTCCTTCTGTCTCTCCCTCTTGCTTCATTTGATGTGTTCCTCCCTCCCCTCCTCTACTTTCTCCCCCTCCCCACCCTCCTTTCCTGTTTTTCTCCCCTCGACCTCCTTCCACCTTCCCCACCTTCCCACTCAGCCTCTGAATATCTTTCTCTCTGCCTTTTCATTTCCTTTGCCGACTCACTTTTCCTCTTGGCTTACTCATAAAATGTCCACAAGAACTCCCAAGTGTGTCATGGTCAAACTAGAGGTCGCCTTCTAGCTTGCTTGATTTTTTAGGAAATGTTTAGTAATTCTAGGTTCCTGAGTGTTGATTTTCATTTCAAGGTCTCTACATAAGGGGTTATGACTGATTGTAACAGTTTCTGCTTATCTTTACCCTTTTGTTTTGGATTGATTCATGTCTCCTTTCTGAAATGCTTAGTTTCTCGGAGAAAGAATTATAGTTGATGGAGAAGAAAGGAAAAGGATGATATTAACTCTCTGTATAGACTGTCTCTGCAGAAGTGGGCATCCTCCTTTCAACAATGGGGAGAGTTTATGGAGTTCTCACCACATTCTGCAGGAAAGCTTCCTTTCTGGTCAAGAACATGACTTGGCACTAATCCACACTGTCCGTTGCACCCTCATGGCTCAGGGATCAACAGTGACCTAGCAGGGAACACGGAGGGCAGGGTGATGTCCTCGGAGGGAGCGGAAAGTAGTTGGCAGACTAGGTGTTAGACCAGTACTCTAGATCCAGTACAACAATGTAGAGATCATGGTAAAAACTGGGGGAGAGTCCCCTTACGGTCACCTCGAAGTCTGCTTTATGATCACCTCACTCACAGACCAGTGGAGTAGGCTCTGCTCTACATCAGAAGACCCTTGCTTTCCATAGTTCTGGCCATCTCTATGTGCCACAGTGCAACCCTCCCCCCACCACACACACACAACTTGATGGTGTGCAGCACATGCCTTCCCCAGGATCCGCTAACTGCTGTGCCCCACACCTAGACACATTCCACACTGCCCCTGCCTAGCTCACCTTTGGTGTCAGGGCAAAGAAAATAGAAGGAGTTGCCTGGAAGAAGAGTTTGAGCATTTGCACCTGCGGGATCCCACATGTGACTCATCTCAGTGAGATGAGGGTCCCTCCAGAGGTGGCCTGTACTTAGTTTGTGGCCAGCATCTGATGTCCAATTTGATGGGTTCTCCTACTCTATGTCAGCACCTCCAACATGCTCTCGTGTTGGAGGCAAATGAATTTCTTGGAAGACTGTCTCTCCCTTGGCCTAGACCCAAGGTTTCCTCCTCTCAACACCCAACCCTTGTCATCAAATATTAGTACACCATTAGTGCATTCTAGGAATCCTACTAACCACTGGGTCCCTGACTCACAGAACTTCTGATCTATTTGGGAGCTGGACAAAGAAAAGGGGCACTTACAGTCTGTATAGTAAGTCCTATTGTGGAGGAACCCCAGAAAGCCACGGGAAATGTCCATTTAAAGATATATGCACCACCACGTGTAAACCAGATGGCTAGTAGGAAGCTGCTGTATAGCCCTGGGAGTTCAGCTCCTGCTCTGTGATGACCTGGAGGGATGCGATGGGGTGGAGGGGGAAGCAGGAGGGTGGAGATACGTGTATACACATAACTGATTCACGTTGTTGTACAGCAGAAACTAACACAAAACAGCAAAGTAATTATACTCCTATTAAAAAATAAACACACAGTGAGTGCCTGCCATAAGCCAGGTAAAGTTCTAAGCACAAGGGTTGTATTAATAGCAGTGAACATCCTGAAGACAAAAATATCTACCCATAGAGGTAAGAGGAGGCTCAAACACAGTTTCAGGGAAGTCTTCCCAGCAGAAGTGACATCTAAACTGACTTTTTAAAATTGAATAGAAATTAGGCAGATTGCCTGGGGTGGTTTGTTGGAAGGAAGGCATCTCAGATAGAGAGGGAAGGAAGGAAGGTGGGCTGTAGGAGCCGTGACAGGTGCATTATGGCTGAAGGACTGCAGATGCAGGAGATGAGACCAAAATGGCAGCGTGTGAAGAATTTGAACTAGAAGGAACATGAAGGTGATGGAGAGCAGTAGAAGGGCTTTAAAGAGCAGCGGGAAGCCTCTGGCTGCAGTGGGAAGGACAGATTAGAGAAGGCTGTAGGCAGGGTCATGCTGGGAGCAGTTATGACAATCCAGCTGGGAGATGACTCAGGACTAGACTTGAGTGGTGCCATGCAACGTTTAGAATGTGCAGCTGGGAGGACTTGGTCAGCATTTGGATGGGGGTGCTGGTGGGGACCAGGAGCTAGTGACTGGAAAGGGTGCAGGGCGGTGGGTATTGGGGCGGAGCAGAAGCTGAGCAGGCCACCGTGCTGCTGGAGCCACCCAGTCTCGTCTGCCATCCAGGGGAGGAGAGGAGGAACCTGGAGTTTCTCCAAGGACGTGCAGGCCGAGTCAACACACACAAGCATGATTTAACCTAGTTCTTGTTTGAAATTTTTTTTTTTTTTTTAAAGCCTACATCTCCTAACAGAGGGAGACTTCAGGCAGACAGATTGTGATCCTTGTTGGCTGTTGGCTTCGTGTCCCAATCAGAAAAAGAAATTACATGGTCTGATAGGAATGGCAATATGGTCTGGGAGGATGTCCTCCAGACTGGGAGTCAGGAGACCTGGATCTGATGACAACACCAGCATCGTCCCCGAGCGTGCCCTTCAGCAAGTCCTCCAAGCTCTCTGAGGCGAGCTGTGTCTCCTTCACAAAGGCACCAAGAGCTTTCCTGCTTTCTTAACCCCTGCAATGGAAACTCAACAGATACTTGTGAAAAGAGAGCAGGCTTTCCATTTAGACAAATCAGGTTTGAATCCAGGTTCAGACGGTCACTGGTTGCGTCACCTTGGGTGAGTTATGTAACCTCGCTGCACCTCAGTGCCCTTGTCTGTAGCAGGAGGACCTAGTTAATACTTAACCTCACTGAGCTGCATGGACGTTAAATGAAATAATGTACAGGAGTGTGCACCTTAGGCTTTAAATATTAAGCCAACTCATTGGAAAAGACCCTGATGCTGGGAAAGACTCAGGGCAGAAGGAGAAGAGGGCGACAGAGGATGAGGTGGCTGGATGACATCACTGATGCAATGGATATGAACTTGGGCAAATTCTGGGAGATAGTGAGGGAAAGGGAGGCCTGGCTGCAGTCCATGGGGTCTCAAAGAGCTGACACAGCTAGGTGACTGAACAACAACAACGATTGATGAGAACATTGTAACTGTAAATGAGGACTCACATTTATGTAAAAGAATATAGTTGAGGCTGTTAGACCAAGAGGCCAGGGGTTGTGCTGGTAAGATTCATGGGGAAAAGGGTCTTGGTGGGGTCACCACAACTGAGAACCTAGGCCTCAGAATACCATCTGACTCACACAGTGAGCGGGCTTGTGCGGTTCCCATGGTGAAGGTTTATGTCTGTCATCTAGAGTGTCCCGTTCTCAGCCTTGGGAACCACAGAGGCCACATTAGTATCAGAAGATGCTGAGTGAGAGAAAGAGCAGGGCAGGGCTGGGGGAGGCGGGGAGTCCTAAGGGATATCTCACCCAGGCCCACGGCAATGTCCACCTCCTCACACTCCAGACCATATGCATCAGTGTTGGTCCGTGTCAGTCGCTCAGTCGTGTCTGACTCTTTGCAGATCCATGGACTATAGTCTGCCAGGCTCCTCTGTCCATGGGATTCTCCAGGCAAGAATACTGGAACGGGTCACCATTTCTTTTTCCAGGGGATCTTCCTGACCCAGGGACCAAACCTAGGTTTCCTGTATTGTGGGCAGGTTATTTACCATCTGAGCCACCAGAGGAGCCCAGAGCATATGCATCTGTCAGCTTAATTTTCCTCTCTGGAAAAGCCCCAGCTAAACATTACCAAGCTCTTGCTCTCTGACTCTCCTCCTCAGGGTGATACAGCAATGGACACAGTTACTGATGCTTCCCTAGCTGTGTGACCTTGGGTTAGTTACCTCACCACTCGGAGCCTGTCCCCCTATTTGTAATATAAAAATAATAATACTAATTTTGCACAATTATCAGAGGAGTGCAATGATACAAATCCCCTGGCTTGCCTGACACCTGATAGGTACTCAGCAAATGTTCTTCTGTCTCCAGTTTTCTCAGCTCCATGCAGACTGCATGACTTTGCTTCCAAAGATTATCCTTTAACCAGATGATCTTGAAAGCCAGCAACCAGAGCTTCAGGATTGGGAGCTTGTGTACACCTGTGGTGGATTCATGTCGATGTATGGCAAAGCCAATAGAGTATTGTAAAGTAAAATATAAAAAATAAATAAATAAAAATTAATTAACTAATTTTTTAATGGGAAGATAATTGCTTTACAATGTTGTGTTGGTTTGCATCTTGATTCCATCGTTATTACTGGGTAGCTTCAAGCAGGCCCTGTCCTTTTTCTTAGGCTCAGTGTCTGATATCTCCAACCTGTCAGCGCTGCAGAATGAAATTATATGTGGACTTGCCTCTATTCTGGTCCCTTCCAGCCCTGATATTCTAAGATTTTGCTGATTCTAAAGCTAAAATGGTATAATTCTCTGCTTAGATGAATTCTTGATGTCAGGAATCGACAGCTGTGAATATGTGAGTCTTAAGCCTGAGTGACTCCTCAGGCGTGAGTTTCAGTCCCACAGGGAAAATCGGCACGAAAGTATCCTAGATGGTTGATCAAGCCAAGGCGATAGCTGCTTTCATTCTTTAGTTGCTGTTGCTGCTGCTAAGTCACTTCAGTCGTGTCCAACTCTTCATGACCCCATGGACTGCAGCCTACCAGGCTCCTCCATCCATGTGATTTTCCAGGAAAGAGTACTGGAGTGGGGTGCCATTGCCTTCTCCGATTCTTTAGTTAAAGGGCTCTTAGTTGAGGGGTTTATAGATGGGCTTTAAGAAAAGCTTATGAGCTGTCTAAAATTTATGCAAAACTGTGAGTAAAGATGCAAAATTCATTTTCTGGGAGGAAGATTGATAACTTTCAACAGAATCTAAAGAAAGCCATGGTTAGAGTCTGCTGCCCTGGCTGGTGGCCTCTGTCCAGGCCATGGCAAGAACATAGCTCTGGTCAGTGGTGCAGGTGTGAGTTCTGCTTCGGATCTCTCTAGCTGAGGGCCCTAATTAGTTATTTAACCTCAGTTCCCTCATCTGGAAAGTGAGGATAATGATTATTTACCCTCTAGCATTGTTTTGAGGGTTACATGGGAGAAAGCAGATAAATAACGGGCCATTTACTCAGTGCTGTTAAATATTAGTTCCCTCGCCTCCCTTCCCATGGTTTGTTGTTTTTGTTGCTGTTGTGAAATGTTAAATTCCTGAGAATTTGGGGCCATTCTTCAGCAAACCTTATTTACATTTTATTGGCCTGCCAAGTAATAAAAATGCTCTGTTCAAACAATTTTTTAAAAGAGAGAGAGAGAAAGGCTAAACTGGAATCATAAAATAACCCAGAGTTTCTCTGGCCTTTGTTTATGGTCTGGTTTCAAGCCAAAAGGAAATAGCTCTTTGACATATGGATGAGAAAAACATTGGGAGCAGAGACCGAGGGTCCTTAGCAGACTGTTTTCCACACACACTTATAGCTGTGGGCACTTTGAAGTCAGAAAATGCTGGCTCTAGGAGAAGAAAATGGCTGTGTAGCCAAGAGAAAATGCAGAGATTTAGAATTCAGTTAATTGTCTTGGTCTCAATTCACAGCCCACTCTGTGCCTTGCACAGGTCCTCTGAAGCATATAGCAAACATTGGAGATACCATTTATGTACTCATCCATCTCGTGAAACTCACTAGACACTAAAAATAGGAAGATAAATAAGGCGTGGTCCCTGCCTTCAAAAAGGAGACAGTTTTGAGAGGAGAGGAAGCAGCACAGAGGGGTAAATGATCAGCCAGAGGGAAGCTCTGCTGGCTGGGGACTCCCATGGGAGCTCTCTAACCATGCAGGAGTGTTGAGGAAGAAGAGGGAAGAAAGACTTCCTGGAGGAAGAGAAACTAGGTCTCAGACCTCCAGAATGACTGTGATGCAGCCAGAAGAGGGTGAAGCGGCCTTCCTGGCAGAGGGAGACGTAAAGGAGAGAGCCCAGATGCCAGAGAGAGGATGCACATCCAAAGTATTGGAAGGTAGGAAGTTGGGTTGGGCTAGAAACAGCAGGTGATAAATAAATATAGGCAGAACCAGACCATGAATAGAAGGAGAAAAGATTTGTGAACTGTGTAACAGGAATATTAAACAAGCTGTACACACAATGTACAATTATGAAATATGTTTTGTCTCCTGTTGACCCTGCAGATAGATTCATATGTATTCTACATCTAGATCCAGAGATATAACAGCTCTTGCAGATCCTGTGACTTCCCAGTCACTCTCAGGAAATTAAAAGTTTTCTAATTAATTCTGGTCACAAGACATTCTCAGTTCAGCAATGACTATGTCTGGTCCAGTCAAAGTCACTGAACCTTTTCAAAGCTAAAACCTTCCCATCCTCTAGCTCAGGCCTCAGACAGGTGCTCAGAGTGACTCCAGTTTCCCTGGCTTGACTTCCAGCCCCTTACCCCATCTGGCTAACCCCAGATGTTTACCCCTCCGAGGTTTAGCAGGATCAGGGAAAGGGGGAAAGGGAAGGGAAGGTCTTTGGGAATGAGTGCTCCCAGAGAGGGCCTGGGCAATACCTATGAGCTTCCTCAGACACATCAGCCCCAGGGCTAGAGAGCTGCTGCTGAGGGCAAGGGCTCCCTTGCTCATGGATCCCACCTCAGTCTGCTGATCTAGTGGCTTACCTCCACTTGCAACACTAGGCCCTCTAGTGGCCCTCTTGTCTAAAGGAGAGCTAAAGTTTACAAACATGGTTTTCTGGTTTCGTTTTCCAAGTCCTGCCTGGTAATTTCACATATACGTGGGATCTGAAAAAAAACTGGTATAGATGATCTTATTTACAAACCAGAAATAGAGACCCAGATGTAGAAAAAAAAAAAAACATGGGTACCAAAGGGAAAGGCGAGGATGGGATGAATTGGGAGATTGGGATTGACATATACACTACTGATACTATGTGTAACTATTGGGCTTCCCTGGTGGCCTAGACAGTAAAGAATTCGCCTGCAATGGGGGAAACTTGGGTTCAATATCTGGGTTGGGAAGATCCCCTGGAGGAGAGCACGGCAACCCACTCCAGTATTCTTGTCTGGAGAATCCCCAAGGACAGAGGAGCCTGGTGGACTACAGTCCATGGGGTCACAAAGAGCCAGACATGATGGAGTGACTAAGCACGTGTATAAGCACATGTAGAGCACATGGAGCTCTACTCAGTGGAAGGAAATCTGAAAAAAGAGGGGATATATGTGATGCATAGCTGAATATATACGTTACGCATAGCTGTACAGTAGACCCCAACACAACACTATAAAACAGCTATACTCCAATAAAAATTTATAAAAAAGAATCAGCAAAAAAAAAAAAAGTGGTATCTACAGACTTGAGATCTCAGCTAAAACCAAGACTAGTACTGCTGCCGCTGCTAAGTCGCTTCAGTCGTGTCCGACTCTGTGTGACCCCATAGACAGCAGCCCACCAGGCTCCCCGTCCCTGGGATTCTCCAGGCAAGAACACTGGAATGGGTTGCTATTTCCTTCTCCAATGCATGAAAGTGAAAAGTGAAAGTGCAGTCACTCAGTCGTGTCCAACTCTTCGCGACCCCATGAACTGCTGCCTACCAGGCTCCTCTGCCCATGGGATTTTCCAGGCAAGAGTACTGGAGTGGGGTGCCATTGCCTTCTTTGAAGACTAGTACAGTTACATCTTAATAGCATGTTCCAATATCTAACTGGTAGAATTTCTATTGATTGCCTGGGTAAAGGAAGAAATCAAGGAAGACGCCCAGTTTCCTGACTTGAACAACATGGTAGATGGTGGGGCCAATCATTTAAATACAGAGTATTAGAGAAAGGGGTTGGAGAGTGGGATGTTCTGAGCTCGGTTTGGACTGTGTTAAGTGTAGGGGGCTCATGTGACATACAAATGGAGACTTCTGATAGGCAGATGGGTCTATAGGTCAAATGTTCTGGGGAGATACTTGAGCTTCAGACAGAGTTTTCAAAAGCTACCGTAGAGTTATAATGAAGGAAGTAATTTTCTTGGTGTGCACAGGCAAGGTGGACTTTCCGTTAAGTTGGTAAAAAGAATGCTGGGCTGGGAGTCACGATCCCAGTTCCAGGATGGCTTCTGCCTCTCCCTGCTCTCATAAAGCTGTGTAGCCTTGGTTAAGTCACTTTACTTCTCTGGCTAAAGCCTGTACTAGGTAGACCCTCAGTGAGTGAATGAATGAGGGAATGAATGAAATGGAAGCAGACCTCACCAGCATCTGCTAGTTGGCTCACTAAGAGAACAATGAGTTACCAGAATATGTATGTGAGCTGGGGTGGTTAGCAGGAGAGGGTTACTGCCTTAATTTTCTTTCTTGGGGATGAGGCTTCATTTTTCAAGCAAAAGAATAGGAAGCAGTCAGGTCTGACTTGATGGGTGGCACAGAAACACACCCAGGTACTTCTCAGTTCCTGTTTTTGATGGCCAAGGTCAGGCCTTTGTTAAGATTCATAAACAAAAAAACATAAAACACTTCAACAAGAAGGCTTTGGTAACAGGAGACTAAATGGGACTGAAACCGGTTGGATTCGTTTTTCCCCTCCGTGCAGACATGGAATAGAATCTGGTCCTTAAATATGAACGCTTACTGAATGACTGGCAGAGTAAGTGAATGGCTAACAGTAGTAGTAATCGTGGTAAAAATAATAATGTTGAGGTATGCTTCATGAAGTGGCTCAGGCTCCCTGCATTGGAGGATTGGCTTTGCCTCCAACTTGTCATGTAGATTTGGGGAATTCGTTTCCCTTTGGGTTCAAATTTTTCTATCTTTAGGTTAGAAGCTGAAGATCTCCAAGTTTATTTCCAAATCATTAGATAAGTAGGTAGATAGATAGACAGACTGACAGTCAGATATAGAAAGAATCATTTGATTTTTGACCTTTGAGATAAGTCCCTTTTACATATAGGAAAAGTAAAGCCCAGGAAAGTCATATAATGTGCTCCAGGCTTTTCTCTCAATTCTGCCTGGTAGACTTTGTGTTATTTTTCCCCGACTCTGCCATCAGCCCAGTTTCCCTCTACTTCTAGGAGGACAAAACCTANATATAGGAAAAGTAAAGCCCAGGAAAGTCATATAATGTGCTCCAGGCTTTTCTCTCAATTCTGCCTGGTAGACTTTGTGTTATTTTTCCCCTACTCTGCCATCAGCCCAGTTTCCCTCTACTTCTAGGAGGACAAAACCTACAGAGCCTGGGACCCACTAGCCAGCTCTTAACCACCCTATAGCCTCGCTGTATGTAACACCTCCCGCCCCCAGGCTTGACATATTTGTAGTTTCCCATCATCTGGACGACAATAGCCGAGCTGCCTTGCTCTTCATGAATCCTGCCTTGACCCTTCTGCCTCCCACCTGCAGAGTCAAGTGCACCTTCTGCCCAGGGCTGGAAAACCTAAATGTCACTACCTTCCCCCAGCCTGCCTCATCCCCCTAAATGAGGTTCCTAAAGGTTTTATCTGCTGTTGTCAAGTTTATAGTCATAATTCGAAATGCTGTTAATATTACTGACAGCAGAGAGCTACAAATTACAAAGTTGTAAAGTTACTTTATGGTGATAACCGTCAGCCTTCACCAAGCAGCACTGCAAGGCTCCATGGAAACCAAGTTGATGATAAAAAGAATTGATATTGTCTCAGGATTATGACTGTTAGCTAATGGCTGGAGAAATCCTGGCTGGTTCCTAAGTAACTTGAACATGTTTGTTTCTATTCATGTTCACTTGCACACTTATATATACACTTACTTGTGTTTCTATTATCTTATTGTACAAATGTAGGAAGAGGCACCAAAATAGAAGGACTTTACCTTAAATCTGTTCCAACTATTTGCAGATTTGGGCCTTTGACCAGCCCTAATGACACTGAGTGGGGCTATCTGCCACATTGCAGGTATTTAATAATTGTTGAATGTATGAATGCCTAGCACAGTTAAAGGGCTTAGGCAATATTAAGAACAAAAGTATTGGAAAAAATCTGTCTTTACAGTAAACTAAGAAAACAAAAGCAGTTGTGGAAGTACTGATTCGGGGAAATGAGATTTCCTGTGTGATAGGATGGTTTAGGCATCTTCAGTTCAGTTCAGTTGCTCAGTCGTGTCTGACTCTTTGCGACCCCATGAATCACAGCACGCCAGGCNCTCCCTGCAGCACACAACTGTGGGGAGAGAAGAAGCAAAATATGGTGTCTGGGGTGCTCCTTCGTTCCCTGCAGAGCAGGGCGGGGAGCCTACAAGTGTCGCTGGTGGTTCTGGAAGTGCTGCAGGGAGAGAGAGGTATGGAGCCAGCTTCAGAGATGAGGGTTTGGAAAGGAACAGGCCAGGAAAGGGAGGTCACAGTCAGGTGGGAGGATGTGAGAGACATCCCCTCTGGCTTTGCCCTGGGAGGTGGGAGGACCTTCAATCAGCCAGGAAACTGCCACATGACAAGAAGGAGATATTCCTGAATCCTACCAGGGGGAACCCATGCCAAAGGTTGACTGTTATCCTCAGTGGTGGGATTGGGCTGGACTTAGCAGGAGCCCAGTTAGGAAGTGACTGGTCAGAAGTCCTGTTCAGACAAGGAAGGTCACTCATTCCCCATGCTGTCCAGCTCCCCCACCCTCTCTAAGCCCACTGAAGCCCCACTTCACCAAAGAGGCCTTCTCTGCCCACTCTGCTTTCTGCTATGATCTGCTGCCTTTCTCCCAGCATCCCCTTGCCCTTTGCTTAGCTTGACTTCATGCACTCACCACTCTCTGGCATCTTGATAACGTACGGATGTACTAGATTCGCAGTTTGTCCCCAGTACCTAGAGTGGAAGTCTGATGAAGACGGGGATTTTGGTCAGTTTTACTTGCTGTGCCAAGCACCTAAAACTCTCTTGGCACAGAGTAGGTAGGTTCTCGATAAATATTTGTTGAGTGAAAGAATGAGGATGGGGTTTTTCAAAAGCTTATGGTATTGAGAATTTTGCTTGAATATATTTTGTTAACCCTGGAAAGAACTAGAGAGAGCATACATGTTACCCACAGCAAAGTTAAGCCTAGAGAAAGGAAATGGCTATGATCCCATGACACGTTACTGGCTGAAACCAGATTGGTCTCTTGATTCCCATTTAGGGGCTCATTCAGTGCTCCAGATCCAAGGCCCTGAGACATGAGGACAGAGGGCCCTTCAGTCACTGCCATTATCCCAGGGACCTTGGATGCCTTCTGGGAGCCAGAGGTGAGAGGGTGGAGAGAGAGCAGCAGGGGGCAGACCACTCAGGCCACCAGCACGTTGGCATGAGTAGCCCTGAAGAGCTGATGGTTCAGAAACCATTTCCATTATCCGACCTTTTCATATCGCTGACTCAGGGTCAGGGTTCCCAGTGTCTCATAAGCATCCTGAAGTCAGGTTAACTCCTAACCTCTCCCCTGATTCTTTTTCTTCCGTCAGTATTTCACATTCCAGAGCCCAGCTTTGCCATTTACCCAGTGACCACCCTTCATTCCATCTTCTCTTTCAGGCTCCACACCCAGTCTGTCAGCAGGTCCTGCTAGTTCTTCCCTCAAGGTCATATCTTCCATCTCCACTGTCTTTGTCCTGTTCCAGGGTCCCCTCTTTCCTTGGACCATCACTGTAGTCACCTAGCTGATGTGCCTGCTCCCACTCTTGCTTTCTTATTTTTTAGCAAAACAATGACCTTTTAAAATTATAAATCAGAGCATCTCATTTTCCTGCCTAAAATTCTTCGTTCACTTAGACTCTTCCCATTCAGTTAGAAAATCCAGATTCCTTCAGGTGACCCAGCATAAGGTGCCACGGTATCTAGCCGCTGCCTGCCTCTCCACACCAGCCCTCTTTCAGCCCCTCTCTCCTAGCCAAGGACTGTTCCCACCCACCCTTCCTCCTTCATAGATGCTTACCCACTGCCCACTCTCAGCTTGCAGAAGCCTGCCCATACCCCTTCTCTAGGGCAGCACCCACATTGCCCTCAGTTATAGACTCTGCATTTTCTTCCTAGCACTATTAAAACCATAATTATGTATTTATTGGGGATTTTTTTCAATTCTTTTTCTTTTATTTTTTAATTCTTTTTATTTATTTATTTACTGTTTATGCTTATAGATTTAAGAATTGTTGTCTTGGTTGGTTGTTTTTTGTTTGTTTTTATGCAAAGTATATCCCATGCCTTCTAGAGAAGTTGATTATACTAGGTAATCAACAAGCATAGATTGAGTGAACAGATAATAGATACACTCTGGTTTTTACTGCCAACAGAAAAGAAGTTTAAATTCCATAATTTGACGTTCAGAGCCTTCACTAATCTGTCGCCAGCTTACCCATTGCAGCCCTACCTCCCCTCTACGCTTTAGCTCCTTGGGCCTGTAGGCCCTTCTCTGTCTTATTTCTGGCTCAGAATCGTGGCCCACAGCCACACTCCCCACTTGTACTGATGCTCATTTATCTCTTCCTCCCCATTTCAGATTTGTCTTTGTCCTTCAAATCTTTGTTATAGTCCACTTCCTTGAAGCCTTTCACAATTCCTCCACTTGGAATTAAATCTGCCATATGCCCACAGAATTTGTGTTTGAATTTATGACCACAGTCATGAAACAAGAAAACATGCATGGTGTTAAAAAGACAATCAGGTTCATATGCCACTTCTATCACTTTCTAGCCACGAGATGCTAGGTCAATTATGCAAACTCTCCTTTTTTCAGTTTCCTATAAAAGATGTGTCAAATTATGCTTTGGCCTCGCAGGGATGTGGCGGGGATTGTCGATAGTAAATAACAACACTGTACGGTGCACAGGGTATGCCGGAAACAAATGGTCGGTGCTTTTGTGAAGGTGACAGTGCAACAGCCTGTTTGGTAACGCAGCTGTTTGGGATATGTTAGTATCACATTCCTGTTGCTGTTCAGTCCCTAAGCCATGTCCGACTGCCACCCCATGAATTGCAGCATGCCAGGCTTCCCTGTCCTTCACTATCTCCTGGAGTTTGTTCAGACTCATGTCCATTGAATCAGTGATATCATCCAACCATCTCATCCTCTGCCATCCACTTCTCCTCTTGCCCTCAATCTTTCCTAGCATCAGAGTCTTTGCCTCTTCTAGACTGCATCTAATTCCTCTTTATCTAACCTAGTCTCAGCCCTTCTTCATAGCAGTACAAACATGGGAGGAACCCCCAAAATTAGAATGAATGAATAAACAGATGAATGTGAATAAGCCAACCCTCATTACTTGTTAAAGCATCCCACCATGTACTGGAGCTATTGATACCCACCCTTTGCTTTAAAGTCACCTAGTCAGTCTGAGTTTCGAACAGCTCCAGCCAACTCCTGTTTCTCTGACTCCAGGGTCCCGATCCCCCCTGCTGTCTGCTCCTGCTCTTGGCTAGAAACCCATCAGGAGCGACAGAAGAATCTGAGGAGAATGACATTTTGAACTTATAGGCCATTCTGAGGTTTTTGTTGGCAGTGAAGGGTTGGGAGTTTTCACCCCAATTTTTTTCTCTCTTAATTTTGCAATATATTAGAGAAGGTTCCAGCCAAGAGAGTTATTGCTTTCTCCTTGCCTGGATCTTAAATCTTTGTTCAAAGACAGCCTGTTTTAATTGAAAATGTTCAATCAATCTCTTCCCTCCTTCCACCCACGTCCCATTTCTTGGCTCCAGCAGGGCCAGTGCAGTAAATAACCTGGAGCGAGGCTCTCAGGGCTTAGGGAATATGTAATATTGTTGGAAAGAAAAAGGGTTGTCTCAGAAAATTCCCACCTTTAAAACACTGTCTTTTAAACAGAGCTTGTCTGAAATGATCAACACTTCACAGTGGGGCATCTGACTGCAACAGCCCAACTCCTCTGCTTTATAGAGCTCAGGAGAATTGACCTACAGGGAGATCTCCTAGGGTTGCTCTGGGGCTGAGTGAATCTGGCTGTCACTGCAGGTCTGGAGAAAGGGTTCAGGCTTCCCCCTGGCCACATTCATGTACTTAGTCAGCATTCATGGGCTGATTGCTTATCTCACCACCACAACCTGCAAGGCACGCATCGTTACTCATGTTTTACGGGCGAGGAAAGAAGGTTCGGGGAGATGGGAGAACTTCTGCAAGGTCATGTGGTGTTCTTGCTCTCCTCTGCTACATAACAAATTTTCCCCAGAGTTAATGTTTAAAACCATAGTTATTCTCTCTTGTTTTCTGTGGGTCAGAAATTTAGGAAGGGTTCGGCTGAGTGGGTCTGGCTTGGCATCTTTGATGCAGTAGCAGTGAAATACTGACTGGAGCTAGAGCGGCAGAGTGCTGGAGGGGCTGTGGGCTGGCCAGGAGTCTTTCTCTGTAGCAGCCTTTCTCCAAAGTCTCAGGGCCTCTGCCTGCAGACCCTCTGTGAGCTGGCTTTGGGCTTCCCCAGAGCAGGATGGCCTCAGGGCAGTCACACTGCTTGCTGGAGGTGCAGAACCCCAGCTGGGGCATTCCAGCAGGCAAGGTGAGAGTACACCTGCTTTTCTGAGCAGTGTCACTCCTGACATTCCTTAGGTAGCAGTAAGTTATAAGCCCACCCAGACTCAAAGAGAGAGGATACAGACTCCACCTCCCGGTGGAAGGGGTGTCAGATCACATCACAGGACGGCAGGTGAGATGGGAGACATGGGCAGACATCTTTGGAAAGTACCATCTGCCACACACAGCATGTGGCCAAGTCAGGATTAGAATTAGATGCGTTTGATTCCAAAACTTCTGCTACAGCCTTTCAGCCTGGTGCACGGGGACCTCTCCCTCCCTCTGTGCCCCTGCAGCTCTTACTGTCGATGCACATAGTGGTGATTCAGTTTCCTCAAGCCAACTGGAGCCTGACTGAACGGAGGCAGCCAGCCATCTCTGCAGGCCCTGGCGGTGAGATTGCCTCTGGGGTCTGCTGGTCAGAAAGCCCATGCGCAACACCAGGGCTTTTCCAGTTGTGAACTCTTTAAAGAAGGGCGGTCACAAGCAGAGGAAGAAAGCAGGTGGCAGCCGCAGATCTCACTGTTGTAAACAACTCATCTGGTGTTTTCTCTTCCACCAGGCACTGGCCTGGAGTGCCTCAGCCCTTGACAGAAAAGGTGCCTTCACTGCTCTGGAATCAGAAAGTCCCAGATTGGTGTCTCAAGTCTACCATTGGCAGTTTTTAGCTTTGGACAGGTTTCTTAACTTCCAAAAGCAAAAGGGAGATAGGAATGCCTTCCTCCCTGGGTTGTTTAAAATGACGTGTTAGTAAAGGGTCAGTGCAGTACCAGGCACACAGCAAGGGCTTCATAAATGCTGGTGTTCATGGTGTTCATGTCCAGGGCCATGTCTGAACCCAGCCTGGAGACACCTCGAAGTGAGGGGTGAGAACTTGCTTGACTGTTTCACACATGCTGGCCCGCTCCATGACCCCGGATGGAGTAGTGCCTGAGATGGTCCCAGTGAAGTGACGACTAAACGGAGGCGTCTGGAGGCTGAGAAGGTGTGTTGGCCTTGTAAAGCCTGTGGGCAAAGGAGAGAGTGGTCTGAGAAGATGGAGTGGAATGGGCAAAGGCTTGGAGGTGAAAGAAGCTCAGTATCACTGGAATGTAAAGGCCGAGGGGTGGAAGGCAGGAGGCAGCAAGCACGAAGCTGAGACCCAATTACAAAGGACTCGGTAAATCGAGTCCCAAATTTGAATTTTAAAAGCAACTGGGAGCCACTGAAGGGTTTTTCTCAGTTGGATGACGTGGGCAGATCTGTGCTTTAGAACAACTACCCTTTCACCCCACCCCACCGGCAACTTCATAGAAAATGGAGCAGAAGCAGGCAGCCTCATGGCTGGGAGGCCATTCCGACAAGATGACAGCAATTCGAGGAAAAGATGATGCTGGCCTTTTCTAGGAAGACAGCAGGGGCCTGGGGAAGAAGTTCCCCTGGGTAAGAGTTGGTGATGGTTTGGATGTTCAGAGCTGGGGGACATGAAATAAAAGATAAGTGCTTTGAATGAAGTCAGTTCAGAAGCCACAGGAGCAGAGGGCAAGAGCACCAGTCATAGTCCTGGGAGAAGAGCATTGTGCCTTACTAAAGAGACATCTGCTAACTGGAAAGCCGATGGTTACAAATTAGCTGAAGAGAAGTGAGACAGAAGAAATAGCTCCTGTGAAGGTCCAGAGCCATGAACTATAATGCACAGAGCCTATGTTCCATGATGTTGAATAGATGATTGTTGTGCTAATTTATACTAAAGTGTTACTGGTCAATATGAAATTGACCCTTTCCCCTTCCCTGGGGAGTTTGTATTTACCAGGTCACAAGTGCTTACCCTAAGGATTCATTATTGGTAGACTTCAAGGCAGACTAGGGATATTATTTAGGGTAAGAAGGTTTTATCATTGTCCCCAAGGTTACCAAGGTAGATGACTAATCCCTGAAGGTCAAGCAGGCCCTGGTCTCGATACAACAAAAGGTCTCTTGCCTTTGGGTCTTGCTTATCTGCCTCCCTCTGAGCCACTTGATTGTCAGACCATGAAAGCCCAGTGATTCTCAGAAGAATGCAGTAGGTTCTAAAATCTCTGAACACAGGCTTCAGAGTAAGACTCCTTCCAGGTTCTATGACCTTGAGCATATTATTGAACTTCTCTTCATCTCAATTTTCTCACCTGGAAAAAAAAGGAAAATAAGAGTATCTAATATTTAAGGATTTGTGAAAATCAAGAAGACAGTACATACAACACATAGAAGAGTGAGTGGAGATACTGTTTTGTTATTGTTGTCATTTTTCTTACTAGTCCAGAGTTGCTCCTTAACACCCGCCCTTGCAGACATGAAGCTGGGGCGGAATGTGGCGAGAACATTTTTGGATTATTACCGGCTAAACCCCATGGTCGAGAAAGTGGCGATCCCCATGCCAAGGCTGCGGTAAGTGCGGAGCAGAGCTTGTGTCCTGCCTAACAGGCTTCTTGTTCAGGGGCAGCTTCCTTTAGCCTCTGTCTGGCCCTGGGCAGCATGGGAAAGATGATCCCAGCCCTGCCACAGAGACTGTAGGGGCTGAAGAGCTTCACAGCCCAGTTTCCTGAGTTGGGGGTATCATTATTGGGTGAGACAGTGAAGGGGTGGTCACATTTCCAGATCTAACATGGGAAGCCACAGGACTGGGAGGTGCTGGGAGGCTGAGTCCAGCTACTATCCCAAGCTGGTCTGAGTATATCCATGTGCTACTCCATCTGACAGCTCAACCTCCAGGATTTCTGTATCATCAGGTCTCATAAGGCCTCTGATCCTTCAGTTTCATCATCTGTAAAGTGGGGACAGTGATTCTCACTTATAAGACTATTAAGAGATGTTAGAGAACTCTGGGACATGTTAAGTGCCAGGCATGTATGTACCTTGTACATATGATAGTCCCCTGCCGTCAAGATGCAAAGGCTCCGTGCTTAGAGGACATGCCTCTGAGAAGCTTCCCCTCAGGTCCTCTGCCGTGGTCAGCTTTTTGGGCTGGTGAAGAGAGAAGGTCAGGTGATGAGTGTCCTTCCTGAGCGCTGGGCCTTCCCATACCTGCTGGCTGTGAGCCCAGCAAGCACTTGGGCAGGGACACCCAGTGGCATCTGGGATGTGCTGGCCTCACCCTATGCCTTGAACTCATCTCCTACTTGCATAGTGGTCCAGCCTCCTTGAAGGACTTAATGGTATCAACTTAAAAGGCTCCTGCCAGACCAAATCTTCCCACTGACCTTGCCCATGACCTTGGCCAAATGCTTTGCTGTCTAGGGCCTTTGTACTGATGCACCTTCCTCCCTAATCTGTTATTAACAAAAACAAAGTTAATCACTGTTATTTTCTAAGCCAAGTACTTTTTGTACATGGTCTTATTCATTCCTCATAAATATTTTCTTCCTCATATTACAAATGAGGAAAAGGAAGCTCAGAAAGGTAAATAAAATTTCCTGAGGTCAAAGACATTTTGTAGAGGCAGGATTTGATCCTAGGCGTTTATTATTCCAAAGCTGGACTGAGGTCCAGCTAAGCTCTACCCCCAGCAGGAAGCCTTTCTCACTCTCAGTGTAGGTTCAAATTCTGTCTCAAGCTCGTGGGATGTGAGACAGAGTTCCTGGCTTTGTGAAACCTCTTTCTGCCTTCCTAAAGTGAGGGTAATAATGGCAACCTCTAAGAGTGGTTTTAAAGATTAGATACAAGCATGGTCTGGTACCTGGCAGCCAGGAGGTGCTCAGTGACTGTTTCCATCTCCTGGGGCTGCTGTGCTGCAGGCCCAGATTTCCAAACAGTTCATCACAGCCTAGGGCAAGTCCCTGGATTTATCTAGTTGGGCTGGCTGATCTCTCAGAACCCACATCCCATCCAGTTGGGAGTCCCTCCTCTCTCAGCCCCAGCTCCGTGAGGAGTCTGCACCACAAGGTATTCTAGCTCAGTTGTTCACCCCCATCTTGGTGGATTAGCCTTTAGAAGGAGCATATCTCTTCCTTCTCTGTTCTCCCACAGTACCTAGGCTGTATGGAGCACGCATGCATGTATATCTCCTTTCATTCATTCACTTAGGAAAACAACACTTTATGCCAAGTCCCTAGTGGGGAAGGGTTCGCTTGAATGAATAAATGATTAAAGCATGACCCTGACCTTGAGGAGCTCACCTCTAGACGAAGGTGCTCAGTTCATCCTCAGAAGTCATTCTTGCTGGGTTAAGTTCTTAAAAATTCAAAGTTTTATAAACTCGTGCTCTGGATTAGCCTTTAGAAGGCGCATTNATGAGATGGTTGGATGGTGGCATCACTGACTTGATGGACATGAGTTTGAACATCTCTGGGAGTTGGTGATGGACAGGGGAGCCTGGTGTGCTGCAGTCTGTGGGGTCACAAAGAGTCAAACATGACTGAGTGGCTGAACAAGACTGATGAACATTGGGGTGTATATATATTTTCAAATTAGTGTTTTCATTCTCTTTGTGCATATACTCAGGAGTGAAATTGCTGGATCATATGGCAGCTCTATTCTTAGTTTTTTGAGGAACCTCCATACTGCTTTTCATAGTATGATGTCTGATAAGGGGTCCAAAATATATAAAGAGCTCATATAACTCAGTATCAAAAAAACAAACAACTCAATTGAAAAATCAGCAAAAGACCTAAATAGACATTTTTTTCCAAAGGAAAAATACAACTGCCCAACAGGCACATGGAAAGGTGCTCAACATCACTAATCATAAGGAAAATGCAAATCAAAAACACAAATAGGTATCACTGCACAGGTGTCAGAATGTCTAGCTTCAAAAAGACACCACATATTAGAAGAATGGCATCACTGTCTCAATTGACATGAGTTTGAGCAAACTCTGGAAGATAGGGAAGGACAGGGAAGCCTGGCATGCTGCAGTCCATAGTGTCACAAAGAGTCGGACACTACTGAGTGACTGAACAACAACAACAACAACTGGGACGATGTGGAGAAAGGGGGTACTTCTCTGGTGGCTCAGTGGTAAAGAATCTGCCTGCAGTACAGGAGTTGCAGGAGACAAGGGTTCAGTTCCTCAGTTGGGAAGATACCCTGGAGAAGGGCATGACATACCACTCCAGTATTCTTGCCTGGAGAATTCCATGGACAGGTGAGCCTGGTTGGTTATAGTCCATAGGGTCATAAAAGAGTTGGACANTGCATGCATGTATATCTCCTTTCATTCATTCACTTAGGAAAACAACACTTTATGCCAAGTCCCTAGTGGGGAAGGGTTCGCTTGAATGAATAAATGATTAAAGCATGACCCTGACCTTGAGGAGCTCACCTCTAGACGAAGGTGCTCAGTTCATCCTCAGAAGTCATTCTTGCTGGGTTAAGTTCTTAAAAATTCAAAGTTTTATAAACTCGTGCTCTGGATTAGCCTTTAGAAGGCGCATTTGGTGGCTTCCCTGGTGGCTCAGACGGAAAAGAGTCTGCCTGCAGTGGGGGAGACCAAGACTCGATCCCTGGGTCGGGAAGATCCCCTGGAGAAGGAAATGGCAACCCACTCCAGTATTCTTGCTCAGAAAATCCCACGGATGGAGGAGCCTAGCGGGCTACAGTCCCTGGAGTCGCAAAGAGTCGGACATGACTGAGCGACTTCACTTTTATAAACTTGAAAGAATTCATAGAATCCCATTTAGAAGTTAATTTGGGAATTGTCTCTTTCAGGTCCTCTGTCAGCCTGAATAGAATTAACTCGGTCCTTTCCCACTGTGTTTTGCATGTTGCACTGTCAGTGCTGACATCCGCAGAGTAACGACGGCCACTGTGCAGATACAGCATCCAAGGTCCCGGGAGTGGACAGGACTGGCCACAGGCAGGGCCAGGTAGCCTGGCCCCACCATCCCAACCCCCAGCCTCATGCTCTGAGCATCAGTTAGTGAAGAGTTCTTCAAGATGGGGAAGGCAGGACCCTGAAACTGGGCCTAAAGGTTACAGGGGAGTTCAGGGCCCTGCTCCTGGGACCCCTCCTTGCCCTGAGCTTTGGAACCCTCATTAGAGAAGAGTCCACACAGCCTTGAGGACTCAGAGTAAAGGCACCCACCCTTCACCTAAGAAAAATAGAATAAACACCCTCTCCAATCCTCACATCTCTCGCTCATCAAACTTTGAATATCACCTAGATCTCAACTTGTCAGCAACTCTTGAAAACACGAATCTCAGGAGGATACACAGCTCTGATTTGGGACTTGACTGCATCCCCGTTTTTGTATTATTTTCCACCCAAGCATTGAATAACATACATGAAAAAGCAATTCTAGTTTCAAAGGCAAATTACATGTTTTGACTCAAAATTAATCTTTGTTTTCTCTCATCTTGATGGATAATTATACTCTGTCAGTTTCTACCCATGTGCTGGTAGGAGCCTGTCAGCATCCCTGGGGAGGTCCCTGAAGGGACAAGCTGTGGGCCTGAGAGTCTAGGCTCAGGGACACGGCAGCGATGACCAGGGCTGAGACCCCACGCTCATCTCAACCACAGGGACACAAAACGTCCCATCAAAGTGGATACAAATTAGACAAGGAAAATGAACAGGCCGGTGAGACTCTGGGGAGATGAAGCTGAGCATAGAGCATGGGCAGGCCTCTGAGTGTGAGGTGGGCTCGGGCTCAGTGACCGTGAAGGGCTGCCTCCAGGGTGGGGTTTGGATGCGTGCCTGTGTGTAGGGGAGGGGTGGGAATCATCAGCTCTGTACCTCCCTGGAGCCCACTAAGTGGCAGGCCCTGAACGTGATGCTGGGGGAACAGAGATAATGTTTGCCCATCAGCAGCCCAGATTCACAGAGGGGAAGGCATGTCTACATGCAAAGATCACAAACAATACCAAATAATGTATAAATATGCTCAGCTACCTAGCACTACAGTTCCTCTTTCAAAAACCTCCATGGTTCCTCCATTACCTTCAGTAATGTTTCAGTTCCGCCTCTTGCTGGTCAAAGCCCTGGCCTTCATTGAAAACTTCATATGCAGCTTCCTAGCACACACCTTTCCCTGTGAGCACCGTCTCCACCCTGCCTGCTTTCTACCACTTTATACCCCAAGTGAGTAAGTCATTGCTCCGTGTTCATCCTTTTCCCTCTTCCTGGAATGTTCTCCCTGTCTGTCTCTAGATGGAGAATGCTGGCTTATCTTTCAAAGCCCAGTCTGGATATTGCACCTCTGTTTCTTGGTCCTTGTTCTCCACTGGAGATAGAGCTCCTTCTCTCTGCTAAACCCCTAACTGCATTTTGCACACATGTCTGCATGGTACATCCCATAGCATGTTGTCATAGCATCTTTATGTGTCTGACTCCACCACTAGATGGATTGCTCCTTAAGGAACTATTTTATCACTTCTGTATCCTCAGTGCACATTCAAGGCCTAGTTGGGAGTAAGTCCTACATAAGCTCTGAATATATGAGTTATGAAATGGTAGAACTGAAGCATCCCCTAAGAATCATCTATGTCAACACCTTCGTGTTATAGAAAAGTGAGACCCCACCAGAAATTACTCTCCCACAACTACTGGCAAACATTTGGCAGTCATCAGGAGTATCCCAGGAAGGCTTCATGGAGGAAGTGGGGCTTAAACTTGGTTTCCAAGGACATGTAGAATTCAAATGGATGAAATGGAGGCAAGGAGGGCATTTCAGATTGGGGGAAAGGGTATAGAAGGCAAGAAGCAGAAGCTGAAAAGGCACATTCTAAGGTAATGACAGGGCTGGATGTTGAGGACAGTACAGATGGTAAAGATGGGACTAACAGTTCATTTGATTCATCAAACAATCCTCAAGCCATACTTCATACTATTCAGGAATTATGGAGAAAAATCAGAAGCATCAAACTAACAGTCCTATGAGAAAAACAGCTGGGCAAATAACTCCTTAGAAAATGGCATTCTGAGAGATGAGGCCCAAAATGCTGTGGGAACCAGGGGAGGGGAGGAGATTATTTTCTGAGGAGTCAGCTTTCCACAGGAGGGAGTCTAGATGGTTGGAAGAGTGCCCTGTAGGAGGAAGAAGAGTAGCCCTGTGGGGCCCATAGGTGAGAGGTTTGCCTGTTGATGCTTCTCTCTGTGCCCCCATCTGGAGCTGTGGATGTTTTTTGCCTCCGTGAGGACCCCACAGTCATTTTCCATGTCCATACTCCTCCCTGGCTATCACACAGCCTTCTCCCCATGCACGCCAGCTACCTGGGACCACCCCACCTGTGATCAGACTTGGGCTTGCATACCCTCTTTCACCTCCAAAGAAACAAATCCATCTTGTTTACCATGCTTCCTTTGGGAATAAAGATCCACACTCTCAGTGACACGTGAATGACACCTTGTAATGGGCAAAGCTCTTTCCCAACCCTCATTCACCAAAGCCTACAATGCAGGAAGGACATGGGTGCTACTATTTTACAAAAGAAGAAACAGGGGCCAGAGAAGAGAAAGATCTTCTTCAAGATCACATCGCCTGTAAATGGCATTCCAAGTGTGTGTTCCAGGCTGTTATTGGGTACTAAGACTTAGATGTATCTCAGTCCTGCTAGATGATCTTCCTGTGTTAGCGAGGTCTTTCATGAGCATGGAATCTTAGTCTATCAGGCTTCCTGGTGGAAGAGCTACATGAGGGCGAGGTGTCCCTTTTTGTATGCTGCCACCTGGTCTTGTCTTTACCCTATTCATGACTTATCAGCAGTGAAGGAAATGATTCTCCAGAACCAGAGCAGCATAGGTTATAAGAAGTCACTTCTTGAAGCCTAAATCTAGCAGCCCAAGAGATTCCCATATTTGGGGCATTACCATTTTCTGCCAGGAGTTGTAGTTCTTTATTATTTTGTGTAGTTATTTCATACAACTATGACCTCTACTAAACCGTATGCAGCCTGAGGGCAACATCAATGCCTGATTCACCTCTGTCACCTCCAGAGTCCATTGGACCATACCTAACACGTAGCAGCATGCCTTTGTAGGTTACACTAGGCAAAGGAAGACACTAGGTGTATTTATTTATAGTGTCTCATTTAACATCACATCACCTTGAAATTGGAATATTTTGTCCTTGTTTTGTAAATGAAGCTCAGAGAATTCAAGTAACTTGCTCAAGGTTATACCTCTCACATATAGCTGGCCTGAGAATTCAGTTCAGTTCTTTCTGGATTGGCCTGTCTTTCCACTGCATATAAATCGTAGTCCAATGCTTGAATGAATGGCACATCAATTTATTACTCAAAATGTAATAAATAAGGCGCCATATGAGGAAAAATGCAAACATGGATAAAACTTGATTCCTGCTCAGCAGGAACAGAACAGAAAGTGAACAACTGCTGAAGCGTAATGTTAAGGGTATCACATTGGGCGCTGAGCACTGAGACGCAGAGGTAAAATAGACACATCTCTGCCTCTGGAGAACCCCCAAGCTCGTAGGGGAATCAGACCCACCATGACATGCCATAATTAGGTTATGCTGAGAAGTATAAAGGGACTCTGGAGCCCATGATGGTTATGAAGGGAATGAAGCCCCTGGCTCTGCCGATCTACAGCTCATCTCTGTGTTAATCCGCAGCCCGTCGTGAAATGGATAGAATGAGTTAGAATCAAGGTAGAAATGTGGAAGTATTATAGCCATAGGGCAGTTAGGTTTTCTCCAGAACCAGAATGATACAACCCATCCATTCATCTAAGAGTCATTCATTCAGTCATGCCTTGGGCTGGGTTCCTGAGATGTCTAGATGAGGCAGTCAAGCCCACTGCTCCTAGTCCAGGGGCAGACTCATGGCTCACAGTCCAGTGGGGGAGATAGACATACACACAGATGATTCCAACGCAGTGTGTATATGTGCTGTCTTTCTTCTCTCTTTCTGTTATCTCCCCCTTTGCAGGAAAGGAAAACCCCCTTCCTACAAGCACTCACTCCTGCGGGGCCCGGCCAGCAACCACCCCAACGGCAGAGGGGACAAGAAGAGCTCAGTGAACCACAAAGACCCTTCAAACTCTTTTTAAGGATGTGGAATCCAGGGAGGTCTTGTGGTGGCAAGAGCATGCATTTTCTGCTGGGCCATGAAATTAATCACCCTTTTCTAGTTTCCAAGATAATGACTGTGAGAACATGTATAAGCTGGTGAAAGGGAAGGGGAGAAAAAAATGAGAAATTTCATCATCAATTTTCCTTTTTACCATTTGAAAATCAGTTGTGAGCCTTCAGCTTAAGGCTCAGGAACAAAATAGGAGACTCAGACCAGATGAGTACAGATGCTAATTTCCACAACACAGAGACCCATCACAGGAAGAGGAAACCCCCNATAAAAATAGCAGTTCCTTTTTACCATTTGAAAATCAGTTGTGAGCCTTCAGCTTAAGGCTCAGGAACAAAATAGGAGACTCAGACCAGATGAGTACAGATGCTAATTTCCACAACACAGAGACCCATCACAGGAAGAGGAAACCCCCATATCTCTTCTCTAGTCAGTGCTTTCCAGCCCCTTTACTGTTCTAAGTTGTGCAGTTACTATAGATGGCTGCTTTTAGACTAGGCCACGGTTGTTTACTGTTTTAGAAATGCAGTGTCCGTATTTGCTGACCCAAAACAATACCATCAACGCATACAAAACAAAAGACAAATGCACCTTTGGTACCAATGGGTCAGAATTTTCGAGGTCACAGTGGTCCTAGACATACAGTCACTTTATCTATGAGCTGCATGCTCCCTGACTCCCCTACACCCCAGCATGCAACTTCAGAGAACTGCCCCGAGAGCTATGTCCCAATGACCTGGGTAGTTTCATTGAAACCTTAGCTCCTAAAACAAAAAGTATTAGCTACACATTCCAGAAGGTCTCTCTCATGGTTAAGATCTCTAGATCCTAGGATCTGAGATCGAAACTGAGCACCAAAGAAGAGGATATGAAAAATCTGCCATAGAGGGGAGGAGGCTAACTGCCAGGTACAGAAGGTGCAAAAGACAAAGAAAGCACTCCGAGGCAGGTGGGGCTGATAAAGTAAAACAACAACAGTGGCAATTCCCAAGGCAGGGCAAGCTCACTGTTGTGCATTTTTCTACAGAGTAAAGTGCCTTTGCATGATGAATGGGTCCAGGGGAGTTGGCTCACTTCCTGTCTGTGAAGCAGCAGGCTGAGTCACCATGACAGCCTGCTAATTAAAATGACCTCCCGGAAATGAGGATTAGAAGATAGGGAGAGGAAGGGAGGCTCAGGGGAGATAGGGCCTTTAGCACAAAGCTTCAGTTTAGCATTCTTTTGCTTTAGATTGGAGATTTTCAAAGTATCTTAAAAATTGAGTGCAAAGCTTATTCTCCCTTTGCTTATTGCTTTTCAGAAATGATAAAAAAAAAAAACCACCATATGTTAGTTGGCTACAAATGTTGTGTTGTATATACAGCTTCTCTCCTGGGTTCTTGTTGCCCAGAGGAACACAAATAAAGTGCTTCCTGCAGCTCCTCTGTTCCTCTGAGCATTCTTGGCACCTTTCCCTCTAGGTCTCTCCCTCCCTCAAGAAACAAGCAAGTCAACCCAATTTGATATAACCCTCACTTTGCTGTCAGGGTCTCTGTCATAAGGTAAGGAAGGACAGTCAAGGCTTGACTTTTCAGCCGTCCCTGTGGCAGAATCCTGGGGAGTTTATTTGACTGCAGCCAGCTCAATGCAAATAAACACTGTGGTAGGCCTTTCAGAAGCAAGAGCATCTCTTGAGATGGCATAAAGAGAGGCAGATTGCATAAAATTAGAGATAATAGACCAGATCTATTTTTCCCTGCCCAGATTGCTTTCATAAGATGACCATATTTAGACCCCACTTATTTTGGTGCTTAGGTAGTTCATTCTATAGATTTATACTGCATATTTAATTATGGCATAGCTTCCTAGGTGGTGCTAGTAGTAAAGAACCCACCTGCCAATGCAAGAGACATAAGAGATGCAAGTTCAATCCCTGGGTCAGGAAGATCCCCTGGAGGAGGGCATAGCAAACTACCCCAGAATTATTGGCTGGAGAATCCCCATGGATAGAAGAGCCTGGGGATAGGGGGCGAGGGGGTGCTACAGTCCATAGGGTCACACAGAGTCAGACACAACTGAAGCGAGTGAGCATACACTCACACATGTTATTTTCCAATTTACATTTTACTGGAGGTAAACTGATCTGATACCCATTTTACCAAATCTTCATTGACATAAAAAGTTAGCTATTTTCATCAAATTTTTATCAATAAGATATTTTCAGTTATGAAACTATAATTGCACTTCTGAAAAGCTGCATTGATTAATTGGACCATAGGTCTTAAAAGCTCAAGTATGCTAGTGGTTTAAAAGAAAATTTTTGGAGTCAGGCAACTCTGGATTCTAATTCTGCATTCAAACCTTTGTTCTGTCTCTTGATATCTGTGTGATCCTGGATAAGTTATTTAACCTCTCTGAATCTTAATTCCTATAACATGGTGATAGTAATGTCTACCTCATTACCGTAGGTATGTGGGTTTAATGGGATTTTATGGGGGATATTGGGGCTTCCCTGGTAACTCAATTGGTAAAGAATCTGCCTGAAATGCGGGAGACCCCAATTAAATTCCTGGGTTGGGAAGATCCCGTGGAGGAGGGCATGGCAACCCACTCCAGTATTCTTGCCTGGAGAATCCCCATGGACAGAGGAGCCTGGTGGGCTACAGTCCATGGTTGCAAAGAGTAAGACACAGCTGAGCAACTAAGCACAGCACAGCATATGGGACATGTCAGCACAGCACATTGGCCATTCAATAAATGATAGCTGTTAGTTGGATGTGACCAGGATGATAAGGTGTCTGCAAATCACTTCCCATTGGAAATGGATAAGGAAACAGGAGCTGTTTATCCATGAGATAAAAAATGAGAAGGAGGAGGTTAAGGAAAGCAAGATCACGATATCTAAAAAGTTGAAAAAGTATCTTGGATATTCTTTTTGTCAGAAAAAAAGCAAACTTGTTCTGTGTTGCCAAAGGGTAAGAACCAAATCCAGGGAAGTAGTCTCAGTAAGACAAATTTCAGTTCAAAAGTGAGGAAAACCTTCTAGTGAATAGAGTTGTCAACCACTGGATGACGTCCCTGAGAGACACAGAGTTCCCCATAACTAGAGGCATGCAAGCAGAATCTGAATGAACATCTGTCATGGAGGAACAAGAGGGATTTTCTTCCTCTAAGGCATGCTGAATTAACAGTGGCATTACTTCCTATTCTATAACTGTGGAAAGAAATTACATAAGGTGGGGGTTACATTCCTAATGTCAGACAATGGAGTTTACAGTATAATAAGTATCACTTAACTCTAAACAAGTGATAGCAAATGTCTCTGAATTACAGAATATGGACCCTGCTAACAGTTAACAATCCTTAGGAGGGAAAAATACATGACTATAAGACTGTAGGACATGTTTGCAAAATGGCTGTCTGCTTCTCCACAGAAGTAGAGCAGGGAGGCTGAGTCTAAGGGACCAGGGGTTGCCAGTGGACATCTTTGTGGCCTTAGCCTGCTCAGCAACTCCGTAGCTTTCTTGGACCAGGCTATACCTACGGTCTCAGGTTAAGAGGGGAAGAGTTTCAGCACTGAGGTTGAGGACAGCACCAACACAGAAAGACGGTGAACTCGCTCAGCCCCAGCAGGGGGCGCTCTAACCTCTCTTGCCTGCCCACTTCCTTCTCAGGCTAGAGCCCCAGGGAGCAGAATCAGCTACCAAAGTAGTGAACTGAGGAGAGTGAGACAACAATGCAGCAAGGAAGGGAGGAGAGTGGAGAGACACCCTGGGCCTCTGCCTGACTTTCATGCAAATCTCCATAAACAGTGCCAGGCTTGCTCTGTATTAGTTCACAGGCCCAGAGGTCAGTCTGTTTACCTTCAGAAGCTGTGGCAGACAAGCCGGAGGCCACCCAGATTCTCTGTGCTGAGGTCCAGAGCAGAGGCTGAGTCACCTGGCTCTGGTGATNTTAATCAAGGTCCCATGGCTAGAATAGTGTGAAATAAGGTCTTTGTGGCTACAAAACAAATTCTAACGCATTTAGGCTTTGCACCAACAGTCCTTTAATTAGGTTCTAGAACCAGGTAGAAAGGTGAAAGAAATAGTTGTTATTTATTCTTCTTTTTAAAAAACTATTTATTTGGCTGCATCAGGTCTTAGTTGCATCAAGCGAGGTCTTCCTTGTGTCCGTGGGATCTTTTGCTGTTGTGCATAGACTGCGCAGTTGTGGTGCATGGGCTCAGTAGTTGTGGTGTGTGGTGTTGGGGAACTAAGATCCCCAACCAGGGATTGAGCCAGTGTCCCCTGCATTGCAAGGCAGATTCGTAACCACTAGACCACCAGGGAAGTCCCATAGTTATTTTTCTATTTCCTGTAGAGGTCACTCTGTCAGCTTACACAGTACCCTCGGTGACAACAAAATTACCAAAAATAATAAAACCTTACCTTCAACAACACTTTCCTCAGTTCTTGGGACGTAGGAAAGTGTTGTGTGAACTTTATGACCTCAGGAGATCTTCAAGGATTTTCTTCCCAATATTATCTTCCCCACATTTCCATTTTTTTCAATCCTCTTTTTTATTTTCACTTTAATCGGAAACTCCCTCTAGGTCGTGTTCATCTCTGAAGGCCTAGCAGATAGCATAACAACAGGCATGCAGTACACACTTAACAAAATCTTGGTCTTCCCTTGTGGCTCAGCTGGTAAAGAATCTGCCTGCAATGCAGGAAACCTGGGTTGGGAAGATCCCCTGGAGAAGGGAAAGGCTACCCCACTCCAGTATTCTGGCCTTGAGAATTCCATGGGGTCACAAAGAGTCGGGTATGACTGAGTGTCTTTCACTTTCACTTAATAAAATCTGCTGAAGTAATACACGGAATGAGTGAATCCCCATCTCTACCCAAAGGAAGATTATGAATGCAACCTTTGCCAGAAGGTAGCATCCTGCGTGTTTACATGTGCGTGTGTGTATATGCACACACATATGTACACAGATGCATTCCATGTTTCTAAATTCTCTCCATTTCCCTTTTAGATAATTCTACTTTCTTAGCACTGATAGGAAGAGGTAGTAAGAGAATTGCTCTGTCCTTGGGAAAACTAAATTGGAAGGCAGTATTTTCTGAAGCCATAAAAAGAGTTAGAATCCTGATGAATAAAAGCCTTAAAGTCTGTAACTTGAAACCAAAGTGTCCCCTCTGTACTTGGGGAAAGTCTGGGAGATGCTTTCCTGGTGCCCTCAGTTAGACGGGGACATTCAGCCTCTAGAGGATAATTATTGGCACTGAAGCTTTTCTCTCCCAAACACTAGGCAAGCTCTTTCTCCTGCCCTTCTTGCCTCCTGGGGCCTCTGCCTTATTAGTAGAGAACTACAAGGTTGGGCTCATTATTCTGGCCTCTTCTTTTCTCTTCTGGCCCACCCCCTTTTTGGTTGAGGTTACCCCTTAATGTATAAATGGCCCTTTATAACTCAAAATGCAAGGGTTCCGTCAGCAAGTGAATCCTCAGGTTCAACTTGTACTCACTGGTTACCCACTGTGTGCCAGGACTATTCACATTTAATTACCCAGCAAAGACATTTTACTCACTGAAGCTCCTACTGTGTGTCTGTTCCTTTGTTGTTACACTGTAGGGATCAGCAATGAATGGCCTGGAATCAGCCCTAAAGATCTTGCTATCACACCAGAGGATGGCAGTAGGTAGGATCTTTAAGGAATAAAGAAGGCCCATGGAGATGTGGCCAGACTGTAAAACATTTAGCGCCCTCTTGTATAACTTCCAGAATGAGCCAGGATCCTCACCTTTGTGGAAGATGAAGCCTCTCTGTATTTGTACAGCACTAAGTTGTTTATAAAGACTTCTTGGCCCCTCCCATGTTTGCCGATAAATGAGAGCAGCCCACGTAAGCGAGGGAAGGCCTTATGTAGGACCCCTTTGGAAGAGCTTGCTTGGCTTGCAAATTCTGCCAGCCTTTTAACTCAGATGTCCAAAGTGTTTGTTCACTAGAATCTTCTAGGGGAAACACAAATATTAGTTGAAAGGGTTCGATTCACTTTATGAAATTTAACCAGAAGTAATGCAAGTGTATCTGTCTGTCCGTATGGAACGTTTGCTCCAAATAGCCTGAGGGTGGGTCTGGTCTCATGAGCAGTCCCTTCTCTCAGGATTCTGGAGTCACATTTACAATGAGTAACGATGTCCAGGTCCTGAGCTGATCCACACTCTTATTCATCACATGCTTCTTCACTGTTTGATGTCTGCTGACTGCATCCTACAGCTAATGGCAAGAAAGAGGGTGAAAGAGGTTAAAACAAAAGGCTAAAGTTGGCTTTGCACTCTATCCATGAGCTGTAGGAGTCCAAATTCTCCTTTCTGTCATGAAAACTCAGGTGTGTCATAATGTATGGGGCAAGCTAGTATCCTTCTCTTGGCCTGTGTTTCCTCAACTGCTCCACAGTAAGCTCCNAAAAAAAAAAAAAAAAACACATTTGGAGGGAGGGGGAAGTGTGTGAAAGGAGAGAAGAAACGAGTTTGGCCAAATGGTGATAACTGATGAAGCTAGGCGATGAGCACACAGGACTTCATGGTTACTACTAGCTATATTTGTATATGTGTGAAAAGTTGCATAACAAAGTTTCATGAAAGTTAAAAATAATCCCCATGTGCCTGGGTTTTGGAAAGAATTTGTTCCTCATCATAGCTTACGTTTACCAAGTGCTGAAATATGAGCACAGGTGACTGCAGGGACTCTGCCTCAGACTTGTGTGGTGGGAACAGTTATAATCTCCATTTGACTGATGAAGAAACTGAAATTTGGAGAGGGGAAGCACCTCGCCCAAAGTCACACAGCTGTGGGCTCAGAAGGTCTGACCCTGACCTCAGGTTCTGAGTCCCGTGGGTGCTGACTTACCAGTTTGGTTCAGAGACCAATTCCTTTTTCAGCTGAGACTGTGCCTGTGCTGGGAAGGGAGCAGGCTGCAGGCTGCCTGAAGCATCAGGAAAGGGAAGCGACGTCTACTGCACATCCCCTGGGAGTAAGTGCTTTCTGGAGAGGGGCAATGTGGGACTCACAAAGACGGACGGGGCATCCCTGGCCTACGCCTGGCTGGGTGGCATGGGGACTAGCGAATCTCAGCTCCGGTTTACATCCCTTAGCATACCTAACTGGATTCCACAGGAGGGATGAGAAATTCTCTAAATGAGTTACTTATCACTTATTTGACTAACTCTAAATGAGTTAGCTCTGAAAATCCACACCTGGTGGATGACTGCTTTTGACAGCCCATTCACAGGTCTTGGCTGTGTCTTATTTTCATCCACTCGGTGGTTAGAAAAGATTTCCCAGCAGATTCTTGAGGGCGGAGCGAGGAGGCGCTGCTTCTCAAGGAAACAAGCCCAGGACTTACACCTGTCCCAAAACCTTGTGGCCAGAATGGCAGAGTCTGCCTCTGAAATGGCTCTGCCAATGGAGAGGCAGGCCTGACAAGGGCAGATAATCCATTTTGCCAATGGCTTAGACTTCACACTGCTTGAAGGCCTACTGTCAGGGGGGTGGAGATAAAGCAGAGGACTGGGCTCTCATCCCCCTACAAACCCTCTACTCCATCCATCCAACCATCCATCCATCTACTGTCTCTGTACCCATCTATTTTCCATCCATCTGTGATGCCCACCT
>SJYV01047683.1:797286-841854 GCA_006410875.1 Neotragus pygmaeus | reverse complement strand
CTCAAACACACGTCCATCGAGTCGGTGATGCCATCCAACCATCTCATCCTCTGTTGTCCCCTTCTCCTCTTGCTTCAGTCTTTCTCAATATCAGGTTCTTTTCTAATGAGTCAGCTCTTCACATCAGGTGGCCAAAGTATTAGAGCTTCAGCATCAATCCTTCCAAAGAATATTCAAGATTGATCTTCTTTGGGATTGACTGGTTTGATAACCTTGCAGTCCAAGGGACTCTTAAGAATCTTCTCCAACACCACAGTTCAAAAGCATCAATTCTTCAGCCCTCAACTTTCGTTATGGTCCAACTCTCACATCCATACATGACTACAGGAAAAACCATAGCTTTGACTAGATGGATCTTTGTCAGCAAGTAACATCTCTGCTTTTTAATATGCTGTGTAGGTTGATCATAGCTTTTCTTCCAAGGAGCAAGTGTCTTTTAATTTCATGGCTGCAGTCACCACCTGCAGGGATTTTGGGGGCCAAGGAAATAAAATTTCTCACTGTTTCACCTGTTTCCCCATCTATTTGTCATGAAGTAATGGGACCAGATGCCATGATATCCATTTTTTGAATGTTGCATTTTAAGCCAGTTTTTTCCATCTCCTCTTTCACTTTCACCAGAAGCTCTTTGGTTCCTCTTCACTTTCTGCCATAAGGGTGATCTCATGTTAAGTTTTCTTATAACAACAACAACAAAACAAACAAAAGACCCAAGAAAAGGCACATGAAATGTTTGGAGGCAATGGATATGTCTGTTACCTTGACTGTGATGATGGCCTCACAAGTTTCTGACCTATGTCCAAACTTATCAAATGATAAACATTAAATATATATAGGTCTTTTCAATATCAATTATACATCAATAAAGCTGTCTTCAAAATACAGTAACACCTATAAAATACTTGGCATAAAATAGAACTCTCTCCCCAACCCACCACCTTTAACTTGCTAGGATCAGAGACCCCTTTCCTTGAAGCCAAAGCTTTTCTCACTTCCAAATGAGGTACAGACAGAAGTACAAACCCTCCCTGAAGACAGGAATAAGAAAAGTTCCTGGAAGAAAAACAGCCACACTGAGGGATCAGTGTATTTGTAAGTTGGGGCTCAGAACAAGTACGAAAACAGGGCTGGACGCAATGTTCTCCCAGAGTGACTTGAGGCAGAACTGATAAGACTAAAAAGCAAGGAGGGGCAGCAAGTATAGGGTCTGTAAGATACCATGTTTTATTAAAATGACTAACAAATCTTAGCAGGATTTATAAGAACCTCTTTCTATGCTATTTTTGCTTGGTGTCTCCGATAGCTCAGCTGGTAAAGAATCCACCTGCACACAGGAGACCCCGGTTCGATTCCTGAGTTGGGAAGATCACGTGGAGAAGGGATAGGCTACCCATTCCAGTATACTTGGTCTTCCCTTGTGGCTCAGCTGGTAAAGAATCCACCTGCAATGCGGGAGACCTGGGTTCAATCCCTGGGTTGGGAAGATCCCCTGCAGAAGGAAAAGGCTACGCACTCTAGTATTCTGGCCTGGAGAATTCCATGGACTACAGTCCGTGGGGTTGCAAAGAGCTGGACACGACTGAGCAACTTTCACTTTCACTTTCTTTCACAATGTCTCCAGGGTGTTCTCTGTGAAGTTATCATACCAATACGCTCTGCCAGCTGAAACTCAGGACTTCCCTGAAACACACTCACCTCTATTAACTCTACCTGCTCTTGTCAAACTCAGCGTGCATGCTGGACAGTGCTTATTTTTCCCCATTTTGCAGAAAGATGAAACTGGTATCCGTGTAATTAAGGCCCTTGCCCATAGTCCACAGCTCATAAGTAATTTGTACAGGAATCGGGTATACATTCAGCTCAGCCATGTCCCACTGCCTCTCTGCTCAACCCCAAAGCTCAGCACTGCCACTACTCTTGCCTGGAAAATGCTACAGACGGAGGAGCCTGGGAGGCTGCAGTCCATGGGGTCGCTAAGAGTCAGATACGATTGAGCGACTTCCCTTTGACTTTTCACTTTCATGCATTGGAGAAGGAAATGGCAACCCACTCCAGTGTTCTTGCCTGGAGAATCCCAGGGACAGGGGAGCCTGGTGGGGTGCCGTCTATGGGGTCACACAGAGTCAGACACGACTAAAGTGACTAAGCCTGACCAATTTATGGAATCATTTCTATGACACTTGTTTCATTTCTTTCATGTTTAAAATTCATTTTCCTCCCAAGACCTCAAGTTTATTTTTCGCCCCCATCTCAGACTTGAAGCCAGATCTGCTTCTCACCTCGGCACCAGCTGTCTTGGTTAGTGTCCTATTTTCCTGCCTGGAAACTTTGCCATTGTCTTAACTCCCTTCCCTTCTTCCCCCTACAAAGCCAATCGGTCATCAAGGCTCATTCATTGCTTCTGCCTCCTTGATGCATCTGCCTTCCAGCAGTATCATGGAGTGACTTAGGAGTCAGATAGTCCTGAATTTTTCCTGTCAACCTCACTCCTTGTTATTTTTGTCTTGTGAATCATTTAAAGCAGAGTTTACTTACCTTGTCTTTAATATGGGAAATAATACTTATTGGCAGGATTGTCATCCATTTTCCTTCCTCTCCCTTTTCCATGCTTTTCTTCCTGTTTACTCCCACCACCGTGTCCTGCCTGCGTTGCTGGAGCAGTCCCTGTTTGATCTCCCCACCTTCTGATACTCTCTTGCTAATCAATTCTCGCTCTCTCAAAATAAGCATCCACAATCTCTATGAAACATAACCCCATGTTTATGACAACTCTTTCCAAACAATTATCCAAGCCAAGAGCTTGGATATCATCCCATTTCTGTGTCTTTCTCCCCTCCCTGCTGGTCAGGTGCCACATCCTACTGGTTCTGCCTGATAGGTGTCTCTCATATCTGTCTAGCTGCACCAAGTCTTTGTTGCAGCACACAGGATCTTTAGTTGCAGCACGTGGGATCTAGTTCTCCAACCAGGAATCGAACCTGGGCCCCCCGCATTGGGAGTGTGGAGTCTCAGACCACCAGGGAAGTTCCTCCACTCTTCTTAACTAAAGTAAATCCTTCCCATCATTCAAGACTTATCCCACCTCCATGACATCATCCCCAATCACACAATTGTAATGAATTGCTTCCTCTTCTTGTGTCTCCCAGTTCTTTGTTGATTTATCTATTTATCAATTACTTCATTGAGATAATAGTCACCTCCTTCATTATCATCTAATTTCTGAGAGCAGAGACTAGGGTTTATACATCTCCATTCCTCTCATATCACCTAACACAGCTCCAGACATGCCAGAGACACTCAGTTAATATAGCAGAATGAAAGAATGAATAAATCTTGAATTCAAAATCTCATTCTGAACTTATTTTAATAACTGGATCCTAATTACAGATCTGTCTTCCCAAGGCACTGACCCCTCTGAGACATTCCACTGCTCAGATTTCACTCGTGGCTCCCCTTACCTACAGAACTGAATTCCAGCTCTGTGTGAAAGGCGAAGTCCTGGATGGTCTTCAAGGCCCCACTCTCAAAATCTGTCTCAATGGAGGAGATGGATTTACTTCATCTCCAGTCTTTTCCTGAAGACCAAATTTATCTCTAGAGCCCAAGGCAATTTGATCACTTTTCCTGCAACAATAAAAACAGCTGTTACTGCTGCCGCCGGGGCGGCTGCTGGCCCCACTCCTACCACTGCCATCACTGCTGCTGCGGCTGTTCCGCCCTGGCCAAGCGCCTGCTCAGCTCCAGGGTCCTGCACTCCAGGTTGCTTTGTCTTATGTGATCTCGTATAATCCTCACAACAACCCTATGAAGCAGATGTGGTTCCCTGAGAAAGAAAGAGAAGCTTGGAGAGTCTAAGTCACCTGTCTAAAGTCACCCGGCCCCTAAGTGGAAGAGCTTGGCTGTCACCAGGTCCCAGGGCTGTGTTCTTTCCACTTTCCCCTCTGTCTTTATATGTTCAGTCCTGAGACTGACAAAATGATACATATTTAATGCCGGTTATAAAAAGTCTCTGCCCCAGGGAACTCCCTGCTTCATCTTTGTTCCTGTGCACGACCTCATTTTGCCTCATTCCCCTGAGCCTGGCTCTAGGCATTTTCTCTGCAGCCGGATGTCGGTGCCCACATGTCCTCCACGCCTGAGTCTCTGCCTTTGAAATGACTGCTGAGAAATGACTGTCTTACAGGCAGAGCCGGTGCTCCCCTCAGAGTTCTAACGAGAAGAGCTGGTGCTACCCTCAGAGTTCTAAGGACAAGAAAGAGATTTTGCCAGGAGATGAGGATAGAGCAACACAGAGGAGGCCTCTATTAACCTACCCCTCACCCTACCTTTGCATTAAAAAGCAGATTTCCTCTTCCTTCACCCCAAACCACTTCCTGCCCCCAGGATTCAAATCATAAAGGGAGAAGGATTATAAAATATAGCCACTGGGATGGAGTGTTCTGCTTCCAGCTCTGATACTGCCTGGATGGGTAGCATTTTTTTTTTAAAGCCTCTTTCCCTGTCTGGAGTTATCCCAGAGCTTCAGCTGGTTTCTGGTTCTTACTCTTTGAAACAGGTACATAAACCCCAACCAACCCACTCTCAAGAGTATTGTGAGGATCCAGAGACAGAATGATTGGGAAAGCAAAGTATTTAGACAAGTCTTTCCCAGTGGTTTTCTCTCTCCTTCTGAGACCTCATAAATGTCCCCTACTTGGCCCATTCCTTGCCTTTGACATGGGTTATCCTGTCATTAATTCATCCAACAAAACTTATTAAACATCTGTGTTTGCCATGCACTTCTCATTCCTTTCTGCTGACTTGATTTCTACCTGTCTTTCAACACCCCTCCTCAATGAAGTCTTCCCTTACCTCCCAGCCCTCAGGGGTAACTCATCTACTGAGCTTCTTGAGAATGATTGTCTGAACCTTTCACTTGGCCCTTTTCAGGGGCTTTGGCATTTCATTTCTGTGTATCAGCTCTATCCTCCCCTATTTTTCTTTGTCCTTGGGGTGAGATGATTAGAGATGGAAAAACAAGCTCACTCATTGCTCAGGTCCCAGGACAAGGCCCAGCAGAGAGTAAATACTCACTGAGAACTGGCAGGTATCACTGCTGCTGGTGGTGGTGATGAGCATGGAGATGAGATGCCTGCTCTGAACAGAATGTTTCTGTGAATCCCATGCCACTCCGTTTCTCCATCTCTCCCTCCCTCCAGAAGTTCATAGATAAGGGTAGCCCCTTAAACTTCTGGGCAAAGTAGAGCAAACTCGGCTTACAGGTCCATATAGAAAGCTGTCAAACTTTAAACCTAAGAGTATTCATGACAGGGAGAAAAAGAAAGGAGAGGGATGGGGAGAGGCTGAAAGAGATGGAAAAAAGTGACTGTGATAGATGTAAAATGTGTGTGTACTGGTATACTTGCATTGTGTGTGAGACTTCTATGAGTAATCTCTGTATCTGGGTGGAGAAATGCATGTTTGTGTAGTTGCAAATGTGTGTGTGTGTGTGTGTGTGTGTGTGTGTGCATTACTGACTATTCAATTACAGATCATTGTCAATTCTAAGCACATTTTTCTATCACCTCCCGGTCTGAGGGCCTGGGTTAAGTTTCTGTTTGAAATTCTATCTAATCTCTTGACATTCATCCATATTAATGGGTCACCCCCTATGCCCAGCCTCCCTGAGACTGTCCCCAAAGGATGTCAGGGTCATCTCTCCTCCTTTCCATTCCCAGGGAAGGCTGATAGGGAATCCAGCCAGATCAGCCCCTTGGGGTAGGAAGCACACCAGAACCCTTTCCCTCACGTGGTCAGCAGATGGCCTCGCGCTGACAGCTCTTTCCTGTAGGTTGGCCTTCTTTGTGCTCCCTCTTGGTTTTCTCTCTTTCTCCCTCTTCAGGCCAGCCTCGACTGAAGGTTGGAAACACAGCTGTGGCATGGTATTGGGAATGGAGAGACTGCTCTCCTTAACACCCTAATACCCCTTCAAGCTGCTCCTGGAGAAATGAATGGTTCAGAGCCATGATTCCAGAGTGTTCTCTTCTGTTAATTTCAGAGGCACTTGCTCAGAGCTTGTTGTAAACCAGCCTGAGTTCTGGGCAGTGTTTGGAAGCAGAGAGTGTGTGAATAAACAGAGAGCAGAGCAGCTACCCAGGCCCCGAGACTTTGACTTTGCTGAAACGCTGGGATGGGGATTTTCAAACGTTAAGCCTTGTTCATTGTGCATGCCTGAATTCATTCTTTAGCATGTTTAGAATCCATTCATTCATCCTCAAGGAGGCCATGTGGTTTTTAGAAAAAATGCCAAGTCAGAAGCCTGGATTTAAGCTTGATTCAGCTGCTATCATCTTCCCTCTGAACCTCAATCTCCCCTGCAGAATGGAATTAAGAATGAGTGTTCTGCTTAATCCATGGGATTACTTAAGGAACTTCAGGGGAAATGGACCCAGTGGGGAAAAGGAACCAACATTCTTCACAGGCATCCGTTCTACAGCCACACAAGGGGAGGGGGTTAGAGCAACAGATGAGGACCTCAAAATGATCCATTAGAAAGAGCTTGAACTGGAAGCAAAAATATCCAGAATCAAATCCCAGTCTACTAGCACTCATGCAACATTAGAAAAGTCAATCTCCCTCTCCCAACCTCAGCCACACATCTATAAAATGAGCCTGTTGTAGTAGGTAATCGCTAAAGGCTCCTATAATTCTGCCAGCTGGGGAGTTCTAGGACCCCTCCAACCCAACTGCCCACCCTTGAAAGAGGATCTCATGTCAACCTTGAAAATCATGCCAGGTTTCTAGAACAATGCTTGGCCAAGATGTATGGGTGGTAAAGATCCATACTTGGCTCAGCAACACTGGTGGTGATGCAGGCCTCCCAAAGATTCTTTCTGTCCCTCAGACCTGGTGCTGAACCAGAGGCCTCCGGAGAGATGAGACCAGCGGGTGACACGGCGAACCTTGCCTACAGAAGGTGCAGTGCTGCGGACCTAATTAACATCACCGTGTAGTAGATACTGTGGAGCATGTTTGAGCTGCCAGAGAGAATAAATAAAGCAATGTTTTATCTTAAGTGCTGGTTAATGGTGAGTAACAAATGGACTTGTGCTTTATTTACTGCATTTCACTGCACAGCCCTGCTAGGGCCACCCTACACCCTGAGGAAGCACACCCAGATTTCAAGAGCATGCATTATATATTGCTTGCCAAGCACCTGGAGAAATGGGACCTTTATTGGATGCTGTAATAGACTCATGAAGAGAGGGGCACGCAGGACAATGGACTCTGGTATCTGACTGACCCAGGTGAGATCTAGCTCTGCCACTGTAGGACCTTGAGCCACCTCTATGAACCACAGGTTCCTCACTTATCAAATGGGATTAATTAGTGCCTAGGTCACAAGAAGTTTGTGAAAATTAAATGACATGGTATAAATAAATTCCCTAGCAAATGAAAGTGTTCCTTTGAGGGTAACTATTATTATTAGTCACATCCACATTACTCTTAGGCTCAGTATTTCCAAGATAATCAGTCACGCCAACAGGGTGGAAGACACATAGGAAGCTACGGACTTTCATCACAAATGGATACTAAAGTGACAGGATCTTCTTTCATCAAAGCAGGTGGTTGTTCACCCACCTCCTTCCTTCATCAAAGAGGGGGTCATTCATCCACCTCCAGCATCCTTCTCTCCTCTCATTATAATACCATCAATCTTCCCTCCTTCTTTCCTTTCTTTCTCTCTCTCCCTCTTTCTTTCATCTTCCCTCCATCCCTCCTTTCCTTCTTTCCTTCCTTCCTTCCATTCATAATGCCTGCCATGGTATCTTAGTTTGGGTTTTTCCAAAAGCAGAGACTGGAACAAGAAACAGAGCAAGCAGCTTAATCTCCAAGTGATACTTGGAAGCAGAGATAAGGGAGAGGCCAAAGTGCCACAGGACAGGGAGAAAATCCAGTAAATGGTGTGTTAATGAGCTAATTATCACTGAGGGGAAAGGTCCTCAATCCCTCCAGAAACTTTCTTGGAACTGGCGCAAAAACACTCCCCAGAGTTGTCTCCCCAGAAGACAGGGAGACAGCTGAGGGTTGCTTCCTTGGGTATAAATTCCCCTTCGCTTCCTGTCTTACTCTGCAAAACTGATCCCTGACACAGCCCCAGTCCAGTTCCAAATGCCTGGAACTGTCCACCATAGCTGTGCTGAAATCAGAGGCGTTCAGATGCAAGGCAGGCAGCACAAGCACCTGCTAGGCCTGGGCACAGGAGGCTCAAGTGAGGTATGAGGGCCTTGTCTTTGCTATCCCGTGACTGGTAAGTTTGGTGGGGACAGTGCCTGAGTCAACTCTTTATTCCAAAAATCTAGCAAATGATCACATAGTATTACATATCCAGTGGTTATATGCTGAGTGAGAGGCTGGAAAGATGGATGGACAGATGGTCTTTCTACTTCTTAAGAATAATTTCTACCTACAATGTGGGAAGTAAATGGAGGTTGGGGGAAGTTGGATGTAGATAGAGTTTGATGTATAGAGATGATCAACATGGGGCATGGACAGGTAGGTCAAGGAGTCCTCAAAAGAAGTGAATCTAGAGCTGGGTCAAGCAAGCTGCATCAAATGTGCTATTGATGCTGGGCCTGTTGACAAAGTTGCCTCAACTTGATACTCCAGCTTGGAATTCACACCACTATTAGTAGCCAGAAGAATGACTGAAATAAAATTATGAAGAATCATCTCAGGGCAGGATCAAAGGAGGGAGAGACTTGGCGGGCGGAGGGGCAGTAGCCTGAAGCTGGGGCTCAAAGGACCACAGCTTCAGACACTCCTTAAGCCTTTGCATAGCCCTGCTCTTGCTTGTCCACTCTGATATTGCACGGAAGCTGAATTTTCTTTTAATAATTAATGCATTTGAGGAAAAATGAAAATAAAAACAGCATGTTTGTTATACATTTTGAAGGTATCTTTATTTGTATTTATTTATTTATTTTGGGCTGTGCTGGGTCTCCGCTGCTGCATGGGCTTTTCTCTAGCTGTGCCAAGCACCAGCAGGGGCTACTCTATAGTTGCCATGCTCAGGCTTCTCATTGTGATAGCTTCTCCTGTTTCAGAGCACAGACTCTTGGGCACTTGGGCTTCAGTAGTTGCGGCTTTCAGATTCTAGAGTGAAGGCTCAATAGTTGTGGCACACGGGCCCAGCTGCTCCACTGCATGTGGGGTCTTCCCAGATCAGGAATCGAACCCATGTCTCCCGCATTTGCAGATGGATTCTTCACCACTGAGCCACCAGGGAAACCCTTTATATCTTATTATAGTTGAAATCTTACTCAACTTCTATAAGCAATGTTTCCTTTTTCATGATTAAAAACATCATACATTTGACATTTTAAAAACAGGAAAAAGCATAAAGAAAATAACCACCACCAAAAGATAACTCTATGTATTTTAACTATATTTTAACAACTTTTCATAATTTCATATTAATAGTTTTAGACCTTTTCCCCCCACTGAGCTCCCCTGCTAGATGTGTAATATGTAGTGTTCATGTACAGTTCTCCATGTCATCAGATATTCATTGAAAGTGATTTTTAATGATTATGTGATATTCTATGTTGTCACTAAGTCATGTCTGAGTCTTTGTGACCCCATGGGCTGAAGCACTCCAGACCTCCCTATCCCTCACTTTCTCCTGGAGCTTGCCCAAGTTCATGTCCATTCTATCATATAGATAAACCTAATATATTTACCCATTCCTTTTTGTTAGACATTTAGGTTATTTCCCAATTTTTTTGATGTTAAAATTTTGCTGTTATGAACAGAAACACACAAAACCCTTCATTTGCAACGTGTCCTTTAAACTTTGCTACAGACTTTTGAGGTGAGTACTATATAGATCCCTTCTTTTACAGATTAGGCAACTGAGGATCTGAGCAGAGTTAAATGACTTTTCAACGGTCACTTATCCCCAAACAGGCCCTGGGGTAAGACCCAAGTACAAGGGATTTATTGAAGAAGGGGTCTCAAGAAAAAACAGTAAGGAAATGGGAAAATGAAATGATGAGAGTAGGCAGCCAATGAAATGTTCATTAGCAAGCCAGCTGCCACTGCAGATAACCAGAATCTACCTCCACTGGGGAAACTTGGGGAGATGTGTACTCATATCTCAGGATTATCACACTCCTGGGATGAGAGAGATGGGTATTTTTCACAAACTCCAGTCAGTCTTGGTTAAGGCTGTTCCCAATGAGCCTAAATTCCCTGTCATTTCTAGATAGCTGTGGCTGGGGCCAAAGCAGTGTCTAGTGGCCATATAAATACAGCTGCTGGCAGTCAGAAGCTGGGCAGTGTTCCAAATGATGAGGGCAAGGGGGTAAGAGTTAGTGCTGGCTGGGGCCACTATGGGCAGTCACATAGCTAGCTTCGGAGCTGGGATTTGAACACAGATGTACCCGAGTCCAGAGCCCATACTTTTAATGACCTGACTTTTCAGATTCACAGAAACTCCCTGTGACTTAGGGCAAGTCACTTCATCTCCTGAGATCCAGGATCTGATGAGGATAATAATGCTGTCTGCCATGTCTGACTCAGAGCATTGTCAGGAGATGACGGCATGGATATGTCAGCATTTTGCTTATCAACAAGGCCAAGGTTGGTTCAACATTACTGATCATTCCCATTAGGGGTTAGGAATCACTTCAGGCAGACATTCAGTGCCCTCCTGATGATAGCTAATTAAAGGAAACTAATAGAAGATAGGCTGGTTCCCTGAGTTTATTAGCTGAGTAGTTTTCTAGATTCATTACATAGAATGCAATGTACACACAGCTTATTGAAATACAGTGTAAGTCCTTGATGAACTTTGGAGCATTCCATTTTTCTGGTAAGAGGGAGATGAATACACAATTGCTTATCTCTGTGCATTGACAATCTCCAGGTCTGAATTCTCCCAGGAGGAAGTTTAATTGCTCTGTAAGCTTCAAATTCAAGGGCTCCTCAATGCTAAGCTCCTGACGAGCTGCATTAAAGTAAAAATGACAAAGATGCCAGTTGACATATTTATTAAATATGTCAATCTTAATGGGGCTGATGTGGGCTGCTCATACCAAGGAGGTTATCAATAGGAATTCAATATTTCTGCATCCCTTCACCCCAACCAAAGTCCATATTTAAGGGTAAGGTCAAGACACACTGGAATTTGAACCCTGGTCTTGCTGACTTCAGAATCCTTGTTTATCCTCTAAAACCTGGCCTCCACTATATTCTTTCCAGTTGAAGACATTTACCACTTTACCAACTGCTGCTGCTGCTGCTAAGTCGCTTCAGTCGTGTCCAACTCTGTGCGACCCCATAGACGGCAGCCCACCAGGCTCCCCTGTCCCTGGGATTCTCCAGGCAAGAACACTGGAATGAGTGGTCATTTCCTTCTCCAATGCATGAAAGTGAAAAGTGAAAGGGAAGTCACTCAGTCGTGTCCGACACTCAGCAACCTCATGGACTGCAGCCTACCAGGCTCCACCGTCCATGGAATTTTCCAGGCAAGAGTACTGGAGTGGGGTGCCATTGGCTTCTCCGACTATACCAACTACTGCAAAGCAAATGTGAATTAATTGTACAGAACTATTCCTATGTGAAAGTTACCTTCACCAAGACTCCTACACCCGGGCCCCACCCCAGTCCAGGTCTGCGTAAGCATTTGTCTAGATTGTTTTGGTAATGTGGAACATGAGTTAACATTTCAAATCTTTGGGTTTGAAAAACTACCACGTTGACTCACTTCTAGGCACTATGGCGTTAATTCAAGTAATTTCATCAGGTGAGTAACGGTGCCAATACTTCCAACATCTACTACGACTAATGCCAGGAGATTTACATGCATTCTTAATGCTCCCAATAACCTGGAGAGGAAAGTATACAGTCCTCACTTTGTAGACGAGGGGTTGGAGGCACGAAGAATAACATAACCACAGCCACATCACTAGGGAGGGGTGGAGGGAGGGGTCACACACACTTAAGTGTGGCTTCAGAGCCCAGGCACTTGACACCGTGACACCACCTCCAACCATCTAGGTGATCCCCAGCCTCAAAATGTAGCTTTCAAACCCTTGAATTTTGTCAGTAACTCCAGATCCTCATCTCTAGCCTAACACCATCCCCAAATTTATACTTGAAAACTTTGCCACAAAAACACTCCAGGCCAGGATGGTTTTGCTGATGAATTCTATCAAACATTAAGGGAAGAAATAATACCAATTCTCTACCAGCTCTTCCAGAAAACAGAAGGGGAGGCAATACTTCCCACTGTATAAACTCAGTTTCTTTAATAGGTATAGAACTATCTGACGGGGATACCTGTAAGCAGCAGCTAGGGGAGAGGATAGCTAGTTTAATAACCATAGCTAGGTAATAACCATAAATCCAAAAGAATATGGCATGTTTGAGAAACAGGATCAAGGCCAATAACCTGGAGCATAGAAGTCAAGGAGGCAAGTGGGGAGGATGTGCTGTGGGTCCACATCATGTGGGGTCATGGGTGCCAAGCTAAGAAGTCCAAATATCAACTGACCCATTTTTAAGTTTTTTTGCCCTAAGCCTGATGTCAAACAAAAGAAGGGTTGTTGTTTGATCTTGATTGATATTTATAAGGGTGTCTATCTTAAAATAAGCCATTAAGTTACTCTTTGTTTTGTGTGATTTTCTATATTTACATTTTATTTTATGATAAAAGGCTTTTTTTTTCTTTTTAAATTAACCATTATTGGATCACAGTTGATTTACAATGTTCTGTTAGTTTCTGCTGTACAGCAAAGTGAATCAGTTATACATATATCCCTTCTTTTAGATTATTTACCCATATATGTCACTACATAGTACTGAGAGTTTCCTGTGCTATACAGTAGATTCCTATTAATTATCTATTTTATATATAGTATTGTGTATATGCCAATCCCAGTCTCCCAATGTATCCCTCCCTCCTTTCCCCCTTGGTAACCATAAGTTTTGTTTTCTATATCTGTGATTCTATTTCTATTTTGTAAATAAATTAATTTGTTATTATTATTTTAGATTCCACATATAAGCAATATTACATAATATTTGTCTTTATCTGACTTCACAACACAAGAGAAGACTCTACACATGGACATCACCAGATGGTCAACACTGAAATCAGACTGATTATATTCTTTGCAGCCAAAGATGGAGACGCTCTATACAGTCAGCAAAAACAAGACTGGGAGCTGACTGTGGCTCAGATCATTAACTCCTTACTGCCAAATGCAGACTTAAATTGAAGAAAGTAGGGAAAACCACTAAGCCATTCAGGTATGACCTAAAACAAATTCCTTACGATTATACAGTGGAAGTGAGAAATAGATTTAAGGGACTAAGTTTGAAAGATAGAGTGTCTGATGAACTATGGAATGAGGTTTGTGACATTGTACAGGAGACAGGGATCAAGAAAAGAAATGGAAAAAAACAAAATGGCTGTCTGGGGAGTCCTTACAAATAGCTGTGAAAAGAAGAGAGGTGAAAAGCAAAGGAGAAAAGGAAAGATATAAGCATCTGAATGCAGAGTTCCAGAGAATACCAAGAAGAGATAAGAAAGCCTTCTTCAGCGATCAGTGCAAAGAAATAGAGGAAAAGAACAGAATGGAAAAGACTAGAGATTTCTTCAAGAAAATTAGAGATACCAAGGGAACATTTCACGCAAAGATTGGCTCGATAAAGGACAGAAATGATATGGACCTAACAGAAGCAGAAGATATTAAGATGAGGTGGCAAGAATACACAGAACTGTACAAAAAAGCTCTTCACAACCAAGATAATCTCAATGGATGTGATCACTCACCTAGAGCCAGACATCCTGGAATGTGAAGTCAAGTGGGCCTTAGAGAGCATCTCTACAAACAAACCTAGTGGAGGTGATGGAATTCCAGTTGACTTATTTCAAATCCTGGATGATGATGCTGTGAAAGTGCTGCACTCAATATGCCAACAAATTTGGAAAATTCAGCAGTGGCCATAGGACTGGAAAAGGTCAGTTTTCATTCCAATCCCAAAGGAAGGCAATGCCAAAGAATGCTCAAACTATCACACAATTGCACTCATTTCACACACGAGTAAAGTAATTCTCAAAATTCTCCAAGCCAGGCTTCAGCAATATGTGAACCGTGAACTTCCAGATGTTCAAGCTGGTTTTGAAAAAGGCAGAGGAACCAGAGATCAAATTGCCAANGACTCTTGAGAGTCCCTTGGACTGCAAGGAGATCCAACCAGTCCATTCTGAAGAAGATCAACCCTGGGTGTTCTTTGGAAAGAATGATGCTAAAGCTGAAACTCCAGTACTTTGGCCACCTCATGTGAAGAGTTGACTCATTGGAGCAACCCTGAAGCTGGGAGGGATTGGGGGCAGGAGGAGAAGGAGACAACAGAGGATGAGATGGCTGGATGGCATCACAGACTCGATGGACATGAGTTTGGGAGTTGGAAGGCCTCGCATGCTGCAATTCATGGGGTCGCAAAGAGTCGAACACGACTGAGCAACTGAACTGAACTGATCTGATTTCACTCAGTATGACAACTTCTAGGTCATCCATGTCTCTGGGAATGGCATTGTTTGTTATTTATTATGGGTGAGTAATATTTCATTGTATAAATGTATCACATCTTCTTTATTCTTTCATCCATCGATGGACATTTAGGTTGTTTTCATGTCCTGACTATTGTAAATAGTGCTGCAATGAACATTGGGGTACATGATGATCCATTAACCTATTCTTTGCTTCATGTGATTTTATAAATCTGCATTTGATTTTCTGATAAAAAGGTTTTTTAAGCCACTGTGAAGAAAGTGATTTGAGTGGGAGAAGATACTTATACACACATAACGAACAAAGGAGTATATCCCAAGCACAATACAGGACTCCTGAAAATGCATTACAAAATGATAATCACCTGTGTCAGGAAATAGCTGGAAAACTCATACTGGCAAATTTGTGGAAAGCCTTGTAATTAGACAATTTACAAAGTTGAGAGTGGCGTGTAGGGATGTCACAAGAGTAGTCCTCCAAGTCTAAAAGGACAAGGAGATGTAATGGTTCCTAGAACTCAGAAACAGAAAGAACTGTTGGAGAGAGCTGCCTGCCAGGAGCTGTGACGTTAGATCAAGGAATAGAGTCAGCCCCTACTGACTCAGCAAAAAGGTGTTGTTGTTTAGTTGTTAAGCTGTGTCTGACTCTTTTGCCACCCCAGGGACTATAGGCCACCAAGCTCCTCTGTCTACGGAATTTCCCAAGCAAGAGTATTGGAATGGGTTGCCGTTTCAGTTGCTTCTCCAGGGAATCTTCCCAACCCAGGGCTCAAATCCATGTCTCCTGCATTGGCAGGTAGATTCTTTACCACTGAGCCACCAGGGAAGCCCAAGCAGAGAGAGAATCGAAGAACGAAATATCCAACCCCTTCTCGTCCCTTTTTTTCTCCCTGTCTCCTTTCATCCCTCTTTTCCTCTATCCCTCCCGCCAATGCTCCTCAATGGTCCACTGCTGAAGTCAGAGGATCAGGTTGCCCAGGGCTGCAACTCATCAGGATCAGCCCCCAAGGACATAGAGCAGAGTGAAGAAGTTGTGAGTGGATCTGAAGGGGCAAGTGAGAGATGTCCAGCATCTCAGCCCAGTAGACAAATGGCCAAAAGACTTAAATGTGTGTGTTAGTCACTCAGTCGTGTCTGACTCTTTGCGACCCCATAGACTGTAGCTTACCAGGCTCCTCTGTCCATGGAATTTTCCAGGCAAGAATACTGGAGAGGGTTCCCATCCCCTTATCCAGGGTATCTTTCCCACCCAGGGATTGAACCTGGGTCTCTTGCACTGCAGGCAGATTCTTCTGTACTGAGCCACCAGGGAAGCCCTTAAACAGCAATTCATAAAAAGGAATCCATATGGCCAAAACACATACAAAAAGGTGAATTACCATTGAATCAGGAAAACGCCAATTAAGACCATATGAGATGACTCTAAACACACATATCAGATTAGCAAGAATTTAAAAATCAGATGGTACCTAGTGCTGGCAAGGATATGGAGTAATGGGAACACTCTTCCACTGTTAAGTATGTCAATTGGTAGGACTCCGAAAAACAATTTGGCGTGACCTAATACAGTCGAGGATCCTCTTACACTGTGACCTAGCAGTTGCACTCCTGGGTATCATGCCCTAAACTAACACCCAAGTGTTCCAGGAGGCATGCACAAGCAAGCTTATAGCAGCACTGTTTGCAGTAGCCTCAGATTGGAAACATCCCACCTGGGGGATTCCCTGGTGGCTCGGCTGGTAAAGAATCTGCCTGCCAATGCAGGAGACATGGATTTGAGCCCTGGGTTGGGAAGATTCCCTGGAGAAAGGAACGGCTAGCCACTCCAGTATTCTAGAGAATTCCGTGGATTATATAGTCCATGGAATTGCAAAGAGTCGGACACAACTAAGCGACTTTCACTTTCACCTGTAGAATGGATATCTACAGTGTGGCAGATTCACACAATGAAATGCTATTCAAAAGTCATAATAGTGTCACTCACAAAATATGGATGAATCTTAATATCAAGACAAAAAGTACATAGTGTGTGATCATATTTACATAAAGTCACAAAACAGGGAAAACTAAATTAAATCATTTAGGCATATACATTTAGGTGGTAAAATTATAAAACAAAGCAAGAAAGTAACTTCACAAAAATCAGGATAGTGGTTACCTCTAAAGAGAGAAGAATTTTGGAAGGAAGGATCACAAAGGTAGGAGGTATTGAAGGCTAATCCTGAGAGGCTGGAAGTGTTATATTTCTTTATCAGGAAGTGTTACATTTTATATCAAAAAATGAGATTTAAAAAGGGTAGTCACTAAAAGATTTCTGGAAAACTCCATGGGCATGGGCAAAGCTCCATGACGGTGAACTTTAGGATGACCCCATTTTGTACCCTTCTTTTACTTGAAGCAGATGTTCAGTAAATATTTGTTAAATGATTGAATGTTTTCAGATATGTCTTGCTTGGATAAGAACCAGTGCCTTCCTCCCCAGACCTTGGTATGTAGAGATCCAGGAGTAGTTCTTAGGTTTACCAGACCTGAGGGGCTTTAGATTTGCAGACAGAGCTGAGAGTCCTGTCTGCTGGTGAATGGGTCTCTGAGTTAGCAAGGGAAATGTAATAATATAAATCTTCTTATGCTTCGTACCCTTATCCCTGATGCTAAAGAATATTTCTGCTTGCTTCTGCTCATGTGTTAAGGTTGATTATTTTATTGCAAAATACTAAACCTTCTTTATAGCAAGTATTGTCATACCCATTCAGTCGATGAGGATGGTAGACATGGTTTGTTTGTTTGTTTGTTTTCATCCATTTTACTTGTCATCAGCTGTGTAGCAGCCAGGCTAATTAATAAATGAGATTTATCTTTTACTTTTGAGTGCAGGGGTGGATTCTGATTAATCTAAAATAGGGTCAGCAAACTTTTTTTTCTGAGAGAGCCAGTTAGTAAATATTATAGATTGTGCAAACCATAAGATCTCTGTCCCTGTTACTCAATTCTGCCAATGTAGCATGGTAGTAATTATAGACAACCCATGCACAAATAAACATGGCTGTGTTCCAAAAGAACTTTATTTGCAAAAACACATGGTAGGTGGATTTGGTCTCTGGCCCATAGTTTTCTGACCCCTAGACTAGAACAGCTTTCATCAACCAGGTACCTCTTTTAACTACCCAACACAGGAAATGATTTGAATGATTGTGCTCTCAGTTCTCTGGAAGATGGCAAAGACCCAGGGTAGTGGTTCACAAAGTGTGTTCCTCAGTCAGTCCTGTAGCACTGGAGTCATCTGAGAACCTGATGGAAAGGTAAAGTCTTAGGACTCACTCCTGAATCAAAAATTCTGTGGGGGGTTGGCTCAGTAGTCTTAATCTGCATTTTTCCCCCTATTTTTTAATTGAAAATTAAAGAAATAATTTTAAATGAAAATTAAAATTTTTACAATGTTGTGTTGGTTTCTACCATACATAGATAAAGAAGATGGGGTACGTATATACAATGGAATATTACTTGGCCATAAAGAAGAACATATTTGAGTTTGGTTCTAGTGAGGTGATGTACCTGGAGCCTGTTATACAGAGTGAAGTAAGTCAGAAAGAGAAAAATAAATATAGTTTGCATTTTTAAAATGTCTTCCGTGTGATTCTAGTGCATATTCAAACTTACTCTAGAAAAAGTCTTCTTATTGCCACAGTGTAAATTCAGAAGTGTAGCTAAGCAGTAAATGGAATTTCCCTAATCACAGGGATTGGTTTAAGAGTGATCCAATGTGGGAAAAATTGTCCAAATATCTAGCGAGCAGCAGAGCAAGGGCAGCAACCAATCAGAATAGGTGCAGACATGATGCCACACCGGGGTCTGAAGGCCCCCTCTCACACCCGGCACTGATCCTTTTCTTGCTAAATCAAGGAGTCCACTGAAGGGCTGGGGGTGGCAGAGGAGGAGCTGGAGAGACCACNAGCAGAGCAAGGGCAGCAACCAATCAGAATAGGTGCAGACATGATGCCACACCGGGGTCTGAAGGCCCCCTCTCACACCCGGCACTGATCCTTTTCTTGCTAAATCAAGGAGTCCACTGAAGGGCTGGGGGTGGCAGAGGAGGAGCTGGAGAGACCACGGAAGGGAGAGACCATTGATGGGGAAGCAGCTACCGGGGAAAGCAGCTATTTACCAACTATAGGGAAGTATTTCACCATTTTAACAACAGGCACAGTTGTACCAGTGCATACCAGCTGCAAAGCTGTTCTGGTTCACTTGGCACAAGGCTCAGTATTTTTCTCCAGTCATTGTAGAAACAACAGCCTGCCTCCTGCTCTGCTGCATGTGGTATGTGGTCTGTGAATACACCAACCTACAGAAGAAGCCAACACAAGTACACAAAGTATCAGAGAAATGAAGTTGCATCCCTGAAGGAGCCACTCCAAACTCACCCTACTTCTAGATGTTCCATTTACTTGATCCAGATTGAGATGAATTCTCCAGCTTTTGCATCTGAAATCACAAGAAAAAATGAGGCCACAGAGAGGTATCAGAAGGAAAACATGTTTCTGAGAGCCTGACTGAACTGTTCTCCTTTCTCCCCGAAGATCTGGGCAATGCAAATCCTCCCTTCCTCACCAGAATGTCTGGTGGGGAACAACACAGACATCCTGCGCCCCAGCTGCGTGTCGGGCCGACTGCAATGCTTGTTTATTAGTGAAATGCATCTGATCAGAGAGGCCAGTCTGACAAGTTCATTACATATCAATTTAATTAGCTGATTTACATTTAATTTACATTTCAATTAATGTCTTTAGCAACAAAACGCAGCCTTAATAGGGTAATTGCCTGTTAGGCAATATGTAAAAGAATAAATAGTCACATTCTGAGGAAGAATTCCTATTTTCAATTTTTTATTACCATAAATAACTGAAATAATTATTGCTCTTAAGGGCCATGTCCTGATTTCCTTCTGGGCCTAATTATAAAGACTTAGTACCTCATTAAGCAAAATGGTTTTGGAGCCACAGAAAAACATTACTCGAATCGTGACTCATTAGTTTTGACAAAAAAGAGGCAGCCTATGATTGTAGAATACATTTGAGGGACTAGGGATTTGTCCTCTCTGGGCCAGGTGGCCCTGTCGTGCATGCCTGTTGGGGTACTGGTCTGCGGGAATGCACAAAGGGCCTCTTTTAAATATTTCTGGGGGAGGCGCTCACTGCCTCTTGAGGCAGACATTACAGAGGTCTAGATTTTAAACGTTCTTTCTTAAGTTAAAATCTGCCCCCTCCTTGATTCAATTATGGTAGGTGCCTGCTACGATGTTTTGCCAGGGGTATAATTATTATATAACCATAATTGTGTATTAAGAGAAACTGAGAGCACAGAATAGAAATGGGCTGAGTACTATTGGAGGAATAGCAAATAGCCTGAGAAACGGGGACAATGAGACTCTGTATCCTGAGTTCAAGAGGAACAACTGCCATACCGCCGAGGGGAAGGGATACAGGTTTGGGTCTGAAGAGTCAGACACCAGAGTCACAGTGCACATGGTGCTGGCTTTGTTCCTTGAAATGTAAATGGACATTTCATCTGAAAGAGCAAGTACTATGAATTCAAAACATCAGGGGCCAGAGTATGCAATTCTTTTCGGCGACTGCTAGTCTTCCTCAGAGACCAGGGCAGTCATTACTATGGACTCCGCAGCTCGCCTGCCGCGCTTTTTATATTCCATTGGACTGTCTTCAACAGCGCTACCACGTGGTAGCAAGATGAACAGCAGGACCGGAATACCTGGCCTTGCTCGGTCTCCCTTTGGCTGTGAAGGCATAACAAACCCCAGTTTGAAGCTGACTCCTAGACGAATAAAAGGAAGACTCAGGAAAGAGATCCTGAACTTTCAGGAAATAAGTCATCTAAAGAAAGAAAGAAAGTGAAGTCGCTCAGTCGTGTCCAACTCTTTGCGACCCCATGGACAGTAGCCTGCACCAGGTTTCTCCGTCCATGGGATTTTCTAGGCAAGAGTACCATTTCCTTCTCCAAGGAATCTTCCCGAACCAGGGATCAGACCCGGGTCTCCCTCATCGAGAGACAGACACTTTCCCGTCTGGGCCACCAGGGAAGTCATCTAAGGAGAGAGGTAAAGGATAATTTATTTAACTCCTTTAAAATGACCATATTTGCACCCTAATATTTTGGAAGCATTCATTCCTGTTAGGAGAAGGCAATGGCACCCCACTCCAGTACTCTTGCCTGGAAACTCCCATGGATGNTCTTATCTCTTCTTGCTATTCTCTGGAACTCTGCATTCAGATGCTTATATCTTTCCTTTTTTCCTTTGCTATTCACTTCTCTTCTTACTGTAATATAAATATATATCTGTTTCTACAGGAATAATATTGTACCCAAATGTATTAAATGGAGGAAAAATAAGCCAAATATTCTACTTCTTTATCTTCAGAAAACTATTTTTTCATTTACAAATATTCACATGTTTTAAATGTGTGTGTATATGTACTACAATTTCTAAGGACTAAGAGAAGTAGTTAAAAAATTTGCTATGGTTGAAAATCTGTTCATTTATGTAATCCTGAAATCTGAGTCTAAAATGGCAACTATTTTTAATTGCAACTATTAAAATCCACAGCTAGTATATTATCCTCACTTGGATAGACAGTGTGGAGTACTGATCAAGGTCATGGTCAGTATACCTCTAATACTAGTTAAAGAACTTTTTCATGAAAATCTTTGAAATTACTAGATAACCATTTGGGAAAATATGAATTTTGTTTAAATATTGTAAACCGAGAGAGGGCGGGAAGATGGCAGAGGAATAAGACGGGAGATCACTTTCTCCCACACAATTTCATCAAAAGAACAATCCAACGCTGAGTAAATTCCACAAAACAACTTCTGAAGGCTGGCAGAGGACTTCAGGCATCCAGCAAAGCAGATCATTGACTTCAAAAACAGGTAGGAAAAATATAGAAGACCAAAAAATAGAGACAAAAGAGGTAGGGAGGGAGCTCCGTCCCGGGAAAGAAAGGGAAATCCCCCCCGGTGAAGAGACTCTTAAAAAGAGAGGTTTCCAAACACCAGGAAACATTCTCGCAGCCGTCTGAGGCAAGCCTTGGAAGCATGGAGGGCAAGATGACAGGAAGGAAAAGTAGATAATAACTAAAACCAACAGATTACGAGCCCTACAGCAAATCCCCAAGTGGGATAGCAGTGCGGCCGCCTGCATCCGCCACTAGCAGTGGGGGTTGGGAAGGGAGCCGCGGAAGCCGCAAGCGGCAGTGCTTTCTAAGAATCGGGCCGNTGGTTGGATCTCCTTGCAGTCCAAGGGACTCTCAAGAGTCTTCTCCAACACCACAGTTCAAAAGCATCAATTCTTCAGCGCTCAGCGTTCTTCACAGTCCAACTCTCACATCCATACATGACTACTGGACATGATAAGCTTACTGAAGTCAAAAGACTTCTCTGATGGCTCCAGTGGCAAAGGATCCGCCCTCAATGTGGAAGTAACAGGAGATGCAGGTTCGATCCCTGGGTCGGGATGATCTCTTGGAGGAGGGAGTGGTGGTATTCTTGGCTGGGTCCCAAAGAGCTGGACATGATGTAGCTACTAGCACTCTAGAGCAGTGAATCTCAGTGCTACCAGACACAACACTTGTATTTTATAATGGATATTTGTAACATTTTCTTACCTATGTGAAATTCACAGAAAATAGAACTTGAATACATACACAACTTTAAAAAATAGAAATATTATTCTAATTGTACTATAAATGAAGTTGCTCTGTTGCGTCTGACTCTTTGCGACCCCATGGACTGTCTACCACACTCCTCCATCCATGGGATTTTCCAGCCAAGAGTACTGGAGTGGGTTGCCATTTACTTCTCCAATTGTACTATAAAGCAGAAACAAAAAAGGAGTAACATTTAGTTGAATAAGATGTATTGCAATATACAAGTATTCTGGCACAACTACAAAAAAAAAGATATAATAAAAGAGCACATGCTTTCATGTCTTTATATAATTACCTGACCTACAAATGCAAACTGACTCTGGCAGGTATATTGACTTAGTGATTGAAATATTGCCATTAATTGAGAATGATGTGCTTTTCTAAACTTTTGGACAACTCTCGATAGAGTTCTGAATAAAATATAGTTTTCTCTTGATTTAAAAGGAAGTTTCATTATTCTTGGAAAAACTGCTCTGTATTTAAATCATGCAAAAAAGGCTGTAATTTTATATGTGAAATGAAGTCAAGATATAAACTCTAGATATTTATAAATAGCTTTTCACATCTAACAATGTGTGGAGGGATAGGATTTGGGGATGCTGGACAATCCTTCAGTGTGTCAGACTACCTGACACTTCTGAATATTTCCTAGTAAGTGCCAGGAGCACCTCCCAATTATTGTGAGAGCCATTTTAAAAATGTGACCCCCATATTTCTGAAACACATACAGGGTGATAGCATCTTCATGAAGAACCACTCATCTAGAGCAATGCAGATTGATACCTCAGTTTTCCTTCCTTCTGACCCCAATTCCCCTTGAATTTTTTTTGTTCTGAATCCCCAGCCTTATTCTTACCAGTTCCCAGTGGCTTAGGGATGTAGGACTGATCCAGTCCTTATATTCCTAGCTGCTCTTTCCTGAATAGACTACTCATGATTCTCAGATTACCATCCTACTCCAAAGATCACACAAACTCCATTTCCTCAGTTATGGCCTTTATGGATCATGAGAGAGTCCTGCTTGTCCGCCTTGGGAACTGTAGCCTCCATGTAGCTTCAACTCCTATTACCTTGTATGTACCATGTCTGCGCTCACCGGCCAGATTTCCAACTGCCAACAACTCTGAGTCTCTGCTTTTTCCAGAGGCTGAGCCTACTCTGCCCTCATGGTAGGCCAGAAAGGCTGGAATTAACACTTTCAACCGATGATGGGAAAGGATAGATAAAGAACTCAGATTCTTCAGCCCAGGACAGGGTAACTCTACGATGTAGACTGTACACCGGCTCTGAGTGGGTTTAAACCCTGGTTGCTCATGATGGGAACCTGCCTGAAAACATACCCTTTATTGGTCTCTTTCCTTCTCTGGTTAGTTTCCTGGGATCATCACTTCAATAAACTACTTAAATAATTGTCTGACAGTTCCGGGGGAATCCAAGCTGAGGCAGGAACTCTGGGAAGGCAAAGCTTCCAGGAATCCTGTTTACATAAGGACTCCTAGGTCTCCCAGGGAGAATCAGTGACTGAGACTTGAGCCTGAAGGCTGAGCCCAGACTCCTGGCACTTGAATCCTTAAGTAAACTGGATCTCATAGGATGCCCTCCAGCAGCATGCTCAGGCTCTCAAGGAACTCATCCAAAGTAGCAGACCAATGACTCCTGCCTTGCAAAGTTTGCAGTCTGTGGGCTGGTAGGAAGAAATAGTGTTTGTACTTGATACTGAATGCTACCATATAACTGTCTTCCACGCAGGCTCTGGTTAACATGACCCACACTGATGAAGAATGGATATGAAAATCAGAAAGGGCATTAACCCTCAGTAAACTTTTAAGATAGCTCTTTTCAGTAGATTGCTGGACCCTTTGAAGTCTGACTGAGGGGATTTTTCACTGACTGGAGAGACTCCCCGTTCAAGGATTGCTATTACAGGGAACGGGGAGAAGCAAGGGTACAAATGAAGAAACAGCTCTAGAAGAATGACAGGAGTGGCCGCAGAGGTTCAGGTCTCCATTCTTTATCAGGGTGGTAGTAGCCCCAGCTGACAAACAAGGCCACAAAGAGATGGAGTGGAGAGCAGTGGTACCCATGGCCAGACAGCTTCAGTGGCTCCTTAGGACATCCTTCAATATACAGCCTCAGTGGGGCAGGGAGGGATCTGGGGCAGGCTTCAGAGCCCCAGTGGCTTTGCTGAGTGAGGTCCTGAGTCAGATGCCTGGGTCACTGATAACTATACTCATATTCATCGGCAGGGTCGGGTCAAGGGGGACTGGAATCTGATGGAGCACATTTTGCTTCAGTGAGCTCATTCCAGAGCCATCCTGTAACTTCAAGCTAGACAGGGGCTTTCTTTTCCTCTATAGTTCATTGGCAAAGTATCAGATGTTTTATAGGGCAAATGCTACTATCTGCCCAGCTGTGCTCAGCAGTGACTGCCAGCAGGGAAGTTTCAGTTGGGACTCACACGAGGGTAACTTCAGATATAAAAGCTTGCCTCTGAGTGCATCTCTTCATGCCCTTTAAATGTTACAAATCAAAAAGGAACANGCCCAGCTGTGCTCAGCAGTGACTGCCAGCAGGGAAGTTTCAGTTGGGACTCACACGAGGGTAACTTCAGATATAAAAGCTTGCCTCTGAGTGCATCTCTTCATGCCCTTTAAATGTTACAAATCAAAAAGGAACATGACGGGGCTTGGTGGTTGGCAAACTTCCTGTTACAGGGTTAAGAATAGAGTCCTTTGTGTGGCCAGAATAGTTAAGGGTGAAGAGGAGGGGGGATCACAGGCAGCTTACCCGGGAGGTCAGAGGCCCCACTGGAGATCAAAGCCAAACTTCCAGGCTAGGGTCAGGGAGGGTACCAATGGCACCTCACCCCCAGCCAAATGGGCACCCCCTTCCTTTCAGGTATCGATGCTCTTGCTCCTACTCACATCTCTTCTTCCTCCTTCCTCTCCCTTTCACATTTATTCATTCATCGAGCACCCGTCTGCTATGTGCCAGACCCAGAGATTTATTGTGTGTTCAGGAGGCTACAGGGTCCCTGACCTGCGCTAGCCTCTTCCCCTGTGCTGTGTTCACCTGAGGATATGTTTTGTAAGTTGCATAAAGAAGATTTTAATGGTGGTCTTCTAAGACCCTTGTCTCCAGTTTCCCCTTTGCCTTACTTGATTTCACATGTGGTGGCAATGAGGTGGCCATAGGCACTTTGGGAAGTTGGGTTGAAGTTTGGGTTCAGTGGCTTGCATGCTAAGTTGCTTCAGTCATATCCTGAAGGTCGCAGTTCTTTGCAACCCTATGGACCATAGCCCTCCAGGCTCCACTGTCCATGGAATTCTCCAGGTAAGAATTCCGGAGTGGGTTGCCGTGCCCTCCTCCAGGGGGTCTTCCTGACCCAGGGATTGAACCTGTCTCTCTCATCTCTCCTGCACTGGCAGTCAGGTTCTTTGCCATTGGTGCCACCTAAGAAGCCCATTTACTGGGTTGTTTATGTGACTCACAGTCACTCCCTATGGACTGCTCAATTATTGTTAGCCATCCCAAATGTAGAAATGGCTTCCAGGAATATTGCCACTGCCCATGGGACCAACTCACCCATTGTCACCAAAGGTGCAGGGCCTCTAGAACAGAGACGTGGGCAATAACATGGTAGGGTTTTAGAGTGTGCACATAAGGACTGTACGAGGCAGTGAGATGGCCTGAATTCATACAGCACCTCGTCCAGGAAGCTCAACAGAAATTTCAAAAACAACAGTCCAAGATCCTCCATCCATGGGATTTTCCAGGCAAGAGTACTGGAGTGGGGTGCCATTGCCTTCTCCAGGAAAACTCTACACAACATGACAAATAAGGAATGTTCCAAAGCTAAACTGAACTCTTCTGCATTCTGGAAAATAAAAATCCAATTTTGATCAATCATGCTAGAAGAAAGTAAATTATCTTTCTGTTCTCTGAAAGAAAAATTATTTGACAAAAACTGTTGTCATATAAAAAGATGATCAAAGAGAAAATCCAAGAAACACAGGATGAAAAGTAGTATATCAGACAGCTATTCAATAATAAAAATAATGTGATTTTTTTCTGGATTTTGAAATTAAAACATTAATCTTTGATATGTTCTCTCATTTTAAATAGCAGTTTCTTGATTTTCGTTATAAATTTTGTATTCTTTTTCTTAAAGGGGCCTCCAAATTGTATAAGATTCAGGGTTAAAAAAAAACCCACATCTGCTCAGGTACAATAACGACTACTGGGCATAAAGTAGCCAAGATGTGGTCCTTGGCTTCAGGGGCCTCACAGGCCACTGGACCAACCTCATACACAAACTAACAATTACGCAGTGTGTCACCTGGAAGCTCAGGGCCTTTACATCACTTCCATCCCTCAATTCAATCTGCTTGTTTTTCTATCCAGAAATGAGTTTTTAGGAGCTCACATACCTTATCCTAAGGTGCTTCCATTCCTCCCTTCCTCCTTCACACCTGAGGCATTCTCAGGCCCCGTCCTCCCCACACCCAAGCCTCAGAACTCATCCCCCTTCCTGTGTAAAGCACTTCAGTCCTGTTTCTGCTTCACTGGACGGTCCTGTGTCTGTCCTCTGGGTTTCTTTTTCGATAACTGCAGAGAGTTTGTTTTTTTTTTAATTGGAGGTTAATTGCTTTACAATGTTGTGTTGGCTTCTTCCATCCGCCAATGCAAGCCATCCACAATTTTTGTACACAACCCCTCTCTCTTAAGCCTCCCTCCCACCCGTCTAGGTCATCACAGAGCACCAGTCTGGGCTCCCTGTGTTATACAGCAGTTTCCCATGATGCATCTATTTTACACATGGTAGTGTATATGTCTTGAAATTATTTTTCCACACAGACACAGCTCTCTCCAGAAGGGGGCTTAGGCCCTCTACTTTAAACTAACAATTTATTTTTTCTTCCCTACTTGATCCATCCCTGACTTTTTTCTTTTCCCTCATCCGACCATCCCACAGAGTTGTGTTCTCTCCTACACCACTTTGAAAAAATGATTAAGAAATCAAGAGCATCTGGAGACTTAGGAGGAAACATCGTAGGCTACCAGAAAAAATGGTCCACACACGTGTGGTGTTGGGCTGGGTCCTGTCAGTGCAGAGCGACAGGTGAGGAGCAGGGTCATCCTTATTGAGACTTGGACCACTGCAAGACAAAGGCTTTGTCTTATACTTCTCTGTATCTGCTTCCTGGCAGAGGGGAGAAAGGGAGGGACTCAATAAATATTTGATGAAAGGAGGAGAGAAGAACTGAGAGACATATTTGCACTGAGATGCTTTGTCTCATAAAAGTAATCCTTTCTGTGCCTTCATTTCAAAGAAGGCTTCCCCTTTGCTATGCACAGATCATTTATCCTTCCCTCAGCTCCAGGGAACATGTTATTCGACCTGTTCAGAGTCAGTCTCTCCACCTTGACCTCACACTCTCCTGAATCCTCCAGGCTTCAGTTCAGTTCAGTTCAGTGGCTTAGTCATGTCTGACTCTTTGTATCTCCATGAACCACAGCACACCAGGCCTCCCTGTCTATCACTAACTCTCAGAGTTTACTCAAACTCATGTCCATCAAGTCGGTGATGCCAACAAAACATCTCGTCCTCTGTTGTCCCCTTCCCTTCTCACCTTCAATCTTTCCCAGCATCAGGGTCTTTTCAAATGAGTCAGTTTTTCACATCAGGTCCCCAAAGTATTGGAGTTTCAACTTCAACATCAGTCCTTCCAATGAATATTCAGGACTGATTTCCTTTAGGATGGACTGGTTGGATCTCCTTGAAGTCCAAGGGACTCTCAAGAGTCTTCTCCAACACCACAGTTCAAAAGTATCAATTTTTCANTCCCCAAACTCTCCCAGTGTTGACAGGGATCACCGATCCTTCCCTTCACTCCAAGAAAGGCAGCAACGTTAAGAGGAAACTACTCATTCTCTCAACTTGCTGGAGACGACCCATAACCTGTCCCCGACCTTGCTGTGGAAATCCAGCTGAGGCAGAGAACTCCCGTGTCCTTCCTCAAGAGAAGGGCCCTGGACCTCTCCAAGCTCTGAGCAAACACCATCCCTCTGAACAATCTCATAGGACCTTCCAAGGGGTTTTGATCTCCTTCCCCCTCATTCTTTACAGAACCCTCCGTTCTCTTAAGACGAAAGTCCCAGCTTCTCTCTTCTAGGGGAAATCCACCCAAAAGTCTTTACATACCTCTGGTTTAGACCTGTGAGCAGTTTGGAAACACAATTCCTCGTCCTTCAGTCCTTTTTTTTTTTTTCCTTCTCTTTTTCTACTTCTTTAAGTCCTTTTATTTCTCAGCTCTTTCATCTCTCAGCAAAACTGTGTGTTTGTTGGGGGGGGGGGCGAGGTGTATGTGTGTGTGGTGTGTTTTAATAATTTACATAGCCAGTAACTCCCCCCTAGGTGCTGCACCAAGCAGCCATCCCGACTTCCTTCCTGCACACCCTGCAGTCCAGGCTCCCGGCCCCCCAACCTCTCCGAAAGCATCCTCTGCTTTCCTGTCTGTCCTTCCTCACATTACAGTGAGGCCAGTGAGGCACAGCACCTGAAACCTCCAGGGAAATCACAAGATTGTTTTACATCTTTTGCTGGGTCTTAAAGAAAGGAAGGCTGGGTAGGGCAGAGTGTGAGGCAGGGGTGAAGAACAAAATTTCTGGTTCCCTTGTTTTATGTTTAAGGCTGCAGAGATTTTATTCCTTGCAATGTCAGAAACTATAGTTTTGGTTTCATATGCTTTTTTAATCCCACAGCTGCCAGAGTTTGGCAGCCTTTTTGTAAAGGAGGATTCATTTCGCAAAAGAATACACTAAGCTTTCTGAACGGCTTGGCAGTTAGTAAAACTCTGGAGTTCAGCCTCTCTAGACTTTGTTACTGGTTGCTTCCTCCTCTGCTGACCAATGGAGTTTAGCAGCCTGCCCAGAGCAGCTGCCTGATGGGCTGGCTGTTGCATCCCTTCCTTGGCTAATCCAGTCTTGCTTAGAGGAAGTAGCAGTGCTTTGTGGTAACTGACTACAGCCTGAAGGGGTTGGAGAGAGAAAAGTTATTGCACTAGCCTTCCTCTACGGTATTATCAGAGGGGAAGTGAATGACTATACAGTGGAACTTTGTTGTTCTTCGTGGCCTAAGAAATTATGCATGTGGAAACACTCCTGGTTTTTTTTCAACAAACATTTGAATCAAGAATTTTACAGTTCTAAGAAATCTTAACTTTCATTGGATTATTATTATTATTTTTTACAGATGAGAAAATAGCATGACTAGTTTTAGGGGCAGATCTGCAGCAACAGGCTAAGATTTCTGACCAGCAAAAGCCCCATTAAATTATTCTGATGCTCAGAAGGAGCAAAAAAACAAAAATAAAAACTGTTAATAATCATATAGGTTAAACAAGCTTGATTCAGCTTTGATTGAATAGAGGAATTATATGAGCAAAGATATTTTTAACCTTTTTCAATTTCATTTTTTTTCAATTCAGTTCTTTACATTTATAGGTTAAAAGTCAAAACTGTATAAAATGATACATTCCTAGAAGTCTCACTTCCAGCCCTATTCAAACATATCCTCCATCTATTTTCATCTGCTATAAGATGAGAAAAGTATGACTTTTCTCATTTTTTTGATTCTTCTAGTATTTCCTTTTGTAATATAATCTCAATAGATACACACACACACAGTACACTACCCCTTCCCATATGTATTTTTTACTTTCCTTTCTTTCCTTCATGATAGATAGCATATTACATAAGCTACTCTGCACTTTGCTTTTATACTTTCTATAATGTATCCTGAAGATCACTCAAGATCTTAAAAAGTTGACATCTTCTTTCTCCCCTCATTTTTTTGTTGACTTTTTCAAAATATACAGAGTTGTTGAGAGAATAGTACCATGAATAACTACATCTCATGACCTGTGTTCATTAGTTTGATATATCTGTACATTTGTATATGTATAATAAATTTTCTTTTTGCTAAAATATGACAGAATTGTTGCTATGAGACTCCTAAATACTTTAGTAAATGTGTTCTAAAAATAAGGACATTGTTCTACATAACCTCAATACTATTATCACATCTATGATGATTATCAATGCTTTCTTAGTATCTAGTCCATTTTCAGGTTTTCCTTATTGTCACAGAAATGACTTGTATAGTTTGCTTTTCCAAACCAGGATCCAATAAAAGTTTACACATTGCATTTGGTTGTTAGATCATTTTAGTTCACTTTAATATAAAGCAGTTCTACTTTTTCATTTCCACAATGTCTTTTTTTGTGTGTGAATTTAGATAAATTCATATACTTTTATATAACCATTATTCAGATCAGGGTTTAGAACTCTTGCAGCACCCCAGTAAATTCCCTTGTTCCTCCTTTTAAGCCCTGCACAAAGGGACCACTTACTCTGATTTCTGTCACTCACTACAGATTAGCTTGCCAGTACTTGAGCTTCATAGAAAATGAGCTATATAGTGTATAATATGAGCTTCTCTTGCTCATTATATTTTTGAGACTCATCCATGTTGCTGTGCTTATCAGTAGTTATTCCTTTATACTGTGTAGTAGCTATCATTATAACAATAACATTATATTGTTATATATGGTATAACCATTTATATGGTTATATATATCATGTATATATATATATGGTTCATACCAGATTTCTATCATATGGTTCATACCAGATTTTGTTGTACACCACAGCATGTTTATGCCTTCTCTTTATTGTTGACTATTTGGGTTGTTACCAGGTTATGACTGTCTTGGATAAAGCTGCTAGGCACCAGTAGAGCTACTAGACTTTCCTGAAAAAGTCTTTTTATACACGTTATGTTAAGGAGACCAGACTTGGATACAGAATATCCCATGTTATTGTCTGATTTTTTTCCCCCATTTTGGTGACATTTAATTTGCTCTTCTAAACTGGAAATTAGGTGTTTAATTTCTACTTGCTTGTGGAAAATGTGACACTTCATTTTCCCTCCCCTTTCCATGTTTATTTTTTGTTGCAGTCTTGCATTTGTGGCAATCTCATCTTTGATACTATGATCACATGAGAGCAAAAATGAGTAAACAGGAAAGGTTTTGGTGTATAACACAATATTTTGAGTTGCTCAACAGAACCAAGATTTGAGAGAAAATATATTGCTGGGAAAGAAAGTGTGACTTTTCTCAAGGAATCTTGGGAGAATGATATAATATGCCAAGTAACTCGATTTTAAAGAGCAGCCAAAAATTATGTTTCCTATCACTTACACTTTTGATATTTGAAACAAATGTGATATAAAAAAGTATATTTACTGCTGCTTCTCTCTACCTTCTTCTTATTCAGTAGTGCAGTTTCCATGAGATTTTTTTTTTTTAGGAATATAGACAGAAGAAATGGAGGTATAAGAGTTAGGCCCAATGCCTGGGCAGTAAAACCAGCCAATTTGCTTTACCCGAATAGTGTCAGTTTGGGGTTAGTCAATATTATATAACTCCCATTTTTTCATCTCTATATTACATCACTTTGTTACCTCACTCAAATTATTGATAGCATCAAAGCAAAGAGATCTAGGTCCTTTTCTGTCACTATTCATCTGATCATCTGTGATGGTTATCTGGTTTCCTTACTCAGTTATGCTTCAGTTGGTATTTCCCTGGAATACAGACTTTTTAAAACTTTGCCTATAAAGTACTTCAGACTTACAGAAAAAGAAAATCTAAATACTGTAATCTTTCCCCACTCTGATTTAATACATGCTCATTTTACATTTCCTGAAGATTTTTGTTTTTAAGAAAATGTTACAGATCTAGTTTAAGGCCCTTTTGCATCTCTTTCTGAGTCCAGTTTTCCTTCCTCCCTTCCTAAATGTAATATAATCAATATCCTGAAGTTGGACTGTATTCTTTTCATTCAGGTTTTTTACAGTTGCTACATATTTGTGTATGCCTACATAATCTGTATCCTATTGCCCTGTTTTAAAATCTTACACAAATGGTATAATACTGTAGGTTGTTGTTCAGTCACCAAGTCGTGTCCGACTCTTTGCGACCCCATAGACTGCAGGAAATACTGTAGGTGTCCTTCTGCAAACCTGTTTTTCCACTTCACTGTTTCTAAAATTTGTCGCCAAGTGTTGACTGTTGCAAATCTAGTTCATTTCCTTGATTGTTACATTTTCTTGTTGTTTAGTTGCTAAGTCACGCCTGACGTTTCTGTGATTCCATGGACTATAGCCCATTAGCCTTCTCTCTCCATGGGATTTCCCAGGCAAGAATACTAGAGTGGATTCCCATTTCCTTCTCCAGGGTATCTTCCCAACCCAGGGATAGAACCCTTGGCAGGCAGATTCTTTACCACTGAACTACCTAAGAAGCCCTGATTGTTGCATAATGCTGTATGTTTGCATGAGAGATTTAATTCTTAGTCCCCTATTGATGGACTTTTAACTACCAATGTTCCTCTTTTTGAATATTACAAATAGCATTACAGTGAGAATATTCGTACATATCTTGGTGTCCATGAATCTGTTGTTCTCAAGGGCTGGTACTGTGCCCTAGGGATCATTCTAAGAAATTTGTTAGGCTACCTTTATTTGTCAAAGTGGTTGCAGTGTGTGTGTATATGTGGAAGGGGGTGTTTATTGGTGTTAATTGTCTGGTATTCCACATGACTTGAATATTGCCTTGAATATGTATATATATGAAAGCCTGTTTATGATTAGAGATTAAGACTCTAATTCTGTTTTCTGTATAAAGACAGACCTTTTGTGTGTGTGTGTGTGTGTGTGTGTGTGTGTGTAAAAGTTTTAACTACAGTGACTTTTCCAGTGATGCAATTACCATGTAAAGTGAGGAAACAGTGTACTTTGTTTTGTTTGGAACTCTGTTAAGAGTTTACTTTTTCAGAAAATCATAGCATCACTGGCAGTGCTGCTTAAATTGAATTAACATGGAAAAACAGACTGGTTCCAAATAAGAAAAGGAGTATGTCAAGGCTGTATATTGTCACCCTGCTTNGAATCCCAGGGACAGGGGAGCCTGGTGGGCTGCCGTCTATGGGGTCGCACAGAGTTGGACATGACTAAAGTGACTTAGCAGCAGCAGCATATATTTAGATAGTGTACGTATGCAAAGTGTATAATTACCACCCAGATGGATAGTTAGAATATTATTAGCACTCCAGGTTGCTTCCTTATGCTCCATTCCTTCCGGCTACTCCGCCTCCCCTCTTCTCTTTCCAGAGGTAACCACTATTTTAACTTAATGTCAATTTCTCTGTCTGTCTCTCTCCCTCCTTTCACTCCCTGTCTCCTTCCACGTTTTTCTGTGACTTCTTTGTGAGAATTCATCCATATTGTCATGTGAAGCAATAATTCTTTATCCTTTCTATTGTCTCTTCCCCAACTTTATTGATATATAATTGACACATAGCATTATATGTGTTTAAATTGTACAATATGTTGATTTATGTTTATAAATTGCAAAATGATTGCTACCAAAATACTAGCTACTATCTCCATCCTGTCACATAGTTGACATTCTTTTTTGAGTTGAGAACAGTTAAGATTTACTTTCTTAACATTCAAGTATACAGTACAGTATTATTAATTATAGTGACCATGCTATTTACATTAGCTACTTGTTAATCTTATAACTAGAAGTTTACACCCTTTGACCACTATCTCTCCATTTCCCCCACCTCTTCAACCCTTGGTAAACACCACTCCACTCTCTGTTTCTCTGAGTTGATCTTTTTAGGTTTTACATATAAGTGATATCTTACAGTGTTTGTTTTTTTTCTGTTTCATTTAGCATAATACCTTCAAGGTCCATCCAGTTTGTCACAAATGACAGGATTTCATTTTTTCTGTTGGCTGAATGGTATGGCTACATGTATATCCCATGTTCTTTGTACATTCATCCAGTTATCCATTGACAGACACTTAGGTTGCCTTCTTATCGTGGGTGTTGTGAGTAATGCTGTTGTGAACATGAGAATGCAGATATGAGGTCTTGATTTCAGTTCCTTTGGGTATACATCCAAAATTAGGATTGTTGGATCCTATATAGTCATTCTATTTTGGGTTATTTGAGGAACCTCCATACTGTTTTCCATAGTGGCTATGTGCAATTTGCATTCCCACAAGCAGTGTCTTTACGATTCCCTTTTCTTTAGATCCTCACCAACACTTGTTATAGCATGTCTTCTTCATGATAGTTCTTCTGACATGTGTGAAGTGATATCTAATTGTAGCTTTGATTTTCATTTCCCTGATGATTTGCAATGTTGAACATCTTTTCATGTACCTGTTGGCTGTTTAATCCCTTATGATTATACAGTCAGTCAGTTCAGTCACTGAGTCATGTCCAACTCTTTGTGACCCCATGGACTGCTGCACAACAAGCTTCCCTGTCTATCACCAATTCCTGGATTTTAATCAAACTCATGTCCTTTGAATCAGTGATCCCATCCAATCATCCCATCCTCTGTAGTCCCCTTCTCTTCCCACCTTCAATCTTTCCCAGCATCAGGGTCTTTTTCAAAGAGTCAGTTCTTCACATCAGGTGGCCAAAATATTGGAGTTTCAACTATAGCATCCATCCTTCCAATGAATATTCAGGACTGATTTCCTTTAGGATGGGCTGGTTGGATCTCCTTGCAGTGCAAGGGACTCTCNATAAGTGATAAATTAACTTTATAATAATTTTATTTAATTCAGTATATCAAAAAGTATTATCCCTTCAACATGTAGTTAATATAAAAGTTGTTAGTGAGATATTTTACAGTTTTTTGGGGTAAAAATTCCTTAAAACATTTTAGAACAAGTTTTCAAAACTCTTCAAAATCTTGTGTTTTATACTAATGATCCATCTCAATTTGGAGCAATCACATCTGTAAGCATAACAGATATGTGGGACTCTAACAGGTTTGGTTTAAATGAGGCAGTAGAAAATGAAGCTTTCAGACAGTGAAATTTCTGAGGACCTTGATTGATTTTAATAATCAGTAGTGAATTATTAGGACAAAAGTAGAAAATAGAATAAGAGGTAGATAGACTCAAAGTAACTGGCATAGAAAATAATTTTAGCTGCTATATACAAAGGGACATGAAGTGACTCACTTATTGTGTGACTTTAAGTAGTAAATTACCTTGTCTTTACTGGGGGGTTTGTTGTTTTCCTACATAAAAAATTTGAAGCTTTACTAGATTATTTCTAAGCTGCTTTTTAATACTGAGAGTCTGAGTATTTGGATACATTGATGAAGAAATTAGAATTTCTATTCTCAGGAGTTTATAGTCAAGTTAAAGAGGTGCTTCTGCTGCTGCTGCTGCTGCTAAGTCACTTTAGTCGCGTATGACTCTGGGCGACCCCATAGATGGAAGCCCATCAGGCTCCCCTGGCCTTGGGATTTTCCAGGCAAGAACACTGGAGTGGGTCACCATTTCCTTCTACAGTGCATGAAAGTGAAAAATGAAAGTGGAGTTGCTTAGTTGTGTCCAAGTCTTAGCAACCCCGTGGACTTCAGCCCAGTAGGCTCCTCCATCCATGGGATTTTCCAGGCAAGAGTACTGGAGTGGGTCACCATTGCCTTCTCCAGTTAAAGAGGTGAGGTGTACCTATTTAATTGATGTACAGGGAGATAATAACTAGGGCCTTAAAAGATCTGTAAAATGCTGTGAGAAGCTATGACTTATTTACTTGAATATAATAAATTCACAACAAGTGTTTGAATTAGAGTGAATTCAGTAGTGATAATTGGCAAATCAAGAGAAGTTTTGTGTATTGAAATGGCAGTTAATGAAAGCCTTGGGAGATAGAAGTAGGTGAGGAGGAGATGAAATGAAGTAGTAATCCAGATAATGAAAGAATGTGTGGCAAGAAATCCATGTGTGTGTTCAGGAAACAATAACACATATACTTTGTCGTTTTTGGAGATATTGAGTAATATAGTTATGTGATAAATTGGATTCAAATCTTAGACAGTCTTTTATATTCTACTAAGGATATTTGATCACTGGCAATGAAATATGGCAGAAACTGGAAAGACCTTGCTGTGTATGTTTTAGAAACCCTACGTCGTTGTGTCAATCCTGAGAATAGTGAAGTACAGTTTTATATTTAAAAAATATTTCACGGGCTGAAAACTTTACAATTCACTTGCTTTGGAAGTTGGTCATATTTCTTTTGATGAGGGTGTATATGGGCTGCGACTTAGGGCACTATAGGTCAGATTTGTGCTTTGTTTTGTTATTTTCTTGTCCTCTAGTATAGTGCTTTATTTCTGCTGAATCTTCCTTTGTGATTAAATGATGCTGAATAAGTTTATGTCAGCATTCTACACAAAATGGGAGCCTAAGGCTAACTGTTTAAAACTATTAGTGTCTGTCCCAAGAGCCAGTATGTAGAGCTTCAAATGTCGCACAAGTAACCAAGTGGAAAATCATAGATTTCTCAGAGGGATGGAAGTTACAAAGGCGTTTCATTTAACTCTGTAAACACTAGAATCTCTCTCTTTTTTTTAACCTGTGCATATTTTTATTAGCTTAGCAGACTAGTGTTTTTATGTAATGTTTGGTAAGTTATTTTAATATGCTAGTTTAGGGAATTCATGAAGCAGTCACATTCATCTCTCTAATTTCTTTCAGGTAACTTGCCCAGGAGTGGTGCTGAAAGACAAGGAGGACATCTATCTTAGCATCTGTGTGTTTGGCCAATACAAAAAGACACAATGTGTCCCAGCCAATTTTCCATTGGTCTTCAATGCCAGAATGGTGTTTGAAAAGGTGAGTTCAAATATTCTATGAAAGGTTAACAAATAAATTGAAGTGGTTCCAAAATATGAATAGCACAAAATTTGAATATGCACTTTAATTGAAAAGATTTATAATTTAAATCTGGAATCTTAAAAATAAATATTCCTTATATTATACACTGAATCAGTTACCTCTTTTTCTTGATGTATCAGTTTACTTCTGAAATTATCTTAGTGGTCTTTATGTAAAAAAATAGCACCTTGAATTATAAATACTTACCTTCTTAGAGAGAAAGGGGAGATTTTAATAGATGAGAATAGGTCATATTTTACTTATGGCTGTCTTGTGGTGCTTCTTTCTATAGATCTCTTTTCTTTTTTTCCCTTGAATCTGATGCTTTTGATTAATTATTACCAATTTTATTCCTCACCTTTCTTTCCTTTCCTAGTTCCCTCCTTCCTTCCTTCCCTTTCTTCTTTTCCTCCTTCAGTTCAGTAGTTCAGTCGCTCAGTCGTGTCCGACTCTTTGTGACCCCATGAATCACAGCACACCAGGCCTCCCTGTCCATCACCATCTCCCGGAGTTCACTCAGACTCACGTCCATCAAGTCTGTGATGCCTTCCCTTCCTCCTTACTTCCTTTCTTATTTTCTTTTCTCTTCTCCAGGAATAAATACTGAGTACCAGCTCTGTTCTTTGCACTATTCTAGGCACTGAATAAATAAGACAATTTCCCCTCTTGGAGCTTTCAGTATAATAGGAAAAACAAACAGTAATCAAGTAAATGCATGAGTAATACACTTTTAGATGGTAAGTGTCATGAGCTGTGGTGTCGGAGAAGACTCTTGAGAGTCCCTTGGACTGCGAGATCCAACCAGTCTATCCTAAAGGAAATCAGTCCTGAATATTCATTGGAAGGCTTGATGTTGAAGCTGAAACTCCAATACTTTGGCCACCTGATGCGAAGAACTGACTCATTTGAAAAGATCCTGATGCTGGGAAAGATTGAAGGCGGGAGGAGAAGGGGACGACAGAAGATGAGATGTTTGAATGGCATCACTGACTCAATGGACATGAGTTTGAGTAAACTCTGGGAGTTGGTGATGGACAGGGAGGCTTGGCATGCTGCAGTCCATGGGGTTGCAAAGAGTTGAACACGACTGAGCGGCTGAACTGAACTGAGCTGTCATGAAGAAAGTAAAGGGAGGGTAAGGGAATAGAGGGATTAAGAGGATTGTCTGTTTTGAAGGTGGTGGTCAGAGAAGGCAATAACATTGAAATTGAGTCTGAATTATGAGGTAGTATTTAAATGTCTAGGGTAAAAGCATTCTAAGCAGAGGAACAGCAAATATAACGGTGTCTTCTTGGGAATAAGCTTACTGAGCAGGAGGAGCAGCAAGAAGGCAAACTGTTAGTAGATGAAATTGGAAAGGGAAGCAGAACCAGCTGTAATTTTTTTTGTTGGTACAATCTAGCATGGTGATCATGGGAAATAGAGAAGTGACAATTCTCAATAATGTCAAAAGTTTCTTTGGTTGGGAAAGGAATATTCTGGCAAAGAGAAAGAGAGCACAAAGACTGTCTCATATATGTCTTCCTTACTTTCTCTTCTCCATCCTGCTTCTCTCTGCCTTCTCTCACCATAGGTGTTCCCTGAAGCAGTGGACCCTGGAGATGTGGTTGCACAGCTTGAATGTAAGTTTTTAACTTTTAATTCCTGATTCTGAGAGATTTTAGAATTGTGCTGTTTAATCCTGAGTTAGATAAAAATCAAAGAGGGTCTAATAAGAACTTGACAAATCTCAAGGTGAGGCCTTTTTTTTTTCCCCTACTTTTTTTAGAATTTTGGAATATATCTGGAAGCAAAAAAAAAAAACAAAAACAAAAACTTGTGCTGCAGAGATGGGGAATTTTTCCTTTTTCTGGGTTTGATCTGTAAATAACAAAAAGAGTTATTTGAACTTTTTATTGACTAAGATGTTATGGGTTGTTAATGATGTAAGGATTATGATTCGTGTTAAGTAGGATTCTGCCCTGCAAACAAAAATCTGTCTTTAACCTCATCGTGTTACAAGTCAGTTCAGTTCAGTTCAGTTGCTCAGTCATGTCCGACTCTTTGCAACCCCACGAACTGCAGCACGCCAGGCCTCCCTGTCCATCACCAACTCCTAGAGTTCACCCAAAGCCATGTCCATTGAGTCGGTGATGCCATCCAACCATCTCATCCTCTGTCATCCCATTCTCCTTCTGCCCTCAATCTTTCCCAGCATCAGGGTCTTTTCAAATGAGTCAGCTCTTCGCATCAGGTGGCCAAAGTATTGGAGTTTCAGCTTCAACATCAAGTCAAGAGAGTAAATAAATAGAAGATTGAAGTAATAGAAGCTTAAAATATATATTTGCTTTTGTGTTTTTATTGTACATAGTATGTAAATCAATTATTTGAAAGCGACATTTTCAACGTTGTGGTTAGCAGTAAATTCCTCAAAATGCTAGGAATCAACTATAAAAAGATCCAGTTATTTGTGAGAACATCAATGCAAAGTATATTGGGGAGAAGTTATTCAAGTTCTAAATATGAAGCAAAAAGCCCTGTTATTTATCTTTATAATTAGAAAGGGATTAGGAATTACCAGATTGGTCTCATGTATAACTGTGGCTCAAAACCCCAGCGATATTGAGCCTCATCAGTGTCAGCTGTCCCTTCCATGCCCCTTCCATGGGGTTTGCATCCCACTGGGAGTCTGGCAATACAGAAACATGCAACTTGGCACCACACTAGAATCTGGACATAAAGATAGAAATAGGGCTGGTTCATTTCTACCCTTTGAAATCCTTCTCCAGGGGATCTTCCCTACACAGGGATCAAACCCAGGTCTCCTGCATTGCAGGCAGATTCTTCTCCATTTGAGCCACCTGGTGCTAGTGGGTAAATGGCTTCTAATTCTTTTGGACATCTTGTTCAGTATCTGGTAAACTGTACATCTTAGAAAATATGAAGATAATTATTTCTCTCATCATTCTGAAATTTTGTTAAACATAATTATTTTTCTCTTTGATTTGAAATTTAGGAACTCTAAGAAGGGTACTTGATGATGATGATTATTATCTGGAATCTTTCTTGCCTTGATTGCCCTGATTCAATTTTTCTGTTAAATCTCTTCTCTTGTCACTGATATTCTACTTTTGGGTATCTTTCTCAAATTCATGTTTGTCTGTCCTGTCTTTAAATATTGGCATTCTTCTGGCTTCAATTCTATGGTCTCTTTTTACTTAGTTTCTACTCTCTCCTTATATGATATTCTCCAAGCACTTGGCTTCATGTTTTACCTGTCTATTTTTTTTAACCTGTCTTCTGATGACTTCACAAGAGTCTTTATCTCTGACCTCTCTGGTGAGTTTTGGGCTCCTTTTTCTTTTATTTTCTTCTCAGTTTTGCAGCTTTTTGTTGTGTCCTAACCTTACTGATATGAAAATTAAAACTATACTAAAAGTAGAAGGAATGGAATGATTAAATCCCATAATACCTATCAGCTTTAATAGTTTTTGACATTTGCCTATCGTACTATATGTTAACCCTTGAAAGGTTGTTGCTGAACCATGAAAGACGCTGGGATTCTTGGCTTTCAGAGGAGAAGAATTCAATCTGGGGCCAGAGACGAGGCTTGATCACTCAGACCTTTTGTGTAATAAAGTTTTATTAAAGTATAAAAGAGATAGAGAACGCTTCTGACACAGACATCAGAAGGGGGATAGAGAGTGCCCCCCCTTGCTGGTGTTAGCAATGGAATTATATACCTTTTAATTAGTTATTACAATGAATCAAAAGAATGTTTGGAGTTTATGAAAATTTTACCAGACCCACTCCCACAATTTACATTTTAGGATAATAAGATTAGAATTTAATAATAGAAAGATCCTACCAGACCTTCTCCCATAATATACATTCTAAACTATCAGGATTAGTCAGGTTTTCAGGAAGGAGAAACTGTCCTCAAGCAGGATACATTGTTGTATAATCCCTAGTACAGAGTTTATTCTGAGTTGTGTAATTAAGACTACTCCGGGAGTTGGTGATGGACAGGGAGACCTGGTGTGCTGCGATTCATGGGGTTGCAAAGAGTCGGACACGACGGAGCCACTGAACTGAAGAAGGCAATGGCAACCCACTCCAGTACTCTTGCCTGGAAAATCCCATGGACGGAGGAGCCTGGTAGGCTGCAGTCCATGGGGTTGCTAGAAGTCGGACACGACTAAGCAACTTCACTTTGACTTTTCATTTTCATGCATTGGAGAGGGAAATGGCAGCCCACTCCAGTGTTCTTGCCTGGAGAATCCCAGGGATGGTGGACCCTGGTGGGCTGCTGTCTATGGGGTCACACAGAGTCGGACATGACTGAAGTGACTTAGCAGCAGCAGCAGCAAGGAATGTAAACAAAGAAAGTTTGTCCTTTCCTCCTCCTTGAGAATTCCAGACCCATTTCCACTTTGAGAGCCCCAGACCCCTTTCTCCTCCTTGGGGACCCTGGACTTCTTATCAATCTGCCTAGGAATTGACTCTCTCACCCTGACACTTAAAGAAATTTGGAATATTTAAAAAAAAAGTCTCTACATACATTATTTCATTGCAAATATTCTGACATGACCTCTAATTGATAGTTTTGTTTTATTTTTAAGAAAATAAAACCTCTCTACTGGTATCATATGTAACAAAATTAGTAATAGTTCTATGTTAATATCAAATATTTAGTCATTGTGCAAATTTCTCCAGTTGTCATCAAAATGTCTTTATACAGTTGGTTTTTTAAAATCAGGATCCCATGAAGATGTGGTTCATATTCTGTTTATGGCTGTTTAGCTCTTCAGTTCAGTACAGTTTAGTCGCTCAGTCGTGTCCAACTCTGCGACCCCATGAATCGCAGCACGCCAGGCCTCCTTGTCCATCACCAACTCCATTGAGTCAGATTCACGTCCATCAAGTCAGTGATGCCATTCAGCTATCTTATCCTCTGTCGTCCCCTTCTCCTCCTGTCCCCAATCCCTCCTAGCATCAAAGTCTTTTCCAATGAGTCAACTCTTTGCATGAGGTGGCCAGGTTTATTTTTTTCTGTGATAGTGTCTCTCACTTTTTTTCCCCCTAATGCTGTGAGTTTTTTAGAAAAATCAAGTTCTTTAGCATATCCTATAGTTTGGATTTGGTTGATTTCTTCCTTAAAGTGTTGTTTAGCTTATTCATCACTTGTATTATGTAAATGGATAGTTAGAGCTAAAGGTTTGGTTTGATTCATGCTTATTTTNTGCTGGGAGGGATTGGGGGCAGGAGGAGAAGGGGACGACCGAGGAGGAGATGGCTGGATGGCATCACTGATTCGATGGATGTGAGTCTGAGTGAACTCCGGGAGTTGGTGATGCACAGGGAGGCCTGGCGTGCTGCAATTCATGGGGTTGCAAAGAGTCAGATACGACTGAGTGACTGAACTGAGCTGTACTGAACAGATACGGAGGAACCACTTACATGGAGAAACCAATATGGAGGGCTGACTATAAGCTGTATGTGGATTTTCAACTGCAGAGAGGATGGGCACCCGTGACCCTCACATTGTTCAAGGGTGAGCTACATACTGCCACAAATATACTGCCTTCAAATCTTTTCCTGCAGATGTGGGTATTGCTTGCTCCCTCTCTTCTCTCCACTCCCTTCTCAAATTTATCATCATAATGAGAGATCTTTTCTCATCCAAGCATTTAATAATGGCATCCCTTTCGGTCAATATCTCCATCTCTATCCCATTGTTTTTAAGGTTATCCTGTCTTCTACCAGGATACTTTGAGCCTAAGAGAGTGTTTTTAGTATTTTCACTAAGACAACAGCTGTGAAAAGGGTACCGCTCAGGGCAAATAGGGTTGGAGACAGTCCTCCTGTTTTTCTTCCTGGCACTGATAACATTATTTTTTATTTTTTCTCTCATCAGAATGATACTTTCATAAGAGCACTGACTTTTCCTTTTTTGTGGCTGCTGTGTGCATATGACAATAACTGATACATACTAGGTGTTTAATTTCAAAGGAGTTAAACAAAATACCATAAATGTATCATATAACTGCCTGTCATTACTCTTATCATGAGTGCTGGAACTGTCCAATTGAAAGATACCTGTTTGTACTATAATCGTTTGATTAGGAAATATATTTTGTATTTAAAAATTTGTATTATATTAATAACTACCTTGGTTTCATACCCCTCAACGTTTGGATAAAGGGAAGATAAAATCTTTATTTTTATTGCAGTAGATTACTAGCTGTCCCTATTGTTTTCTCTTGCCTATAGGGAAAAATAACTGTTTCATTTTAGCCCCTGCTTTATTGCTTCTGAGAACTGCTGCTTGTTTGGTGTCTGCAGTATTTTAAATGCTTTCACATGAAGATTTGAAGGCTGAGAATAAATCCTTCAGTGTCTCTGAATGAGAGACTCCCTGCCTCAGTTATCAGGAGAGCTTGTAGGACTCAGGATTCATATTTTAAATCCATGATGGCAAATGCATTCCCGCCAATTCCCCTTGTAGTTAAAGCGGATGAACAGGCATTTATTGGAAATTGTTATAATGATTACTGTTGTTGGTACAAAGGATTAATGGTATTCTGACACTCTCTCTTAAGAAGTTTACTATAGCTTTTGACTTGCTGCACATGACTAAGATTTCTGGAATACTGTAGTATATTAACTTTGTAAATCACATTGAAAGTACATGTAAAAATTTGAAGTTTTACAGATAAAGAAGGAAAATCGTCATTACTTAGTTATAAGATAAAAAACAACAGTAAAATGGAATTAATTATATGTTCCAGTAATTGGAACTTACTATTTGGTTTCCAGGAACATTAGTTGTGTAAAAGCTTTTTCTTTAGTAATTTAAAGTCTTTCTTTTTAAAAAAAATTTTTATTGAAGGATAATTGCTTTGTACAATTTTGTTGTTTTCTGCAAACCTCAAAATGAATCAACCATCAGTTCAATTCAGTTCGGTCACTCAGTCGTGTCCGACTCTTTGTGACCCCATGAATCGCAGCACACCAGGCCTCCCTGTTTATTACCATCTCTCGGAGTACACTCAGACTCACGTCCATCGAGTCCCTGATGCCATCCAGCCATCTCATCCTCAGTCGTCCCCTTCTCCTCCTGCCCCCAATCCCTCCCAGCATCAGAGTCTTTTCCAATGAGTCAGGTCTTTGCGTGAGGTGGCCAAAGTACTGGAGTTTCAGCTTTAGCATCATTCCTTCCAAAGAAATCCCAGGGTTGATCTCCTTCAGAATGGACTGGTTGGATCTCCTTGCAGTCCAAGGGACTCTCAAGAGTCTTCTCCAACACCACAGTTCAAAAGCATCAATTCTTCAGGGCTCAGCTTTCTTCACAGTCCAACTCTCACATCCATACATGACCACTGGAAAAACCATAGCCTTGACTAGATGGATCTTAGTCAGCAAAGTAATGTCTCTGCTTTTGAATATACCATCTAGGTTGGTCATAACTTTTCTTC
>SJYV01047683.1:774771-787532 GCA_006410875.1 Neotragus pygmaeus | reverse complement strand
TATACCAATAAATTTGGAAAACTCGCAGTGGCCATGGAACTGGAAAAGGTCAGTTTTCATTCCAATACCAAAGAAAGGCAATGCCAAAGAATGCTCAAACTACTGCACAATTGCACTCATCTCACATGACAGCAAAGTAATGCTCAAAATACTCCAGGCCAGACTTCAACAGTACATGAACCATGAACTTCCAGATGTTCAAGCTGGTTTTAGAAAAGGCAGAGGAACCAGAAATCAAATTGCCAACATCTGCTGGATCACCGAAGAAGCAAGAGAGTTCCAGAGAAACATCTATTTCTGCCTTATTGACTATGCCAAAACCTTTGATTTTGTGGCTCACAATAAACTGTGGAAAATTCTGAAAGAGATTGGAATACCAGACCACCTGACCTGCCTCTTGAGAAACCTATATGCAGGTCAGGAAGCAACAGTTAGAACTGGACATGGAACAACAACAGACTGGTTCCAAATAGGAAAAGGAGTACATCAAGGCTGTATATTGTCACCATGCTTATTTAACTTATATGCAGACTACATCTTGAGAAATGCCAGAATCGATGAAGCACAAGCTGTAATCAAGATCGCTGGGAGAAATATCAATAACTTCAGATATGCAGATGATACCACCTTTATGGCAGGAAGTGAAGAAGAACTAAAGGGCCTGGATGAAAGTGCAAGAGGAGAGTGAAAAGTTGGCTTAAAGCTCAACATTCAGAAAACAAAAATCATGGCATCCAGTCCCATTAGTTCATGGGAAATAGATGGGGAAACAGTGGAATCAGTGTCAGACTTTATTTTGGGGGGCTCTAAAATCACTGCAGATGGTGACTGCAGCCATGAAATTAAAAGATGCTTACTCCTTGGAAGAAAAGTTATGACCAACCTAGACAGCATATTAAAAAGCAGAGACATTGTTTTGTCAACAAAGTTCCATCTAGTCAAGGCTATGGTTTTTCAAGTAGTCATGTGTGGATGTGAGAGTTGGACTATATAGAAAGCTGAGCAGTGAAGAATTGATGTTTTTGAACTGAGGTGTTGGAGAATGCTCTTAATTAAGAGTCCCTTGAACTGCAAGGAGATCCAACCAGTCCATCCTAAAGGAGATTAGTCCTGAATATTCATTGGAAGGACTGATGCTGAAGCTGAAACTCCAATACTTTGGGCACCTGATGTGAAGAACTGACTCATTGGAAAATACCCTGATGCTGGGAAAGAATGAAGGCGAGTAGAAAAGGGGACCACAGAGGATGAGATGGTTCGATGGCATCACCAACTCAACGGTCATGAGTTTGAGTAAACTCCAGTAGTTGGTGATGGACAGGGAGGCCTGGCATGCTGCAGTCCATGGGTCGCAATGAGTTGGACACGAGTCATTGACTGAACTGATAAGGAAAGCTTTCTGAAATTTCAGTTCAGTTCCAGCTTCAGTCATGTCTGACTGTTTGCGGCCCCTTAGACTGCAGCACACCAGGCTTTCCTGTCCATCACCAGCTCTTGGAGTTTACTCAAATTCATGTCCGTTGATGGTGATGCCATCCAACCATTNTATTATGGTCATGCTGTATATATATTTTAATAGCTTGTACTTCCAGTCGTGTCTGACCCTCAGCGACCCCATGGACTGCAGCCTTCCAGGCTCCTCCGTCCATGGGATTTTCCAGGCAAGAGTACTGGAGTGGGGTGCCATTGCTTTCTCCGACTTCACTTTCCCTTTCACTTTCATGTATTGGAGAAGGAAATGGCAACCCACTCCCGTGTTCTTGCCTGGAGAATCCCAGGGACAGAGGAGCCTGGTGGGCTGCCGTCTCTGGGGTCGCACAGAGTCGGACACGACTGAAGCAACTTAGCAGTAGCAGCTTGTACTTTTCATTTCATATGACAAACATCAGCATGTTTTCATGTTAATGTACCTTTTTTGTAAGCATGAATTTTCATGGAAAATGAAATATCCCTTCATTTTCATTTTTAAGTGTCCTGCTGATACAGACTTCCAAAAAACAATGCCTTTTGCTAAGCTGTCTTTCCTGCCTCCTGTACCTTTCTCACCCTTTCCCTGGGTTGATCCCATGCTGAGTCCTCTTCCTCCCTGTATTCTGGCTGCATGTAAATACAGATATCATGAGTTTCCCAGGTGGTATTAGTGGTGAAGAATCTGCCTGCCAACACAGGAGGCACAAGAGATGCGTCTTCAATCCCTGGGTCGGGAAGATCCCCTGGAGAAAGAAGTGGCAACACACTCCAGTATTCTTGCCTTGAAAGTCCCATGGACAGAGGAACCTGGCGGGCTACAGTCCATGGGGTCACAGAGAGCCGGACACGACTGAACACACAGAACACGTGTGTTCACACAAGCCTCTGGTTGCTGATGTTCCCCATCTCATCTCACCTTGCGCACTCTTTTCCTGTGTGTTGTTTTCCAATCTCTGACTCTGTTTTTCAGGTTTAATTTCTTTGATTTTCCCTCCTGTTACTGCTCGAGTTCTAGATGAAGATAACGAGTTTTTTGCAGGTGAAGGAGAACGCAGCAGCCAGCCAGGCGCTCACGTCTCCTTCCTCCTGTTCTGGTGGCAGGTGGATCTCGGTGCTGACGAACAGCAAAGAGGAGGCCCTCACCATGGCCTTCCGGGGGGAGCAGAGCGCCGGGGAGAGCAGCCTGGAGGAGCTAACAAAGGCCATCATCGAGGACGTGCAGCGGCTCCCGGGCAACGACGTCTGCTGTGACTGCGGCTCAGCAGGTATTCAGGCTAGGGGTGTAAGTGAGCGTGTCATTTGCACGCCCAGCACATACTTCTAACCTGAATGGTTCCCACCTCCGAGTGCGGTCACCCATGCTGTCCGCTCCATCTGGGACATCCCCCCACCCCCACCACCCCCNCGGGTTTATTTGCCCATACAGCATGTGGGATCCTGGTTCCCTGGCCAGGGATCAAACCTGTGTCACTTGCATCGGAAGGTGGATTCTTAACCTCTGGACCACCTGGGGTCATTTTTTAAAAATATTAATTAATTTGGCTGTGTTGGATCTTAGTTGCAGGATTTGGAATCTAGTTCCCTGACCAGGGATTAAATCCAGCCCCCCTGCATTGGAAGTGCAGAGTCTTAGCCACTGGCCCACCAGGAAGGTCCCCTGTAGGACTCATTTTGAGAGTTCTGTGAGACTGGGGATGTGTGTAAAGGACTTAACACAGCAAGTGCTTGGTAGATCGTCACTCAGGGACCAGGATTTGGGAGAGGAGCTGGGACCTAGGTAGACCCTGCTCCTCTAGTGTGTGTTAGTCGCTCACTCATGTCCGACTCTTTGGGACCCCATGGACTAGCCGGCCAGGATCTTCTGTCCATGGAATTCTCCAGGCAAGAATACTGGAGTCGGTTGCGATTCCATTCTCCAGGGGATCTTCCCGACCTAGGGATCAAACCTGGATCTTCTGCCTTGCAGGCGATTCTTTACCATCTGAGCCACCAAGGGAAGCTTGCCCTGCTAGTAAGGGAGGCAAAAACGGGAACCTCAACCACATCCCGGCAGGGGCTCAGGTTTCTGTTCTGCTGTGGGCCTGTGCAGCCTCCAGCGACTGGAGGGAGGGCAATGGTGCCAGCGTCCTCCTTACCCCCAGGCAGAAGGAAGAAGGGGAAACAGAGGCAGCCAGTGGGAACTGCACTCGTTTGAAATGGACATTCAGCCAGCTCAGTTCCCCAGAAATGGTGCACACACGCGGGATTCCAGTACCACCCACATTAGAGTTCATGCAGCCACTGAAAAAGGGATCCGGAGAGCCCTTTAGACTTGCATCACAGGAACCTCCAAAGAAAAGGCACTCCATCCTTCATCTGAGATGGCATGCGCAACCCCCCTCCAGACCTGGGAATGTAAGAGCCTGCGCTCGCGGCGCCCTGTGGGGCTGAGTCATGGCACCACCACGAACTGTCAAGAAGCAGATGGAGCGGGAGGAAGAGGACTCGTGGTGAGGTGGGGGAACTTGTCGGAATTAGATGCGAGGGCAGTGTAGAGCCCCGTTTGGGGTACCTTCACACGCTCCCAGCCGAGAGGGGCGCTGCCTGGTCCCAGGAGGGGTTGGACGAAGCCGGAGTGGGGTCTCTCTCTGGCCAGTGGTTTCCGCTGGGGGCTTCGCCTCCCCCGGTCCCTGGCGCCCCCACATCCCTGCGCGTGTGTTTTGAGAGCAGGTTTCTCCTCGCGCCCCGCCCTCCGCGCGCCCTCTGCTGGGTGCCAAGGGAGGCACAGGCTGAGTATGAGCTCCGAGTCCGGACCTGCCCCCGGGACTCTCGTCCCCCAGAGTCGAGCAACGTCGCCGCCGCCGCCGCCACTGCTGCGGAGCCCCCGGATTATTATTGCATGTTTATTGAGTGCCCGAGAGAGCGGACGCCAGGCCGGCTGACCTCAGGCTCGCGAGTGAGGTCCTCGCCCACCCGAGGTTGGGACCAGGCTCCCACCTCCATCCTCCACCCCGGGCCGAGCGTGGTGGAGACAGCCACCTGGCGGACGCAGAGAAATTTGGCGGCGAAGTTGAGGACACGGAGTTCCCAGCTCGCCGGCGCCCGCCCGCCCTGGCCCAAGCCGATGCCGATGCGACGGCCTCCCAACCCCAACCTGCGTTTTAACTCCCGGCATGTTTGGCTTTGCATTCCTGCCGAGGAAACCGAGAGATAAGTGATTTGCCCGAGGTCAAGGGCAAGGAAGAACTGAGGTTAAAAACCAAGTCTCCAAGACTCCAGACCAGTAGGTGAGATTCAGATTGTAGCCCTAACCGCTGAGTCGCTGTGTGACCTCGGACCAGCATCACGGCTCTCTGTCTGTTTCCTGTTCAGTGAAAGGGGGCTGAAAAAGATCTGCCCTGGGTAGATCTGGGTAGGGCTGTGGTAAGGCTGAGCTGGCTGGCAGTGGGGCCGTGCAGTCTGGAGCTGGTGTTTTGAGAACTTGGAGTTCCTCAAAACGCACTTCCTCAGTAGAGGGGGGGGGNCGGGACTCTCAAGAGTCTTCTCTAGCACCGCAGTTTGAAAGCATCGATTCTTTGGCACTCTGCTTTTATAGTCCCAACTCTCACATCCATCCATGACTATTGGAAAAACCATAGCTTTGACTAGATGGAACTTTGTTGGCAAAGTAATGTCTCTGCTTTTAAAAATGCTGTCTAGGTTGGTCATAACTTTTCTTCCATGGCACAAGTGTCTTTTATTTCATGGCTGCAGTCACCATCTGCAGTGATTTTGGAGCCCCCCGCAAAATAAAATTTGTCATTGTTTCCATTGTTTCTCTATTTATTTGCCATGAAATGATGGGACCAGATGCCATGATTTTAGTTTTATGAATGATGAATTTTAAGCCAACTTTTTCACCGTCCTCTTTCACTTTCATCAAGAGACCCTTTAGTTCTTCTTTGCTTTCTGCCATAAGGGTGATATCATCTTCGTATCTCATTATTGATATTCCTCCCAGCAGTCTTGATTCCAGGTTGTACCTTATCCAGCCCGGCATTTCGCATGAAATACTCTGCATAGAAATTAAAAAGGAGGGTGACAATATATAGCTTGGCATGCTCCTTTCCCAATTTGGAACCAGTCTGTTGTTCCGTGTCCAGTTCTAACTGTTGCTTCATGACCGGCATACAGATTTCTCAGGAGGCAGGTGAGGTGGTCTGGTCTTCCTATCTCTTTCAGAATTTTCCACAGTTTGTTGTGTTCCATTCTGTCAAAGGCTTTGGCATAGTCAATGATGCAGATGTAGTATATTTCTGGAACTCTCTTGCTTTTTCAATGATCCAGCATGCTGGCAATTTGATCTTTGGTTCCTCCGTCTTTTTCAAACAAAGCTTGAACATCTGAAATTTGTGAAATTTGGCTATGTCTATTTATTGACCAAAAGGCTTCCTTGGTGGCTCAGATGGTAAAAAATCTGCCTGCATTGCAGGAGACCTGGGTTCAGTCCCTGGGTTGGAAAGATCCCGTGGAGAAAAGCATGGCTACCCACACCAGTGAAATTGCTTGGAGAATTCCATGGACAGGGTAGCCTTTCTGCCTATATCCATGGAGCTGTAAAGAGTCAGACACAGCTGAGCCAGTAACACTTTTACTTTTGTGTTCAATCTCTATTTCCTCTATGCTCCACAAAGAAATTTCCATTTTAAAGTCTGATATTATAGTTTAGTTTTACCTATTTTGGAAAATTAAATAAGTGGAATCATTGTTTGCAAATTCTTTTGTTCCAGGCCTGTTTTGCTTAGCATTTTTTGCTGAGAAATTGATTTTTATTTTGATAACTAGTTCATTTGTCTTTGTTGCTATGTAGTATCTCCTTATGTGACTATACTCCAAGTTGTTTATTCTGTTATTAATGGGCATTTTGCTTATTTCCATTTTTGCTGTTATGATTGAAGTTACTATGAACATTCTTGATTACATGCCTTGATGTTCATGAGAATGCACATCTATGTGGTATGTGTTAATGTGTTGACATGACCTTCTCTAGGGGATCTTACCAACCTAGGGATTGATTCCGTGTGTCTTACCTCTCCTGCATTGGCAGGTGGTGTCTTTACCACTAGTGCCACCTGGGAAACCCATACACTTATATATACATGTATGAGTGTGTGTGTATATATACACACACACATATATATAATATATGTGTGTGTGTGTAATTGCTGAGTCTTAAGGTGAATATAGGAGTACATCAAGGCTGTATATTGTCACCCTGCTTATTTAACTTCTATGCAGAGTACATCATGAGAAATGCTGGACTGGAAGAAGCACAAGCTGGAATCAAGAATGCTGGGAGAAATATCAATAACCTCACATATGCAGATGACACCACCCTTATAGCAGAAAGTGAAGAGGAACTCAAAAGCCTCTTAATGAAAGTGAAAGTGGAGAGTGAAAAAGTTGGCTTAAAGCTCAACATTCAGAAAACGAAGATCATGGCATCTGGTCCCATCACTTCATGGCAAATAAATGGGGAAACAGTGTCAGACTTTATTTTGGGGGGCTCCAAAATCACTGCAATCACCATGGCTGCATGGTGATTGCAGCCATGAAATTANCAGATCAGCAAGGGGTCATGACCCTGGAGCTGGGAGCACAAGGAGAGGGCCTCTGTATAAACGCGAAGTCTGGGGCCCAAGACCCTGAGGCTGGGCCAGCCCCTGGAGGCCGAAAGGCAAGCCCTGCCCACAGGCTGGGAAGCAGCAACTGATTCCTGGGCTCTGCCCCAGCCTCCCCTGGAGGGCAGGGGACTCTGCATTCTGGAATGAGCCCCTGGGATCTGGTTGCGGCAGAGTGGCAGGTGGCTGTGTGGGGACCTCTGGACGTCCCCTGTCATAGGGAGGTGCTGGGGTTTCTCCTGCCTGTGCCTCCTTCCCCGCCACTTGGCAGGAGGCGAAGCCCAGCAGTGCCATGGACAGCATGTCTGCTGAGCCCTGCTGCTCAGCACCTGTCTGCCCAGAAGCACGTGACCCATTTGTGGGCGGGGCTGCAGGACGGTAGGCTGATCAGCGAGGCTGGGGCCAGCCCCTGAGCACCCCTCCCGGGCCCCTCCCCGCTGAGAACAGCTGTCAGGGTGCTGAAACCCTGGCGCTCTCTGCCTCCCCTCCAAACCTGCCTGGACAGGGAACTGTCACCAGCCCTGAGCTGCTGGGCTCTCGCCCAGCGTCACGTGGACACTTGCCCCATCTCAGCGGGGAATGAATGGCCCGGCCTCCTGGGACATCCTGCCCCAGGCCATGCTGCCCAGATTCTCCAATCGCCCTGGACAAGTCACATGTCTCTCTGGGCCTGGGTTTCCTCATCTGAAATGGGAAGTGGGAGGAGGCTGGACTTGGCAGCATGCAGGCTGTGAGGGGAGGGCATTCTGGGTGGACGGAATGGCTTGACCAGCAGCTCAGGGGGGGGAGCACGCGGGAAACACACCCATGTGGGCTGGGCCAGGAGACGGGCTGAGGTTGGATGTGGCCTTAGGGTTAGCGTCAAGGTTGAAACTGGAGTTGGGGTCGGCACTGTCTGAAGGGGAAGTCTGAGGGCACTCAGCACCCACCCCGCAGGGGCCCTTGGTGGCTGTCCCGATCGCTCTGGATCATGTGACGGGAATGGCTGGGCTGCATGCTCCAGAGGAGAAAGGCAGACTTTACCTAAGGCCACCCCAGGGGCCACCAGGGAGCCCGGAAGGGAAATGGGGGCGCAGCCAGCCTCCCTTGGATCAGCCTGCGCACAGCGGTGGCAGGGCCAGGGCTTACCCTATGGTGATGTGCTTAGAAATCAAGCCCCGGCGTGACAGGCCACGGGCAAGGGGGTGTCCAGGCCTTGCGGAGACAGGGCCCATCTGGGCATAAGGGTCCCTGGGTCAGGGCCGTGGGGAAGGCCCAGCTCAGGCCCAGAGGTCAGGACACCTGCCCGGGGCCTCCCGGGGCACAGGCTGTCCTGGGTCCGGATCCCCTGCTGGCGTCCCCATAGCCCCCGTCACACCTGTTGTCCTGTGGGGCATCTGGAGACCCAGCCTCCAGTAAAAGGGTTATGCCTGAGGACCCGGGTGATGGCTCAGGGCACATGGGAGTGCTGGGGTGTACACTGGCTGGAACCCTCAGCCATTTCCTTGGGCCACGCCACTGCAGAGGCCAGCGGAGCACCACAGCTGAACTCCTTGGGGGACAGGCCCCTGCCCTCTCCTGGCCCCCAGCGCCCACGTCTGCCCTCCATCTTGACCTCCAGGATGGTGTGAGGCACCTTTAACCCTCCCCTGAAAGGCAGCTGTGGACAGGTGGCAGGACAGGTGAGTGAGGGGCCAGATATTGGAGGATGGGGCCTGCCTGCTGCTCCCTGACCGAACACTGGGATCTGAAGCCGGGGGCCCGACGGGAGGGCAGGGACCACGAGGGGCCGATGCTCCTGGGGGTGCCCACCTGGCGCGCCTGCTCACCCGCTGCCCGGTCCCACTTGCCACGGCCTCGCCAGCCCCTTCCCTGCCCCTTCGTNGTGTGTGTGTGTGTGTGTGTGTGTGTGAAATGCTTATCTTTTTGCTCATTTCTCTTTTTGGCTCTTTATTACTTTCTTACTAATTTGTAGGGCTTCTCAATATTTTCTAGTTAACAAGATTTATGTCAGTTATGTGTGTTGTAAGTACAATAATTTCTGACTCTGTGGCTTGCATTTCCAATCCGTTAGTGATTCTTGTTGTCATCCTCATTGCAGGCAGATTCTTTACTATCTCAGCCACCAGGGAAGCCCCTTATGTTTAGTGCTTTTGGGGGTTGTGTTTTTCCCTATCCCAGTATGTCGGTGTTTCTGTTTCTGATGCCATTTGTCTTGCTGTTTCCCCTGTTCACTGCACCTAGGGTAGGCAAAGCGCAAGCTGAGAGGCTGGAAGAAGACTCTAGGAACCATGGAAACTGCAGACATGGTTATTCTTTTCCGGCTGGCACAGCAGCCACAACTCAGTCTCTCCTGGCTGACGTGGCAGCTGAAGCTGCAGCCATAACATAACCATAATGTAGCCACAAGGTTGCCATAACGTACCTTCATGTAACGTAACCATGATGTCACTCCAGTGTAGCCCCAGTGCAGCAGCAGCCAGGGCTTTCATGGTGAAGCTCATACAGGCATACTGCACAAAGTAGCCCATGACCAAGTGAGCAACTCGTGACACTCATACACAGTGCTATAAGTGATCTCAGACATCACACAATTGTGCAAAGTCGTGTTTCAGAACATGGAGTGAATGAGCATGAGAGCATGGGTTGAAAGAGCGAGACTAGAGCCGTCTTGTTAATTTTCCCACACTCAAGTTATGAAGATACTCTATAATTTTCTAGAAGACTGATTTCTACCATATACATTCAGATTTGCAGTCTTCCTTTGATTTTAATTCTATATATGGTTGAAGTAAGGATAATATTTTTATTTTTTGTATATCTAATTGGGCAATACCATTTGGTGAAGAGACTTTTATTCCCCTTGCTCTTAATGTTTATCACAAGCTAAAGCCTGCCTACTTGTGGATTTTTTTAATTTATATATTTTCTGTTTTGTTTCATGAGTCCTTGCATAAAACTTATGCTTTCTTAATTACTAGAAGTTCAGTTTTGATATCTGGTAGTTTAAGCCCTCCAGGTTTATCCTTTATGAAGACTGTCTTAGGTATTTTTAGTGTCTAAAGTATGCTAATTTTAGCCCTAAATGTACCCTTGAACGATTATTCACATTTGAGTACTCCATAACCAGCATTTATTGAGACAGAGAATATTTCCAACATCTGAAAAGGTTTTGTACCTCCGCCAGTCAGTACCCCCCTCACAATAATCACTGTTGTAACTTTTGTCAGTATTGATTACTTTTGTCCGTTTTTGGACTTAATATAAATTAAATCATAAATAGGTATTTGTTTGAATGAGTTTTTTCATTCAGCCTAATGTCTCTGAATCACCTATGAAGTTGTATTTCATTAGTCCATTCTTTTTTTATTGTTTTTTATTATTCCATTATATGAAAGTAATTTATTCTTTTCTTATAAATGAGGGTTGTTTTTAGGCTTATTATGAATATTCTTACTAATACCTTTTGGTAAACATTTACACTCAGTTCTCTTGGAGTGGAATTTCTGTGTCCTAGAATAGATGTATATTTAGCTTTATTTGATACTGCTGAACAATTTCCTAAAAATAACTGTACAGTTCCTTTTGAGTATTGAACTTTGTATGTGAAAAATTATAGAAATAATTGGGGACATAACGTCATACTATTGTTCTCCAGATAGGCTTTATGTTTGCGTTTTATTTCCCTTCTGTAGGGTGTCAGTGGTACCAGTGAACCTCTATCATGTCAGTCTGATGTCAGAGATTAAGGTGATTGGAAGCTGGGTTTCTTTCTGAGTAAAAAGACCAGGGGAGGGTATTTCCAATTTATCCTTACTCCTGTGGTGGTGTTTTTTAAACACTCTTATCTAAACTGTGGAGAATTTATGAAGACCTCTCCTTCTCGGTGTAGGCCCTATAGTGATTTTTTAAAATTAATTAATTTTTGGCTGCCCTGGGCCTTTGTTGCTGAGAGTGAACTTTCTCTAGTTGTTGCAAGTGGGGGCTACTCTCTAGTTGCGGTGTGTGTGCTTCTCACTGTGATGGCTTCTCTTGTTGCAGAGCACAGGTTCTAGGTACACAGACTTCAGTAGTTGCGGCATTTGGGCTCTGTAGTTGTGACTCATGGGCTCTAGAGCACATGCTCTGTGGCATGTGAGCTAAGTTGCCCTGCAGCGTGTAGAATCTTCCCAGATGAAGTCAAACCTGTGTCCCCTGCTTTGGCTGGCAAATTCTTAACCACTGGACCACTGGGAAAGACCACCAGGGAGGTCTCCTGTAGTGGTATTTTTCTTCTAGGTCTATGAGACCATCAAAATCTCAGCTAAGTTTATTAATCCTTAGTTTGCCATTTCTGGAATTAGCAGATGCCCTTGGGGAGAAAGCAGTTCCAATGTTTGGCTCATCTCCCTGACTCTTCTTTCTTTTCCCAGAACTTGGCCCTGTAATTCTTCACTGCCTTATTAGTTTCTCTGAGCCTTCAAGCAGATTTTAAAAAATAACTTGACCAGATTTTCTTAGTCTTCTTAGTAAGATGATTGGTCTGCTTTATGTAAATTGCCATTATCTGAAGCAGAAATCTGTTTCTCATTAATATCCTTTCTACCCTCATCCTGTGTCTCTGTGTACTCTCCTATTTGTCCCCACCTCATTATATCTATTTACTTATTCTAAGTATCTATATGTGGGCTAATATTGCATAGTTAATTATTACATCTTTCTATAATCCATGTTCTTTCATTTAAAAAGCACACATTTATATTCCTACTTGTTTATTTTTCTAGATGAACTTAAACTAATTTTTAAGGTCTAAGATAAACCTCTTTGAATTTTAATTATTTTGAAAGATTTAGCATTTTTATATTATTCATTCTTTCCATATAGATAAGTGATATATATTGATTTATTAAACTTATGTTTTCTTTCACCCTGTTACCAAGGTTTTGGGGTATGTGTGTGAGTGTGTGTTTGTGTGTATACTTGCCATGTATTTCATGTTTATTTTCATATTTTTTCTAACTGTTGCATAGTTTGTGACTTTTGAGAATAAGATTCTTTGCATAATTTTCCTTTCTTCTCTTTTTTTGTAGTTAATATGCAAGAAAGTGAAACAATATTTGTTGGATATCCAGTCATTTCACTGAATCTTCATATTGGTTCTGTTGTTTTTTTCAGTCTGTTTCAGATATTTATTCATGATTAGTCTAAGTATTAGAAATTTGTTAGCTTGCGTTTCAGTCAGAGCATGTGGCCTATAATAGTACTACTTCCTGAAATTTAATGGTGATTTCCCTGAGCATCTGGGCTAGGAATCAAAGATAAACGTGACTAACCAGAATTGAAAGAGAAACATGTACCCCAATGTTCATTGCAGCACTGTTTATAATAGCCAGGACATGGAAACAACCTAGATGTCCATCAACAGATGAATGGATAAGCAAGTTGTGGCATATATACACAATGGAGTATTACTCTGCCATTAAAAAGAATAAATTTGAATCAGTTCTAATGAGATGGATGAAACTGGAGCCTATTATACAGAGTGAAGTAAGCCAGAAAGAAAAACACCAATACAGCATACTGACACATATATATGGAATTTAGAAAGATAGTAATGATGACCCTGTATGTGAGACAACAAAAGGACACAGACATAGACAATGGACTTTTGGCCTCAGAGGGAGTAGGAGAGGG
>SJYV01047683.1:732609-774736 GCA_006410875.1 Neotragus pygmaeus | reverse complement strand
AGAATGTGGGCAATTGTGTATGTGTTTGATGACCAGGCCTGGAAGCGGCACTTATTACCACTGCCCACATCCCATTTGATCCCAACCAAATCCCAAGGGAAACTGAGGGATGTTGTCCCGGATCCAGGAAAAAGGAACTGGTGAGTATCTCCTTAGTTTGCCTTAAGTCTTAAGGGTTACCCAGATAAAGAGAACTTGTATTTTATGCAGAGGAGATATTCATTATATGTAAATATGGAGATGAAAGTCACAAGCCTAGAGATTTGAAGTACTCCAGGCAGCTCCATGGACTGAAGTATAGAGTATCAGACCAGAAGTTGTGAGAGCTGAGAGTAGGCAGGGAGCGAGCAAAGGCCAGATCACACAGGGCCTTTTATAATATATGAAGGGGTTTGGAGTCTGTCTTGTGAGTGATAGGGAAGGATAGAGCAGTTTCAGTTAAAGAAACGCCATTATTTGTTTACATTTTAAAAGATTGCTCTGAAGCAGCAAGGAAACCAGGAAATCAGAAGCGATTGTAGTAAAACAAGAAAGAGATGATGGAATGGGGTCAGACTCGCTCCGTGTCCNAGGGAAGGATAGAGCAGTTTCAGTTAAAGAAACGCCATTATTTGTTTACATTTTAAAAGATTGCTCTGAAGCAGCAAGGAAACCAGGAAATCAGAAGCGATTGTAGTAAAACAAGAAAGAGATGATGGAATGGGGTCAGACTCGCTCCGTGTCCTTAATGTGGTCATAGGCAGACAGACATACTTTCTAGCCAGATTACAGTAACAAGTATACCTATACAGTAACAAGTATACCTATACAGTACACAAGGATACCTATACAATAACAAGTACTGACATCAAGGCCCAAGCAAGAAGCTGTTTGCAGAAGATGAGGGATTTATTTTAACAGAATATGAGACAAAATCATGGAAAACTTAAGAAATCCATGTCTGTTTTTTCTCATCCAACAGCCACTTTTAAAGATGCAGAAATTGAGGTACAGTGAACAGCTGCTACTGTTCATGGTTATAGATTATGTGAACATTAGAACCAGAGTTAGGAACTCTGCTTGCCTTCCTTGCTCTGTTCTTATGGACCAACATGAGCCCATAGTGCCATTTTAGGCCCAAAACATAGTAGGATGGTGATGAAAGTAGTATCTGTGGTCTTTGGTATTGCCAGAAAAGTGCTGAATATGTGCAATGAAGAAGAAAAAGAACTAGAACTTCAAGCTCAGACCCCATGCAGGTTAATTTCCTAGACCCTTTTCTACTCCAGGTAAAATCTAGACTTTCAGATTGGGAAGAGATCTTAGAAACTAGATAATCTCTGAGTATTCCCTGATGCTCCAGTTGTAAGGACTTAGTGTGTTCAGTGTGGTGGCCTGAGGTCAGTCCTATTCAGGGAGCTAAGATCCTACAAACCATGCAGCGTGGCCAAAAAGAAAAAAAAAATAGAGAAAATAGATGACCCTTTAAAACTGTGTGGAGGTACTAGCCAATGCAGTTAGCCAAAAAAAGAAATTAGAAGCATAAAAACTGAAAAAGAGGAGATAAAATTACTAAGTATGTACAATAAGATTGTTGTTGTTCAGTCATTCAGTCATGTCCAACTCTTTGTGACCCCATGGACTTCAGTACACCAGACTTCCCTGTCCATCACGAACTCCCAGAGCTTGCTCAAATTCGTGTTCATCGAGTCAGTAATGCCACCCAATGATCTCATCCTCTGTCGTCCCCTTCTCCTCCTGTCTTCAACCTTTCCCAGCATCAGGGTCTTTTCCAATAAGTCAGAGCACATCAGTCGGTCAAAGTATTGGAGCTTCAGCTTTAGCATCAGTCCATCCAATGAATATTCAGGACTTAACTTCGTTTAGGATGGACTGGTTTGATCTCCTTGCAGTCCAAGGGACTCTTGAGAGTCTTCTGCAACACCACAGTTCAAAAGCATCAGTTCTTCTGTGTTCAACTTTCTTTATGGTTCAACTCTCACATCCATCCATGACTACTGGAAAAACCATAGCTTTAACTAGACGGACTTTTGTCAGCAAAGTAATGTCTCCACTTTTTAATATGCTGTCTAGGTTTGGTCATAGCTTTTCTTACAAGGAGCAAGTGTCTTTTAATTTCTGGCTGCAGTCACAATTAGCAGAGATTTTGGAGCCCAAGAAAATAAAGTCTGTCACTGTTTCCATTGTTTCCCCATTTATTTGCCATGAAGTGATGAGACAGGATGCCATGATCTTCATTTTTTTGAATGTTGAATTTTAAGCCAGCTTTTTCAGTCTCCTCTTTCACTTTCATCAAGAGGCTCTTTAGTTTCTCTTCGCTTTCTGCCATAAGGGTGGTGTCATCTGCGTATATGAGGTTATTGATATTTTTCTCTGCAAACTTTTTTGGAACATTTTAAAATAATTACTTATTTTTTAATTGAAGGATCATTGCTTTACAGAATTTTGTTGTTTTCTGTGAAACATCAACATGAATCAGCCATAGGCGTACATATGTCCCCTCTCTTGAACCTTCCTTGCACCTCCCTCACATCCCATCCCGCTAGGTTGATAAAAGCCCCTATTTGAATTCCTGAGACATACAGCAAATTCCCATTGGCTATCTATTTCACATATGATAATGTAAGTTTCCATGTTGCTCTCTCCATGCATCTCAGCTTCTCTTCCCCTCTCCCTGTGTCCATAAGTCTGTTCTCTGTGTCTGTTTCTCCATTGCTGCCTTGAAAATAAGTTCATCAGTACCATCTTTCTAGATTCCATATATGTATGGTGGTATACAACATTTATCTTTCTCTTTCTGACTCACTTCACTCTGCATAATAGGCTCTAGGTTCATCTACCTCACTAGAATTGACTCAGATGCATTCCTTTTTATGACTAAGTAATATTCCATTGTGTATATATACCACAACTTCTTTATCCATTCATCTTTCGGTGGACACCTAAGTTACTTACTAGCTATTGTAAATATATTCTATTGTAAACATATTGTAAATATGTTCTATTTTGGAGTACATGTGTATTTTTCAATTTGGATTTCCTCAGGTATATGCCTAGGAGTGGGATTGCTGGATCATATGGTGGGTTTATTCCTAGAGTTTTAGGAATCTCCATACTGTCTTCCATAGTGGCTGTATCAATTTACATTCCCACCAACAGTGCAAGAGTGTTCCCTTTTCTCCATTCCCTCTCCAGCATTTATTGTTTATAGACTTTTTGATGCTGGCCATTCTGACCAGTGTGAGATGATATCTCATTGTAATTTTAATTTGCATTTCTCTAATAATGAGCATCTTTTCAACAACTGACAAAGGATTAATTTCCAAAATATACAGGCATCTCATACAACTCAGTACCAGAAAATCAAACAGCCCAATCAAAAAGTAGGAAAAAGACCTAAACAGACAGTTCTCCAAAGAAGACTACAGATGGCTCCCTGCAATCTTGATCCCCCCTTGTGCTTCATCCAGTCTAGCATTTTGCATGATATACTCTGCATATAAGTTAAATAAGCAAGGTGACAATACACAGCCTTGATGTATTCCTTTCTCAAATTGGAACCAGTCTGTTGTTCCATGTCCTGTTCTAACTGTTGCTTCTTGACCTGCATATAGATTTCTCAGGAGGCAGGGAAGGTGGTCTGGTATTCCCATCTCTTGAAGAATTTTCCAGTTTGTTGTGATCCACACAGTCCAAGGTTTTGGTGTAGACAATGTAGCAGAAGTAGATGTTTTTCTGAAATTTACTTGCTTTTTCTGTGATCCAACAGATATTGGCAATTTGCTCTCTCGTTCCTCTGCCTTTTCAAAATCCAGCTTGAACATCTGGAAATTCACGGTTCACTTCATTTGTAACCCTTCTAGATAATATATTACTTTTAGTTATGCATTTTAATTTAGTGTGCAATTAAACCACACAAAATAGTATTGCTATTATTATATAGGCATCATTTATTTCATTTTATATCTATATTTTGCCTTTTTGGTTGTTCTTTATTTCCTTTCATTTTTTGAAAGTCTTCTAGATTTATTGCTTCTTTCTAAGGAATATCCTTTCACGATTCCTTTCTTATAGTCTTTTGTTGATAGATTATCTTGATTTTTATTTCTCTGAAAATGTCTTTATTTCACCTTTTCTGAAGGATATATATATTTTTAATTTTATATTGGAGTATAGTTGATTAACACTGTTGTATTTGTTTCAGGTGTACAGCAAAATGATTCAGTTACACATGTTCTGAATGTTGGTATTAGTGTCATCTAGCACTTAGACAATGTTAACTTTTCTCCATTATCTTTTTGCTCCCTTACTTTCTGATGAGAAATCATCTGTTAATTTTATTGTTACTTCTTTGAAGGTATTCTTTCCTTTTTCTGCTGGCTTCTTTTAATATATTCTCCTACATCTGTTTTCCTGTAGCTTTACTTCAGTATACCCAACTCTGCGCACACATGTGTATGTGTTTTAAAATTTGTTTTCTTGGGGTTGTATCTTGATGTCTTTCTTAAGATAAATTCTCAGACATTAACTTTTCAAATATTTTTCTCCTTTTCTCTTCTCTCTTTTTAAAAATCCAATTACACATTGTTATATCTTCTTACTGTTTTTTTTTTTTTCTTTTTTATGTTACTCCATCTTTTTTGTTTTCTGTACTTCTCTCAAGATGCTTTTGTTTTCCAATTCTATAATTCTCTCTGGAGTAATTTATAATCTGTTAGTAAATACATTTGTTATGGTTAATTTTGGGTTATTTTAATTTTTAGTTAAAAATTTTTCACTCAGTTCTTGTAATGCTTTCTAGTTGTCTGCTGACATTTTCAATCTTGTATTTTATTTTCTTGAGCATAGTAAGCATATTTTAAGTTGCAGTCTGATAACTATTTTTTCTAGATTTCCTGTTGATTTGTTTTTATTTTCTGTTATTTCTCTTGTGTTTTGATCCCAGTGATTTTTTTCCCTATATCCCTGGTTGATTTTCATTAAATGTCAGATTTTATATATAAAAATTTTAGAAATGATTAAAAACCTTTTGTACAAGGTTTATAATTGTTTCAGAAGATTTCTAAAGGGCACTTGGAATTCTAGACCAACTTACTTCAGAGAAGATTTGGGATGATTCAAATTTAAGCCTAAATTCTTAGTTGACTGTCTTAGTCCTTTTGGGCTAGTACAGCTAGTACACCCTAGACTGGGTGGCTTATAAATAATAGAAGTTAATTTTTCATAGTTCTGGAAGCTGGAAAATCCCAGATCAATGAGTCAGCAGAATTGGTGAGGGTCCCCTTTTTGTTCATAGATGACCATCTTCTCCGTTTCCCCATGTGTCAGAAAGGGTAAGGACATTCTCTGGGGTCTTTTGGTCACCAGTGGCACTAATGGGCACTAATCCCATTAATGAAGCCTTAGCCCTAATAACCTCATAAAGGCCCTAACTCTAAATATCACAATGAAGGGGGGCGTAGAATTTCAACATATGCATTTTGAGGGGATGCAGACATCCAGTATATAGCGCGGGTTATCTATTTTTAGTTTACTCTTATGGTTTATCTTTTCAGGATTCAGTCCTAAGGCCTAGCTACTTTACAGGCCATTGTCTCTTACCTGCAGACCCCCCTTCTCATCTCTTCCCAAGGTCACGATACTCCAATTTTTATAACTCTACTTCATGAGCTTACAAAAAGTTATACTCTGCTTCTTACCTCTTAGCTACCTCTGTCAGAACTGTCAGATACCCAGAAAGAGAAACAGCCTCAAATACCAGGCTTACTTCTCTGTATTTATTTCTTATACTGAGTTTCAGATTTGTAATTTGTATGCTATCTTCTTAGGTCTCTACTGCCTCAAGCAGATTTTTTTAGGTGTCTACCTTTTCAAATTGATTTGAATAAGAAGTTTGCTTTTGAACCATTAATCTCTCATATTACCTTGCTATGTTCTGTTAAGAGCCTTTGTACATCCTGTTTATCCTACTTAAATCTCTAGTTTCTCACTCCCCCTGACTCTCATGGGCTTCCCTGGTGGTTCAGACAGTAAAGCATCTGTGTGCACTGCAGGAGATCCAGGTTCGATCCCTGCATTGGGAAGATCCCCTGGAGAAGGCAATGGCACCCCACTCCAGTACTCTTGCCTGGAAAATTCCATGGATGGAGGAGCCTGGTAGGCTGCAGTCCATGGGGTCTCAAAGAGTCAGACATGACTGAGCAACTTCTTTCTTTTCTTTCACTTTCTTAACTCCTGGTTTACAGTTATTCATGCTACTTAAAGAGATCTTGTCTTCTTCAGACTTGGCTGACTCCTTGACTGGATTATCTTGTTATAATACTCTTACAGCACTACCTGAATGCCTCTGTTGTAGTTGTAGTTTATAAATGTTTGTTTCTTTATTTTATTTAATGTTTGTCTTTTCAACACAATGTCAGATCATTGAGGAAAATCGCTGTATCAGTTATTTTTTTTCCTTATTACAGCCCCAATTTATGAGTCACAAGGAATATTTACTATCTCTTCATAAATTGGGCATATAGTTATTGAGCTAAAAGACTGAGATTTCCCTTGGTTGAAAGTAACAGAATTTAAAGGAAGAAAAAGATTTGTCTCATTCATAGGTTCTTAGAAGGGAGAAAGGGTGTAATTTATATTTTATTCTTATTTTTATAAATTTATAATAAAGTATTTCAGACATATTAAAAGTCTAAGGAGTTATATAATATACCCAGCTGTGCCCATCACTCTGTTTAAGAAGTAAACTTAATTTATATTTATAAAAATATACGAGAAGAACAGAAATATGCCTCTGTAAATATAGTCAACTGATCTTTAACAAAGGAGCAAAGACAATGCTGTAGAACAAAGATGTTATGGATTCTTCAGTAAATGGTGCTAGAGCAACTGGGCATACACATTCAAAAAAGGCTGAATCTAGATACAGACCATATACCTTTCACAAAAATTAAAACCCCTAATGGATCATATACTTTTTTGGAATGTGTTAGACTTACTTATCCTCTGATTTGATGTCTATATTAACATGTAGAAAGTTATGGTGACTACAGAAAACCAAATATGAAACATCTCAGAAGTCCCTCAAAGTCATGTTTGTTAGTTTGATAGATGACTTTTCAGCAGCAATAGTGGAAGCTAAATGATAGTGGGATATCTGTAATAGCCTGAAAGAAAACAACTACTGACCACAAATTCTACACTAAGCAAAAAATATTTTGTAAGAATGATTGTACAATAGACCTTTAAACACACAGTTGAAAGTGTTTGCCACCAATCAGGTTACCAAAGGAAATTCTAAAGAATATATTTCAGGCAGAAGGAAAATGAAGATCATAGATGCAAAAATGATAGTAGAAAAATGAAAGTCATTTTGTATGAATAAATATAAATGAGCATTGATTGCTTAAAAAGGTAATTATGAAAGTTAAAAAATACACAGAGTTAAACTAACAGCAACATATCAGGAGTAATGAAAAAGGTATTTTTATAAGGTGTTAACATTAAACTTTGATAAGTTAAAGGATACATGTAATATTTTCAAGGGTAACTGCTAAAAAAACACAATTTGAGCATAAAAACTCCAAACCAGTACAGAGAAAACATTTGGAATAATTCTTTTTAATAAATTCAAAGGAGGACAAAGTAGATAGAGGTAGATGTAGATTCAGAAGCAATTCTCATTAAATATAAGTGGATTAACTTCCAATTAAAAGATAAACATTGTCAGACTAGATTTAAAAAACCTAATCAATTAGTTTTTAAGACTTAGATATAAGCCTTGGGAAAAAAATATTCAAGAGGCTCATGTCATATTGATAAAACTTAACTAGGAAGACAATAGTTTCTAGTTTGAACAGATCTAATAGTATAGCCTCAAAGTAAATGAGCTATAAAGACCAACTGTAACCAACTGCAGTGGGAGATTTAACACCCCTTTCTCAGTAGTTACAGAACAACCATAAAATCAATAAGTATATAGAAGATTAAAACAAAAGGATTACCACATTTTTACACGGACATATGTAAAATGCTTAAACAACACCTTCCAACTACAAAATTATTTCATTTGATCATATTTTAAGCCACAAATTCAGTCTCAAATTTCAAAGCATTGAATCATAATCATTATGTTTCTGATCACCGTACAGTTAAATTTTAGCTAGAAAGCAGTAACAGAAAGACAACTAGAATATTGCCTTGTATTTGGAAATTAAATTTATTTCTCAGGAACACCTGGGTAAAGAGGAAAGCATATCAGAAATTAGAAAATGTTTTGTATTGAATTATAAAAATATTATAGAACAAAAGTTGTGGGATGCAGCTGTAGTAGTACTTAGAGGGAAATATATACTCTTAAATGTATATTCTATCAGCTTCTCTCATGACTCAATTGGTTAAGAATCCATTTGCGATGCAGGAGACTGCCTGCAATATAGCAGATACAGGTTTGATCCTTGGGTTGGGAAGATCCCCTGGAGGATGAAATGGGAACCCACTCCAATATTCTTGCCTGGAAAATTCCATGGATAGAGGAACCTAGTGGGGTACAGTCCACAGGGTCACAAGAGTTAGACACAATTTAGCAACTAAACTACCACCACCGATGGATCATAGACCTAACTGGAAAATGCAAAACTATAAAACTCCTAGATGTTAGCACAGGAGAAAAATCTAGATGATCTTGGGCATGGTGATATGTTTTTAGAGACAACAAGAACGACACCATAGTTGTTTTTGAAAGAAACTATGGAAGAAATAATTGATAACCTGAAACTGATAAGTTAAAAACTTCTGCTCTGTGAAAGCAAAGATCAAGAGAATTAGAAAACCAGCCACAGACTGGATGAAGATATTTGCAAAAGACACACCTGATAAAGGACTATTATCTAAAATATGCCAATAATGCTTAAAATTCAATGATAAGAAAAGAAACTTATGTACACCTGTGGCAGATTCATGTTGATGTATGGCAAAACCAATACAGTATTGTGAAGTAAAAAAAATTAAAATAAATAAAATAAAAATAAAATAGAAAACGTCAAAAAAAAAAGAAAGAAAGAAAACAAACAACCTAGTTAAAAAATAGGTCAAAAGCCTTAATAGACACCTCACCAAAGATATACAGGTGACAAATAAGCACATGAAAAGATACTTCACATTGTATATCACTAGAGAAATGAAAATTAAAACAATGAGATTGCTGTACATTCCTTAGAATTGCCAAAATCTGGAACAGTGACAACATGAAATGCTAGTGAGGATACAGAGCAACAGGAACTCTCTCTTACTGCTGGTGAGAATGCAGAATGGTGCAGACACTTTGGAAGACAGTCTGGTGGGTTTTTTTCCAAAAGCTAGCGTATCCTTTCCATATGATTGGGGAATACTACTTCTTGGTTTTTATGCAAAGAATTGAAAATTTATGTCTACACAAAATTCTGCATATGGATATTTATAGCAGCTCTATTCATAATTTCCAAAACTTGAAAGCAGTTGATGTCTTTCAGTAGGTGAAGGAGTAAACTATGGAATATCCAGACAATGGGATATTATTCAGCAATAAAAAGAAATGAGCTATCAAGCCATAAAAACACATGGGGGGAACCTTAAATGCATATTAGTAAGTAAAAGAAGCCAATCTGAAAGGCTTCATACTGTGTGTTTTCAAGTACATGACATTCTGGAAAGGACAAACTTTGTAGAGACAACGAAAAGATCAATGATTGTGGTGGTGGTGAATTGTAGGGAGGAGGGAGGTAAATAACCAGAGAACAGAGGGACAGGGCAGTGAAAAATACTCTGTATGGTATTGTAATGATGGATAATGTCATATAGGACTTCCTTGTAGCTCAAACGGTAAAGAATCTCCCTGCACGGCAGGAGACCAGGGTTCAATCACTGGCTTGGGAAGTTCCTCTGGAAAAAGGAATGACATTCCACTCCAATATTCTTGCCTGGAGAATTCCGTGGACAGAGAAGCCTGGTAGGCTACAGTCCATGGGGTCGCAAAGAGTCGGGCATGTCTGAACAACTAACACACGATGTCATTATTCAGTTCAGTTGTTCAGTTCAGTCACCCAGTCGTGTCCGACTCTTTGCAACCCCATGAATTGCAGCACGCCAGGCCTCCCTGTCCGTCACCAACTCCCAGAGTTCACTCAGACTCATGTCCATTGAGTCAGTGATGCCATCCAGCCATCTCATTCTCTGTCGTCCCCTTCTCCTGCCCTCAATCCCTCCCAGCCTCAGGGTCTTTTCCAGTGAGTCAACTCTTTGCATGAGGTGGCTAAAGTACTGGAGTTTCAGGTTTAGCATCATTCCTTCTAAAGAAATCCCAGGGCTGATCTTCAGAATGGACTGGTTGGATCTCCTTGCAGTCCAAGGGACTCTCAAGAGTCTTCTCTAGCACCACAGTTCCAAAGCATCAAACATTTGTCTAAACCCGCAGAGTGTACATCACTGAGTGAACCCTAAGATAAACTACAGCCTTTGGGGGATTATGATGTATTGGTGTAGGTTCATGCTTGTTTAAAAAAATGTGCCATTCCTGTGAATGATAGTCGGAGAGGTTATGCATGCTTAGGGGCAGGGGATATATGGAGGCAATGTGTGTCCCTCTCTCTCAATTTTGTTGTAAACCTAAATGAAAGTATTCTAAAAAATTAAGGCCTTAAAATCAGGAAAAAGCCTAGAAAAGATCAATTTCTACTACAGATTAATAAATCTATATGATAAAGAGCAACCAAAAATACACACAGTATACTAAAGTATAAACATATATGTAGTCTACTGAACAATTACTTTGGCTTTTATGTACTTCTGTGATAAGGTAGTTATTATTTATTATAAATTTATTTAAGGAAATTTTTCTTTAATCTTTCAGATGATACAGCATTGTTTGAGTTGATTCAGCTAGTTCCACCAGGTACTGTATTGTATTTTGATAAGGTATATTGACATGCGAACCCATTTTAATGAAATACTTCAAAAAAATGTCATCTTTTCCACTTCTTGCCACGTTAAGAGCCATGTTGAATTTCTAGCATTGGTCCACTATGTGTAAAATGTCAGTAGGCCAAAATAATATATACAGAAAGATTGACATAAATTATATGTGAACATGTTGTTCTGAAATTGAATAAATAATCATGATCAAAAGTGAAAAATAACCTGGTATCATCCTAGCATATTTTGTGACATTCATAAAAATTAACATCTTAAAAGTTCTTGTGATTTTTCTACAACAGTATGCTTTTACTGATAAAGTAGTTTATTATCTTTGTTTTTGTGTATTGGCTGTTACTAGAAATGTAGGGGAATTAAAACTGTACCTAAGCAGTATAGATCCCTGAGGTAGGTACAGTTAAAACCTGAAGGATAGTTATATTTATATTATTGATTTCTATGATTATAGAAGAATCTATCTTAAGTCTTTATTTTATGTGAGTCACAGGAGGCTATATTTTGTTGAAAGCTAGTAATCTAAAATTTTTGAGTGTCACATATATACCTAATTCTGGTAACCATAAATTCTAAAAGATGTCTATATTTTTTTCAACATGCAATCTAATGTCTTACAATGGCAGGTAGAAAAGATTGAAAGATAGAAAAATAAATTGTGGAGATGGTAATTAAGTTTTAGATGTGTAAATATTATGCCAGTTTTATACGTTTAAAGTGGTATTTTTTCCCCTAGGAATTCATAGGTACATAAAAAACTTACATGAATACCTCCTTTCTACAAAAGGGGAGAGAGAATCAGTAGTATGTATGACATTTCTTATAAGGAAATGTGTTAATTCATTTAACATAACTTTATTTTAATTTTTTTCCTTTTATAGAAAAAGATTAAAAGCATGACCCTGAAGCAGGTATTTCATTAAGGCATCAGGCATTATATATTTATACTTGATGAGATTGTTTCTAAATAGCATATTTTGTTATAATTTGAATCATAGGATATCTTTCTTGTAGTGGGTGAAACATTGTCTACATATGATGAGAATACACGAGATTTCATGTTCCCGGGTCCAAATCAACTTTCTGGACACCATGATTCAAACCGCCAGGTTACCATGAGGAGGATTTCTGGCCTTCGAGTAAGTGCTTACTATTTTCTGAATCAAATTGTGATGTAGGATCATTGCCAAAAACTACCACATAGCCCTTAGTACTTGAAATGTGAAGAACTAATTCAAAGTTTAATTCTGTTTAAAACATAATTGTGTTATGAAATTATGCTAAGTCACTTCAGTCATGTCCGACTCCGCGATGCTATGAACTATAGCCTACCAGGCTCCTCTGTCCATGGAATTCTTCAGACAAGACCACCAGAGTGGGCTGCCATGCGCTCCTCCAGGGGATCATCCATCCCAGGGATTGAACCTGCTTCTCCTGAGACTCCTGCATTGTAGACGGATTCTCTACCTCTGAGCCATTGGGGAGCCCTATGAATTTATGATGTTATTGTAAATGTATTGAAACCTAAATGAAAATAATTTACCACACTGCATGCATCTACTTTCCAAAATTAACAAGTATTATTTTACCTTATATTCTTCAGATGTCTCTCCTCTCCTCCTTATCTACCCTCCCCACTGGCCTGTCTCCTTGTCTCTCTTCTCTTTATTTTTCTCTCAAAAAATATGACCAATAAACATTTGAGAAGGTACATAAGCCCATTAGCATTTAGGAAAGTTCAAATTTAAACAGACTATTTCATTTTTATAGCTGTAAGACTGGTAAAATTTAATAAATCTGACAAATACAGAAAGTGTGGAAAAGTGGAAATGTATATGTTTTCATGCCATGTAAAGTGGAACAACCATAATTCAGGATTATCTAGTAAAGGCAAAGATTCTCATAGCACTTATCTTCTAGGTATATGTCTTTGAGATATATTCTGTCTGACATACTAAAAGAACCTTCTTAGGAAGGTTCATTTGTAGCATTATTCCTGATAATGAAAAATGGAAATAATTTAAATGTCCATTAGTAGGAGTTTTTTGTTGTTCACTTGCTCAGCCGTGTCCAACTGTTTGAGACCCCATGGACCAGGCTTCCCTGTCTTTCACCAACTCCCAGAGTTTGTTCAAATTCATGTCTATTGAGTTGTAGGAGTTTAGATAGATTATTATATGTTCATGTCATGGAAATATGTATTCCTACACCTAAAAGTGAAAACTGCATTAGGTGATAGCCGACTCTCATCTTTCCCTAACAACCTTTTGAATATTCACTGGATGATTTAATCATATTTTTATTCCTGAAAATACTTTCTGTTAAGAGAGACTGAGTGAAGCCCCTGCTGTTTCAAAGAAGAAAAGAGTAAAAGTTGTCCAAGTGAAGTTTTTTGGATAATTTTTTTTTGCTAACTTTATAAAAGTAAGGAAACTAGCATGATATATGAGTCAATAAGGCAAATTAAGTAATTTTTCCTGTAGGTCTAGGTTTTTATATAGTCTATCCTGCTGCTGCTGCTGCTAAGTCAATTCCGTCGTGTCCAACTCTGTGTGACCCCATAGACGGCAGCCCACCATGCTCCTCCGTCAGTGGGATTTTCCAGGCAAGAGTACTGGAGTGGGGTGCCATTGCCTTCTCTGATATTCTATCCTAGGAGATAGCAAATTTCAGCTTGTTGAAATTTTAACAGCTCACTAGCAGATTTATTAAAATGTACCTCCTTTGAGATATTTTCAGTGTCCTTTAGCCAAAAAATACTTCGAAGAATGTTGCAGGACCTTTCTAGAAACTTGCAAAGAAAAAAAAATCCAATTTTAAAATTAGCTCTCTAAAAAGTAATTTAAAATGCTGTTTTATACTAAACTTGACAATATAAACATAATATGGACCATTAACAGATATTTACTTTATTGAATTTGAGTTAGCTTTTCATATATCAGAAAAGGTTGGATTACTAAGGCAAAAAAAAAAATCTGTATATATTATTAAAAGATAAATTGGAGCATATTAAAATTTTTTAGTTTATTTGAGCAAAAATTTATTTGATTTAGGTAGCATCTAATCTAGCAGATAGAAGCTCCAAGGAGCTACACAAAATGAAATACTTTTATATTCAGAAGGGTATAGGAACAAGGAAATCATACTAGGATAAAAAGTGTGTTGGTTGTTTTATAAGCTTGTTACAAGATTTGTTTCATTGTTTCATAATCAGGCTATTCTTGATGAATTGTTTTAAAATTCTATTTCTGGAAGAACAGAAACTGTAATTAATTTTAATCTATTTGATGACATGGGGCTTAGTGTAAGCAACTCCATTTTGGGGCTCTTGTCTTGTTTTTAACAATATAAAAACTGAGACTTCTGGTGATGGTGGTGCAAAGAGTTTATCAGTTACTCTCACCACACAAGTATAAAACTGGACAAAATTGTCACAAACAACAATCTCAGGGCACTGGAAAGTGATCAGCAATTAGGACAAATTAAGAAGTATCTTTGCTTGAATAACTACTAGGAGTTTTGGTAAAATGGCAGAAGTATGTGGTCATCTTGCATAGGCTGCTCTCATACCCTGCATGGCCAGTGAGAATGGTAGCTTCACCAGGCATGTGGCAGGGTACAAAAGTCAGCAGCTTTGCAAGCAGAGAGGTCAGAATGACTTTGGGGCAGTGATATTGTAATTTGTAGTAAGAAACATGTATTTGGCCTTCTTACCCCATTCCTAGCACTGAGCTCATAAAACCCTTGGAATGTCCTGTGTTTAAGAGTTAGGTTGATGAGACTTTTGGAGAGCTCGTTGGGAACCTAAGAATGGGAGCTAGATGCCAGGGAAACCAACCACATTGGAACTTTCAGCCATATCCCTGAAGAAGAGAGGGGCTAGAGATTGAGTTCAATCACCAATGGCCAGTGATTTTATCAACCATGCCTGTGTAATGAAGTGATTGTAATACCCAAAATGATGGGGTTTGGAGAGCTTCCGCATTGTGAACACTTGGAGGTACTGGGAAAGTGGTGCAGAGGGTGAGGACACAGAGACTTCTGTGTATTTTGCTCTATACATCTCTTCCATCTGCATGTCATTATATCCTTTTATATAAACTGGGAAACAGGAAGTAAAATATTTCTTGAGTTCTATGAGCTGCTGTAGCAAATCGATGGAACCCATGGAGGGGCTTGTGGAAGCCTGTTACTTGTAGCCTGTGGGTGACAATCTAAGACTTGTGATTAGCAACGGAAGTCAGATGGGAGCAGTCTTGTGGGACTGAGCCCTTAACTCATGGGATCTGATGCCGTCTCCAGGTAGTTAGAACTGGGTTAAATTGCAGGACACCCAAATGGTGTCACAGAGACTTGCGATGGTGACATCTTGATGCTGTTAGAAAACCCACACATTGGAATTGGTGTCACAATCATAGGAGCACATATCGTGACTTTACCAGCTTAATGCGGACTATTCAGTTGGAAGCACATGAGGAAACCCACAGCTTTGCTAGGCTGATTGCAGTTCCAATTAGCGAGCTGCACATCTGCCAGAAAGTTGACCGGGATGCCCTGGAATTGAGGGTGCAATCAAAAGGCAGAAGTGAGCTTTCCACTCATTCCTTGCTGACTGAAATTATGCATGCTCAGGGGAGACAGTGGGAGTCCAACAAGCAGGGAAAGCTGAGGGAACTAGAGACCTGCTGTATCTTTGAGTGCCTTTCCCCAGCCCACACACAGATAATCAGTAGAGTAGTACCCTTACAGGTTTGTTGGATGACCACTAAGTTATGCATACTCTGATGAGACCACTAGAAAGAATAGAATAAAAAGATATNTGGGTTTTGGTCAGCATGGTTGGGGGCTGCCGGGCTGGGGCTGGAGAAGCTGTCAGATCCCTTGGCTGCTCAGACGGAGTGCCCGCTGAGTCCGGGGGCAGAGGAGGGGGGTGAGCAGTAGGGAGTGTCTGAGAGCGGACGCTGGAGGACGGGCAGGGAGGCCTGGGACAGGAGAGGTCTGGGCTGCTCAGTCGTCTGGAGCAACAGGAGGAACCAGGAGGGAAGGGACTCCTCATGGTGGGCCCGCTTCCCCTCGGCCTGCTGCCTCCCAGGCAGGTGCATGGATTGTGCTGTCTGCCCCATGCTGAGCTCTGTGTGGGACTCCAGCTGGCCTCATCCCAGACCTCACCCGGTCCTCCCCCAAGATCACCCGGATATGGCTAAAGGCAGCAGACTCAGGGTTTCTTGGGGGGCTTGTGACTCAAGGAGGCAGACTCGATGGTGTCTCGGGGCCCGTGGCTCCCCTTTTGGGAATTCTTAACACAAGCTTCCCTGGTGGTTCAGAGGGTGAAGCATTTGCCTCCAATGCAAGAGACCTGGGTTTGATCCCTGGGTTCGGAAGATGCCCTGGAGAAGGAAATGGCAACCCACTCCAGTATCNGTAGAAAAGGATATTTGAACAGGACTCTGGGGGTAAACAGGGAAGGTTGGTTGTGCCCAAAGATATCTCTAGAGGATTTTGATCAACCCAGCCTCTGTCCATACACCGTCTGGCTAAGGGATCAATGTCTCATGGTAAATTGACTGACTGTTCCCCCAAGTTAGTAGCCCTCCTAGCAAAAGGATTATGTTACTTACTCACTTTGGGGCCTCATAATAGCCGTGCATCTTGCTTTGGCCAATGAAACGTGTGCAGAAATGTCGTGTCACTTCCAATCTACGCCTTTAAGAGCCAGTGCACACTCTGCCTCGTGCTTCCCTTCTATCACAGTGTCCAGCAATGTTCAGATCATCCTGGACACCAAAGACTGTATGCTACAAAGCCACTGAACCAGAGCCACAGCCCACTCACAGTGGCCGTGTAGCACGAACAAGGAATGAACCTCTTTTGTTTTAGGAGATTTGGGAGTTATTTGTTACTGCAGCAAAACTTCTGATATCCTGACCATGCCATGACATACCCAATTTGATCTCAAGGAAACCTCTAGTTAATTGGAGAGTGCATTGTTAACCATTCACACACACAAGCACCAGAGGAGTATAAATAATTTTTTGTTGTTGTTTCTATCAACTCTGTCCTCTGTGGGGTTCAGCTTTATTCCAAGCTCGTGAAGAGATGACTGAAAATTCCAGTCATCATATCCACACAAAAAGAGATCATCTCTTTCTTTGTCTCTTTCATAAAGAATTTAAAATCTCCAGAATCTCTGATGAAGTTTCTGTAGCATATAAGTATAGTAGTAATGGAAGGCATGGGCTATGGAGTCACCCTGCATGAGTCCAGATCCTGACCGGGTGATCTTGGGCAAGGGGTTTAACCTCATTTTCTACATCTGATAAATGGGAATAGCAATAGGATCAAACTCAATGGATTTATTTACCAGAATAAAAAAGTTGGTACCTGTAAGGGTTCAGGACCAGTACGTGGCACATAGTACATACTTTGCACATGTTGGTAGTGGACATCCGACACTTTCCTGGCCTCCCATCTGACATTTTTCCATTAGAAATCTTCCAGTATCATGAGTCCCACCTTCATCTCCCTGACAGCCAGAATTATCTGTGGACGACCTGAACCCAGAATTATACAGGGAAGGGCATCCTTCCAGCTTAACTAGATGGACGCGAAGCACAGCTCTCCCAGTCTGGAAAGGTGGGACACAGCACACTGTGCTGTCAGGCTAAGGATTCGGGGGGACGGAGTGAAATCTTAGAAAATTTTTAATTTCCTTTTAAGTAGATTTGGCTTGATCAGTTCTGCATTTTAAAAGATCTCCTCATTGCCAAGGTGGAGAATGACTGGTGGGGGGTGGGGACAGGAAACAGGAAGAACCAATTGCTACAGCATTCTGTAATGTCTAAGGTACTGCTTCAAATCCTATGAAAGAAGGAGAGATAAGAATGCACAATCACTACGATAAATTAATTCTAGTTATTTGTGATACGATGCAAAAATAAAATGTGTACACACATCAAATTAAGAGGTTTTTTTTTAGAGACTTCCCTGGTGGTCCACTGATTAAGACTCCATGCTTCCACTGTATGGAGGCCCAGTTCAGTCCCTGGTGGGGGAATTAAGATCCCACAAGCCATGCGAGGTGGCTTATAGGCTCTTGAAAAAAGAAGAGAGAAAGACTTCTTTTTTTAAGAGGCATTCAGTCCATTCAGTTAGTTTCCCAAATCGTAGTAATGGTATTAATTCGGGATTTTTGCCCCTGACAATGAAAGACTGTCAATATCAGAGTAATTCACTTATACTTTTTTCCTCATGTACAATGTAAAAGAAGAGCTGTGAGGGATGCTGAATCTACTTAACCTAGAACCAGAGAGCTTTCTGACTAAGAGCTCTAGATGTGTGTGTGAATTTCAGCTCTGAGAAATGCACTGGGAAGTGGGAGAGAAGGAAGCAATCATGTCTTGGAACAGCCCTCTGCCCTGAATATCCATCCACGTGTTCCCCTCTCTCTCCCAGTTTTCTTTGTGATTGCTCAGGCTTGGGTGCCAAGGTCTGGCCAGTGGACTATGAGCAGATGTGATGTGTCCGTGTCTGGACCAGGGCAGCGTGGAGCTGGGGTGCCTCCTTCTGTCTTCTGTTCCCTACTGGGGTGACTTGGGGTGAAAGACAACAGCACCACAAGATGAGGGGACCTGTCTGACCTGGATGGGACTTCGTGTTTATAGAGAAATGAGTTTTAATTATGAAAAATAACTGAGGATTTGTTACCTCGGCATAGCCTAGCATTGCCTGACTAATACACCTGCCACAGCCTGTGTCAGCCACTTTCACACCTGCTTTCCTCACCGAGCCATCCCAATGAGCCTACCATATAAACAGGGCTTGGAAACGTCATGTAGCTGAACTGAGCTCACGTAGCTAGTGGGTGGCACTGACGGAACTTGAGCCAATCAATATGCATCTAAAACCCATGATTTTTCTATCCTGCCTCAACATAGCACACCTTAGCACCTTCCCATGAAGGAAACTAAGGAATCTGGCGTGGCTGGACAAGAGGCACAGGGAGAAGAACAAAGTTCTGGCTGGTCCCAAGTCCTCACCAAAGTCTCCAGGTCTTTAGGTTTGCCCCTCTGATCTCTTCTCCCATTTCTTCTTCTTTTTAATTCTGGAGGCAAAGTAGCACTGTGGTTAAGAGAATAGAGTTTTGGAGCCCTGCCACTCACAAGCTGTGTGACCTTGACCAACATACTTCACCTCAGCAAGCTTCAATCTCATTAGCAGAAATGAGGATAAAAGTACCTACCTCGTAGGGTGGTCATAAGGCTTAAATGAAATGGTGTCTGCAAAGTACTCAGTGTGGGGTCTGGCAGATTGGAAATACTTGGTGAATAGTAGCTAATAAATGTGAGACCCCAAAGCAGCCATTCATTTTAAGGTGCAATAGGTTATTCTTTCCACCAAATGCTTTCTCCAGGGATTAACTGTATAAATGGCCTCGGGCACAGTGGAACCAGAGTCCCAACCTCAGAGGCAAGGGGGACATTTTGTCAGCTTGCTTCCCTCTCTCTTGTTTACACTCATGCTTACGTTTTATTCCCATAACTAGCTGCTATCCTTCTCAAGAGCTCTGGGCTTGGCATCACGCAGGCTGTTCAGCTGAAAGAGTAGAACCTCTTCTGGAATAGAAATTCCATCAGGAACCTCGGGACCCTCAGAATCAGCTCCTCATCTGCAAAATGAGANTATTCCCATAACTAGCTGCTATCCTTCTCAAGAGCTCTGGGCTTGGCATCACGCAGGCTGTTCAGCTGAAAGAGTAGAACCTCTTCTGGAATAGAAATTCCATCAGGAACCTCGGGACCCTCAGAATCAGCTCCTCATCTGCAAAATGAGAGTGTGGTTTCCACTTTACTGGGTTTATAGGAGGATTACAGAAAATCCCACAGGGGAGAACCTATGGCACAGTTCCTAGCATGTAACAGGCATTTCAAAACCAAGTGATACAAGTCTGGTGATCTCAGAAGGGAGGCTGGGTGAGTTCCCTGTAGACCGTGGCATATGGCTTAGCTGGGGAAAGTGTCCTCTGGGACACGCACAGCTTTTATTCTTTATTCTTTTCTAACTATGATAAGAACATGTAACGTGAGATCTACCTTCAGCAAAAATCTAGATGCACTGTTACAGTAACGTGAGCTAGCAGCAGGAGGTCATACAGCAGATCTCTAGGATGCGATCATCCTCCGTAACTGAAACTTGATGCTCGTTGAATAGCAACTCCCCATCCGCCCCCCACCCAACCCCCAGCTCCTGGCATCCATCATCCTGCATTTGACTATTTTATATACTGCATATAAGTGGCATCGTATAGTATTCATCTTTCTGGGATGGGCTTACTTGCCTTAGCGTTATTTGTAAGGGTCATCTGCATTTCCAATGTGGCAGGATTTCCTCTTTTTGAGCTTTTTGATAGTGATGAGAGAGAAACAGGCACTTTCTCATATATTTAATAATTTTTGACTTAAAATTGTACATATAATTTATGTTAACTAAGAAATTTAGACAATCAAATAATTCCAAAAAAGGGAAAAAGGGAAATCNTTTATTTGAGCAAAAATTTATTTGATTTAGGTAGCATCTAATCTAGCAGATAGAAGCTCCAAGGAGCTACACAAAATGAAATACTTTTATATTCAGAAGGGTATAGGAACAAGGAAATCATACTAGGATAAAAAGTGTGTTGGTTGTTTTATAAGCTTGTTACAAGATTTGTTTCATTGTTTCATAATCAGGCTATTCTTGATGAATTGTTTTAAAATTCTATTTCTGGAAGAACAGAAACTGTAATTAATTTTAATCTATTTGATGACATGGGGCTTAGTGTAAGCAACTCCATTTTGGGGCTCTTGTCTTGTTTTTAACAATATAAAAACTGAGACTTCTGGTGATGGTGGTGCAAAGAGTTTATCAGTTACTCTCACCACACAAGTATAAAACTGGACAAAATTGTCACAAACAACAATCTCAGGGCACTGGAAAGTGATCAGCAATTAGGACAAATTAAGAAGTATCTTTGCTTGAATAACTACTAGGAGTTTTGGTAAAATGGCAGAAGTATGTGGTCATCTTGCATAGGCTGCTCTCATACCCTGCATGGCCAGTGAGAATGGTAGCTTCACCAGGCATGTGGCAGGGTACAAAAGTCAGCAGCTTTGCAAGCAGAGAGGTCAGAATGACTTTGGGGCAGTGATATTGTAATTTGTAGTAAGAAACATGTATTTGGCCTTCTTACCCCATTCCTAGCACTGAGCTCATAAAACCCTTGGAATGTCCTGTGTTTAAGAGTTAGGTTGATGAGACTTTTGGAGAGCTCGTTGGGAACCTAAGAATGGGAGCTAGATGCCAGGGAAACCAACCACATTGGAACTTTCAGCCATATCCCTGAAGAAGAGAGGGGCTAGAGATTGAGTTCAATCACCAATGGCCAGTGATTTTATCAACCATGCCTGTGTAATGAAGTGATTGTAATACCCAAAATGATGGGGTTTGGAGAGCTTCCGCATTGTGAACACTTGGAGGTACTGGGAAAGTGGTGCAGAGGGTGAGGACACAGAGACTTCTGTGTATTTTGCTCTATACATCTCTTCCATCTGCATGTCATTATATCCTTTTATATAAACTGGGAAACAGGAAGTAAAATATTTCTTGAGTTCTATGAGCTGCTGTAGCAAATCGATGGAACCCATGGAGGGGCTTGTGGAAGCCTGTTACTTGTAGCCTGTGGGTGACAATCTAAGACTTGTGATTAGCAACGGAAGTCAGATGGGAGCAGTCTTGTGGGACTGAGCCCTTAACTCATGGGATCTGATGCCGTCTCCAGGTAGTTAGAACTGGGTTAAATTGCAGGACACCCAAATGGTGTCACAGAGACTTGCGATGGTGACATCTTGATGCTGTTAGAAAACCCACACATTGGAATTGGTGTCACAATCATAGGGGCACATATCGTGACTTTACCAGCTTAATGCGGACTATTCAGTTGGAAGCACATGAGGAAACCCACAGCTTTGCTAGGCTGATTGCAGTTCCAATTAGCGAGCTGCACATCTGCCAGAAAGTTGACCGGGATGCCCTGGAATTGAGGGTGCAATCAAAAGGCAGAAGTGAGCTTTCCACTCATTCCTTGCTGACTGAAATTATGCATGCTCAGGGGAGACAGTGGGAGTCCAACAAGCAGGGAAAGCTGAGGGAACTAGAGACCTGCTGTATCTTTGAGTGCCTTTCCCCAGCCCACACACAGATAATCAGTAGAGTAGTACCCTTACAGGTTTGTTGGATGACCACTAAGTTATGCATACTCTGATGAGACCACTAGAAAGAATAGAATAAAAAGATATGGCACCTATATAAATTGAACAGCAGAATAGCAGATGTAAATTCAGTCACATCAGTTATTGTATTTAAATGTGAGTGAACAGCACACTCTAATCAGTAGTTTGTTGTCCTGGCAGGATACCAGGCACTTCTCCTCAGAATTCTTAGCATAGACATCTATCTGGGTTTTAGGGCATCTTTCTGAACCCATCACTATAGCAAGAATTCCAGTCACATTTGGACTTAAATCTTGGCACTATCACAGACTGCCTGAGTAAACTTGAGACTGTTATACCTTGGAGATGACATGTTTTTTGGTGGATTAATGAATGCTTGTAAATGGTTACTATAGTAACATGGTACATAGAGAATGATCAATAAATATTAGTGATATGGTAATGGCCGGGGAGATCATAGCAAGGTGCTGTTTGTTATGGATGGTGGTGGTGATGTTAATATCTTCTCTACACTGTGAACCCCATAAAAACAGAATCTGTGACTTTGTCTTTGATCTTAACTCTTAGCACTGTTGTTTGCATGAAGTACTTATATGCCTCCTGATTGAATTGAATAAATGAATTACATCTTACTGTAGACTTCATAGAGGAAACTGACATTTCAGATGTGTGATGATTATATTTATTTTGGTTAGGTTGTAATGCCCAATTGTTTAGTCAAACAGCAGTCTCAATGTTACTGTAAAGGTATTTTGTGGATGTGACTAATATTTATAGTCACTTGACTTTTAAGTATAGGAGATTACCCTTGATAATGTAGGTAGACATCATCCAATTAACTGAAGACCTGAAGAACAAAGACTGAAGTTTCCCAAAGAGTAAGAAATTCTGCCTTAAGACTGTAATATAGAAATCCTGACTTTCCAGCCTTCTGGTTTGCTTAGAGACTTCACACTCAAGACTACAATATCAACTTTGCCTGAGTTTCCAGTCTGCTAGCTTTCCCTATGGATTTTGGACTTGTCATTCTCACAATTGCATGTACCAGTTCCTTAAAATAAGTATCCATCTCTGTGTATATCCTAGTAAATTTGTTTCCCTGAAATCTCAACTGATACATATGGGTCTTGAAAGATCTAATTAATGGCTAAAACACCAAGTATTTGCTGTATGACCAGCGATATATGGGGAGGGGTAAAGTGATAAGTCAGAGTCCAGGCTGTGGTAGTTATAAAATATGTACTCAAACGGTTTGACACTCCTCTCTTCCAAATGCAGAGCCAACTCTGCTGCTCTTAAAAGTATGGACTCTACTTAGTGAGTCTAACAGATACAATGTGGTGAAGTGACAGTGTTAGACTTTTGAGACCAGGTCATTAAATGCACTTGTGGCTTCCTCTTTGCTCTTACTCATATCACTCACTCCCTGGGAAGCCAGTTGCCATGTTTGAGGACATTCAGGCACCTCTCTCAAGAGAGCAGAAGCTGGAACAGCTTTCTTAGAGTGTAGATGAGAGCTTGAAGAGCCTTGAAGAAACTATCAAATAAATGTTTGCAGGAAAATGAGGTAAATGTTATTGGAAATTAGTGGAAGAAGGAACCCTTGTTGTGTAATGGTGGAAAGTTTAGCAGCCATGTAGGATATTAAAAATAACTGATGAAACGGGTGGTCTTTTAAAGGAGGCTTTCTGACAGAGTGTTAGAGGGGGTGTCTGTTTTCTTACTGCAGCTTATAGAAAAATGTGAGAGGAGAGAGAAAAGCAAAAGGAAATGCTGTTAATAATACAAAAAGGAGGTAGAACTTACTGTTTTTAAGGGTTCTCAGCCTTCCCGCATGGCAAGTAACGCTGAAATTAAGGAATGACTTATGAGCAAAAATCATTCTAGTGCACTTTCAGGAAATTATGGTCTGATGGTAAAACCAAGGTTATAACTATAAAATCCTCTATTAAAATCTCCAAATATCCAAGCTGTTGCCTCAGAAAATAAGTTAATGAAGCAGGTTTTATTCTATTTTATTTTTAAAATTTTTAAATAAAATTTTTGTATAATTAAAAAATTGAAGTAAAGATGATTTGCAGTGTTCTATTAGTTTCAGGTATACAACAAAGTGGTTTAGTTATCTATTTCTCTGTATATGTGTATATGTGTCTATGTGCATGCGTGCATGCTAAGTTGCTTCAGTAGTGTCTGACTCTTTGCAAACCTATGAACTATATCTTGCCAGGCTCCTCCGTCCATGGGATTTTCCAGCCAAAAATACTGGAGTGGGTTGCTATGCCCTGCTCCAGGGGATCTTCCCAACCTAAGGATGTAACTCCAGTCTTTGTATTACAGGCAGATTCTGTACCACTGAACCACCTGGAGAGCCCAAGTATATGTATGTGTGTGTGTGTATATATGTATATGTATATATATACACACACACACGTTTCAAATTCTTTGCCATTATAGGTTATTACTAGATATTGAATATAGTTCCCTTGTTGTTAATTATATATATAGTAATATGTGGTCTCCCACATTGCAGGCAGACACTTTAACCTCTGAGCCACCAGGGAAGCCACCATATAATTAATCCTATACTCCTAATTTTTTAGTCTCCCAATTTCCACTTTGTGACCATGTTTGTTCTCTGTATCTCTGAGTCTGTTTTTTAAACAAGTTCACTTGGATCATTTATTAGATTCTACGTATATGTAATCTATAATGCTTGTCTTTCTCTGACTGATGTCACTTAGTATGAAAATCTCTAGGTCCATCCATTTTGCTGCACATGCTACTGTTTCTTTTTAGTGGCTGAGTAGTATTCCATTGTATATATGCCACATCTTCTTTATCGATTAATCTGTCGATGGACATTTAGGTTGCTTCCATGTTTTTTCTGTAGTAAATACTGCTGCCATGAACATTGGTGTTCATATATCTTTTTGAATTAGAATTTTCATCTTTTCAGATACGTGCCCAGGAGTAGGAATGCTGGATCATATGGTAACTTCAATTTTGGTTTTTAAGGAACCTCTATATTATTCTCCAGAGTGGTTACAATTTATATTGCCACCAACAGTGTAAGAAGATTATTTTTTCTCCACACCCTCTCCAACATTTATTATTTGTAGAATTTTTGATAATGGCCATTCTGACTGGTGTGAAGTATTGCCTCACTGTAGTTTTGATTTGTATTTCTTTAATAATTAGTGATGTTGAGCATCTTTTCATGCGCTTGTTGTAAATAAATCTAAAAATGAACATACAGATGGCCATTAAGGTCTTTTTAGGTCTTCTGCTATTTTTTTTTAATGTATTGAACTGTATGAGCCCTTGTTGATCCCATTATACTTTCTCCCATCCTGTACATTGTCTTTTCATTTTGTTTATGGTTTCTGTTGCTGTGCAAAAGCTTTTGAGTTTAATTGGGTCCCATTTGTTTATTTTTGCCTTTATATCCGTTATTAGAGAAGATTGATTCCAAAAAAAGTATTGCTGCAATTTATGTCAGAGTGTTCTGCCTGTGTTTTCTTCTAGGAGTTTTATGGTATTTGGTCTTATATTTAGGTTTTTAATACATTTTGAGTTTATTTTTGTATGTGGTGTTAGAGTGTTCTAATTACATTCCTTTATACATAGCCATCCAGTTTTCCCAGCACCACTTATTAAAGAGACTGTCTTTTCCCTACTATATATTCTTGCCTCCTTTGTTGTAGATTAATTGACCTTGAGTGTCTGGGTTTATTTCTGGGCTTTCCAACCTGTTCCATTGATCTGTGTGTCTGTTTTTATACCAGTTTCATACTGTATTGACGACTGTAGCTTTGTAGTATAGTCTCAAGTTAGAGAGCATGATTCCTCCAAATTCATTCTCCTTTATCAATATTGTTTGTTATTTGGGGTCTTTTGTGTTTAAATACAAATTTTAAAATTATTTGTTCCAGTTCTGTGAAAAATGCTATTGGTGATTTGATAGGGATTACATTGAATCTGTAGATTGCCTTGGTAGTATGGTCATTTTAACAATATTGATTCTTCCAATCCAAGAACATGGCATGCATTTCCATTTGTTTTTGTTGTCTCCAATTTGTGTCTTATAATTTTGGGAGGACAGATCTTTTGCCACCTTAGGTAGGTTTTATTCCTAAGTGTTTTATTCCTTTTGTTGTCATGATAAATGAGATTGGTCCCTTAATTTCTCTTTCTAATAGCTCATTGTTAGTGTATAGAAATGCAACTGATTTTTATACGTTAATTTAGTATCTTGCAACTTTACTGAATTAATTGATGAGCACTAGTAGTTTTCTGGTGGTGTCTTTAGGATTTTCTATGTATAATATCATGTTATATGCAAATAGTTTTACTTCTTCCTTCCAATGTGGATTCATTTTATTTGTTTTTCTTCTCTTGATTGCTGTGGCTAGGACTTCCAAAATTACATTGAAGAAAAGTGGTGAGAGTGGGTGTCCTCGTTGCCTTTCATCTTTTCACCATTAAATGGTGTTAGCTGTAGCTTTCTCATATATGGCCTTTATTATGTTGAAGTATGTTTCCTCTGTGCCCACTTTCTAGAGTGTATATATTATAAAAGGATGTTGAATTTTATCACATTTTTAAAGGTTGCTTTCCACTTACAGTTATTATAAAATATTGGNGCAGTTTACATTAATAACCACAAAAATCCCTAAGCTCTTTAGTCCAGTCAGCTTGAAAATGAGGGTGGCTTTAATAATCTTGAGGGAAAGTATCCCCCATAAAAGCATTCAATAATTATTATTATTTTCATCGCAAATGGCATAGAACATATGCCCTCCAGACACTCGCTAATAACCTTAGTGTTGAATTATCTGCCAAATAGCTCCTGTCAAATGTCTGGGTGAGCTAATTACTGCTTAAGAGATGGCTCACAGGACATGCTAACCACGAAGTCTTAAAAAAAAAATTAGTGATTTATTATTCCACAAGAATGAGCCAAAGACACAAGAGAGAAAATAATCAATGAAGTTCAGCATGCAGACAGACAGGGGATAGGTACAGAAACCAGTAACTGCCACCTAATAAATGAAAAGGGGAGCTTATTCACAGAAGTAAATCAAATACACATGGGACCCAAGCATCTACTAAACAAGTATTCTGGGTTGCACTGGAGATGCAGCAGCAAAGCTTCTGCTGTCACAGAGCTTATATCCTGGTGTAGGAGGCAGATAATAGACAGATGAATATGAACCTAATGGGTCAAATGGTAGTAAGTGCTATAAAGAAATAAAAACAGGATGCGAGGATGGGAGGAGGGGATGTAGGGATGCTACGTGAGAGAGTGTCAGGGAAGGCCTCTGCATGGTGACATTTTGGCAGAGATCTGACCTCAGTGTACTTGGAGAACATTCCAGCAGAGGGACAGCAAATACATAGGCCCTGAGACAGCCTACGCTAAAGCAAGGCACGCCAAACGGAAGGTACAGGAGGTGCAGCCACACGGGCAGCCTAAGGCCAAGTCGCATACAGCATTGCTGCTTATAATGGGGACTGCAGATGTTTATCCTGAAATGCGAAGCCACTGAAGAGTTGTGGGGAGAGTGGTATGATCCGATACCTCCGCTGCTCTGTGGAAGACAGTCTACAAGGGGGCAAGAGCAGAGCAGAGCCCACTCAGAGACTCTGCATTAATCTTGTAGACCCCAGGCAAGCCTGAGAGGCATGAACAAGCCTTAGCTAGACAATGAAAACCACAGCACACAAATGGGTGAAGTAAGGACCTGAATAAATGAGAACTCGATTTATCAAGAGCTGACATTTTATAGTGCTCACTATATGGCAGGCTCTGTGTTAAGCCCTTATGTGTATAAGCACAGCAGCCTTCTTAGGTGGGTTTTATTATTATACCCATTTTAAATATGAGGAAGCTGAAGCACATATCATGCAGGTAAATTGATGCAGAGCTAGGATTTGAAACAAGCAGTCTGGCTACACGTGTTCCTCCAACCAAAGAACTCCTTGGAATGTTTTAGACCACCTCTTAGCAAAACTCTTGTATCTGTTCCAGAGATGCCCAGGGAGCCCTTCCAGAAGGAGTCTGCCAGGGTGGAGGCCTAAGGAAACAGGAAAAGCGGGGAGCACGCAATGCTGGAAAGGAACAGGATGGGAGTCCCTGGTTCTGCTCCAGGAACCCAACCCACCGCAGGTCCCCGACCAAGCCAAGGCCCCAGGTATTCAGACCCATCGTTCTCGCTCACAGACAGAGGGGACCGTGCCAGACGCTGTCATTGCAGGGGTGTCTGCATGGGGAACTTCAGAGGCAGCAGGAGGAAGTGACCCCACACAGGCTGCCTCCTGTAGGAGGTGTCCCACTCACCTGTCCCAGCTGTCTAAGAGCTCCGCCTGCCCCAGGGGCTCTCACAGTCTCCGTGCCCCTGGGCTGGGGGCTCGGCAGTGCTCACCACCTGAGCTAGTCTCAGAGCTTGACTCTGACTCTGACCTCAGTGCACAGGAGGCCCTGGAAACTTCTAGGGGAGACCCTCTGAAAAGACTGCCAGGAAACCCACACTGTTGATCATCTCCTCTCAATAGGGCTTCTGGGACCCTCACCTGGAGCAAAACATCCCAATCTCCGGATTCTCTGAAAACCCGGATATTGGTCCACCTCCTGAGGACCCTTTTTGTTCACTGAAAAATGAAGAGCCTGAGAGATGACAGCTGGAACATGTCATCTGTGCACCACAACATGCAGAAGTTTCAAGACACAGAACACCCACCTCCTCTGCCCCAGGCGCAAACACCCAGAACCCTCGGTGCGTTGGGTGTCTCTCTGCAGGATGGAAGGACAGACACTGGGCAAAGTCAGGTGCCCTGTGCATGCCCTGGGTTCTAGTCACACTCAACCCAAACATGCCTCCTGCAGCCATAGCTCCACACACCGAGGAGCAAAGTCCCAAAGAAATGCCCAGTCGGCAAATAAGGTCACTGACTTGTATCAGGTAAGGCCTGCGGCCTGCAGAGAAAAATTTCCAATGACAAGCTTATTCCAATCAGTACAGGCTTCAGTTTTCCCCCATCAAGGAGTTAATCAGCCCAAACAGTCCACGGTGACTTTCCAAATAAACAGCTTTGCTGGATCTTTTCGAGAGCATGTTCCTAACTGGTTCATACAAACATGAAGCCAAACAGTTGCAATAATATGGCATAAAGAACATTCTTCAGGTGATTAAGTGAATCAATACAAAACCACTTCCTGACATACTGGAGACCAGCCAGGGCAGGGAAATGACACCNCACTTTTTTTTGCATTAAAGGCTTGATTATATACACATTGATATCACATGCCCTAAGTATACTCTTCTGGAAACTCTTTTGGAAAGACTTTTGGAAAGTGAAGAGTAGCCTGTCATACTGTAGAGTAATTAATAAGGGAAAGTTCTGGTTATACAGTGTTATAATCATTAATAATCATTACTGAAGGAAATTGTGTCCATTTGAGTGGGAATCCATTTGTTTCTACATAAATGCTTGCTATTTGGGGCATGTAGGAAGCCCATAAAAACTTTACAAGGATAAGCATAACTGTGTTTTCATAAAGTGAGAGCATGCAATGGTTTGAGTCCTTTACCAGCTGGAAGTAGTACTTGACACCCTTCAACTTCAAATTAGTGAGAGAATAGAAATAAAGAAAGGACAATATAAATGTTCACACAAAGATATAACCTCTACAGAATCTGATTCATGATGGTGCCACAGTCTTCAACTTCCTTCTAGCTGCTCTATGCTCAAGTAAACGAGCTCTTACTTGGAAGTTGAATGTAGAAAGGAAGAGAGCAAAGCCACTGTGATCAACGGACTGGGGACAAGGACAGGACTGGACCCTCCTCCCAGAGAACTCCCTAGACAGCCCTGCAGACCCCAGGGGCTGTGCTGCACATCACCATGAGATGAACCCAGGAGTGGAACGAGCCGGGAAGACATTTGGATCTCGGATAGCCTGGACTCAAATCTTAGTTCTATCATTTACCAGTACTAAAACTCGGGCAAAAATAATGTCAATAGTAATATCAACAAAACCAAGGTAATTTTGAGCCGGTGAGCACTTACTAGGTAACAGGCACTATTCTAAGTGCCTTCTTTACCTTAATTCAATCCTCCCAGTAACATGAGATGGCACTGTTATTACCACTGTCTATACACTATGAGGAAACTGAGGCTCAAGGGGATCAAGCAATTTGCCAAAGACTCCACAGCCAGTAATAAGTGGCTGAGCTGGGATTTGAACTCCAACAGTCTAACTGCAGTTTACATTAATAACCACAAAAATCCCTAAGCTCTTTAGTCCAGTCAGCTTGAAAATGAGGGTGGCTTTAATAATCTTGAGGGAAAGTATCCCCCATAAAAGCATTCAATAATTATTATTATTTTCATCGCAAATGGCATAGAACATATGCCCTCCAGACACTCGCTAATAACCTTAGTGTTGAATTATCTGCCAAATAGCTCCTGTCAAATGTCTGGGTGAGCTAATTACTGCTTAAGAGATGGCTCACAGGACATGCTAACCACGAAGTCTTAAAAAAAAAATTAGTGATTTATTATTCCACAAGAATGAGCCAAAGACACAAGAGAGAAAATAATCAATGAAGTTCAGCATGCAGACAGACAGGGGATAGGTACAGAAACCAGTAACTGCCACCTAATAAATGAAAAGGGGAGCTTATTCACAGAAGTAAATCAAATACACATGGGACCCAAGCATCTACTAAACAAGTATTCTGGGTTGCACTGGAGATGCAGCAGCAAAGCTTCTGCTGTCACAGAGCTTACATCCTGGTGTAGGAGGCAGATAATAGACAGATGAATATGAACCTAATGGGTCAAATGGTAGTAAGTGCTATAAAGAAATAAAAACAGGATGCGAGGATGGGAGGAGGGGATGTAGGGATGCTACGTGAGAGAGTGTCAGGGAAGGCCTCTGCATGGTGACATTTTGGCAGAGATCTGACCTCAGTGTACTTGGAGAACATTCCAGCAGAGGGACAGCAAATACATAGGCCCTGAGACAGCCTACGCTAAAGCAAGGCACGCCAAACGGAAGGTACAGGAGGTGCAGCCACACGGGCAGCCTAAGGCCAAGTCGCATACAGCATTGCTGCTTATAATGGGGACTGCAGATGTTTATCCTGAAATGCGAAGCCACTGAAGAGTTGTGGGGAGAGTGGTATGATCCGATACCTCCGCTGCTCTGTGGAAGACAGTCTACAAGGGGGCAAGAGCAGAGCAGAGCCCACTCAGAGACTCTGCATTAATCTTGTAGACCCCAGGCGAGCCTGAGAGGCATGAACAAGCCTTAGCTAGACAATGAAAACCACAGCACACAAATGGGTGAAGTAAGGACCTGAATAAATGAGAACTCGATTTATCAAGAGCTGACATTTTATAGTGCTCACTATATGGCAGGCTCTGTGTTAAGCCCTTACGTGTATAAGCACAGCAGCCTTCTTAGGTGGGTTTTATTATTATACCCATTTTAAATATGAGGAAGCTGAAGCACATATCATGCAGGTAAATTGATGCAGAGCTAGGATTTGAAACAAGCAGTCTGGCTACACGTGTTCCTCCAACCAAAGAACTCCTTGGAATGTTTTAGACCACCTCTTAGCAAAACTCTTGTATCTGTTCCAGAGATGCCCAGGGAGCCCTTCCAGAAGGAGTCTGCCAGGGTGGAGGCCTAAGGAAACAGGAAAAGCGGGGAGCACGCAATGCTGGAAAGGAACAGGATGGGAGTCCCTGGTTCTGCTCCAGGAACCCCACCCACCGCAGGTCCCCGACCAAGCCACGGCCCCAGGTATTCAGACCCATCGTTCTCGCTCACAGACAGAGGGGACCGTGCCAGACGCTGTCATTGCAGGGGTGTCTGCATGGGGAACTTCAGAGGCAGCAGGAGGAAGTGACCCCACACAGGCTGCCTCCTGTAGGAGGTGTCCCACTCACCTGTCCCAGCTGTCTAAGAGCTCCGCCTGCCCCAGGGGCTCTCACAGTCTCCGTGCCCCTGGGCTGGGGGCTCGGCAGTGCTCACCACCTGAGCTAGTCTCAGAGCTTGACTCTGACTCTGACCTCAGTGCACAGGAGGCCCTGGAAACTTCTAGGGGAGACCCTCTGAAAAGACTGCCAGGAAACCCACACTGTTGATCATCTCCTCTCAATAGGGCTTCTGGGACCCTCACCTGGAGCAAAACATCCCAATCTCCGGATTCTCTGAAAACCCGGATATTGGTCCACCTCCTGAGGACCCTTTCTGTTCACTGAAAAATGAAGAGCCTGAGAGATGACAGCTGGAACATGTCATCTGTGCACCACAACATGCAGAAGTTTCAAGACACGGAACACCCACCTCCTCTGCCCCAGGCGCAAACACCCAGAACCCTCGGTGCGTTGGGTGTCTCTCTGCAGGATGGAAGGACAGACACTGGGCAAAGTCAGGTGCCCTGTGCATGCCCTGGGTTCTAGTCACACTCAACCCAAACATGCCTCCTGCAGCCATAGCTCCACACACCGAGGAGCAAAGTCCCAAAGAAATGCCCAGTCGGCAAATAAGGTCACTGACTTGTATCAGGTAAGGCCTGCGGCCTGCAGAGAAAAATTTCCAATGACAAGCTTGTTCCAATCAGTACAGGCTTCAGTTGTCCCCCATCAAGGAGTTAATCAGCCCAAACAGTCCACGGTGACTTTCCAATGAAACAGCTTTGCTGGATCTTTTCGAGAGCATGTTCCTAACTGGTTCCTACAAACATGAAGCCAAACAGTTGCAATAATATGGCATAAAGAACATTCTTCAGGTGATTAAGTGAATCAATACAAAACCACTTCCTGACATACTGGAGACCAGCCAGGGCAGGGAAATGACACCAGTGTTAGAGGGCAAAGTCTGCAATACTGCAAGTTTCAGCTTGACTGAAGCCATGCTGTACTCTGAAAACTTCATGATAAAATCAGTGCCACTGCACCTGTTGCAGCCAGGATCCAAAGTGGGACAGTTATTCACGTGCTAATATATGGCGCAGCCGCAGTCTCAGTAGAGACCTAGACCCTGATCAGCTGTCAAAGAGTCTGAGTTTGCACTGTTGAAAAAGAGCGCACACACAGTGAAATAAAAGAAATCCAACAGGGGCCTTGTCTCTGCACCCAAAGGAGAAGTCCAATGAGAGGAAAACGGTTTCTCAGGACGGAGGTCGCCAGACCCCTGAGCATACCTGCGATGATCCCATCCATCTGCTCCAGGGCAGCTTCCAGCACGTGACTGGCGTCTGAAGCCATGAGTCCTCTCTCTCCTCCGACTGAAGATTCAAACAGAGCACAGAGGAAAAATTAGAGTATTTCATGTTATATACCAAGACCACTGGACCCTCTCATTCCACCATGGTAACCGCACTCTCATAGGAACCTGAGTAGCCCACAGTGGGTTCCTGCCACGTCCCAGCACGGGTACTCCATGAATCTCTAGCAGGTGATCCCACTTGTTTGTCATGAAAAGCCACTGGGGCTCTCACCTGTGGCAGCGAGGCAGCAATTGCCACTACCACCATCACCACAGTCCCAGCTCCAGAAGCTGCACCACCCTGGGGAAGGCTCGAGGCTCCCCTAGGGCTGCAGAAGGCACACAGCTAGCAAGGACTCCACTGGGCATGCCCTGCGTCACAGCAGGCATTTGCGGTCTTATACCTGCACCTGTCCCACTCCTGCGGTGCTCTCCTAGGGCAGGTATGATCCAGGCTGAGAGGCCTCAGCTGCCACTTTCACTTCTTGTGTGGGCCAGTGGGCCCCGTCTAGGAAGGTTTCAGGCACACTGTTGTGGGGAGAGCACACTCTCTCACCATTTTAGTCCTTCCTACTCCACCCAGGACCATTCAAGGTGCAGAATCCTTCACAGCATGGAAGAATTTCTCCAAAAATACACTAGCCATTTTTCTGATGCTGAGCCTACCTTCTACATCTCCAGACAACTCTGCCTCTCAGCAAGGTCTTTAAGCTAAACTGTCTTCCTACAGCCTCGTCTCATTTTTCTCACTTCCCACCCTCTCCCTGGGTATCAAGCAGAGACTTACAAGAGCAGTTGTAATCCTTACACTTAACTCGCATCTGTAAACTGGAGGCAGGTGCTATTGTTTGTCTGCTCATTCAGCAGAGCCCACATGTGTGCCCAATGGGCATAAGTGCTGCGGAGAAGAGAGGCAGGGCTCCCAGATCCAAGGGTGGGTAGAGCGGGTCAGGCAACAGGAGATCTGTTGCTCCTTTCCCCAATAGAGTTACATCTTGAGAGTGAAGAGAGGAACGGGAGCAATCACAGGAAAATGGTCTGAAGAGGGTGTGGATAAGGATGTCAAGACCACAAAGAACCACACTGAGTGGCACCACCAGGCAGGAACAGTGAAATGCCCTGGGTTCAAAGCTGGCTCTGCCATTTCCTCTGTGATCTCTGAACCTCAGTATCCTCTTCTGTAAAGTAGGAAGGATGACAGTACCAAACTCATAGGGTTGACGTCACAGTTAAACGAGTAATTAACATTTCATTAAAAATGCAGGCCTTGCAAGTAGTAAGGGCTCAATAAACATTGAGCCACCAGGGAAGCTCCAATAAACATTAGCCATTTTTAAATGACGTATTTGTGCCAGGATGGTCCACAGGATGAGGGACTTTAAAGTGGGTCAGGTTTAGGGAGGGGGAACCTAGGTATGTCCAAGAGGCTGGCCCTGTTGGGGAGGTAGGCACAGCAAAGCAAGGTGAGCAAGTTGGAGCGGGGAGGGCTCTGAGTCACAGGGGCANGAGGGACTTTAAAGTGGGTCAGGTTTAGGGAGGGGGAACCTAGGTATGTCCAAGAGGCTGGCCCTGTTGGGGAGGTAGGCACAGCAAAGCAAGGTGAGCAAGTTGGAGCGGGGAGGGCTCTGAGTCACAGGGGCAAAGGCCAAAAAGAGTCAGAAACGTAAGAAGCAGGGTGCAGTCAGCTCAGGGAAGTGAGAACGGGGGCTCGTAGAGGGGGTAGGGCCTCCCTGGCACCTTGGGGCCGTGGCAGGCACCAGGCTGGCTGCAGCAAGGAGCAGCCAGGTGGCTCAGAGCACAGGCGGGTGTAGGTCTCAGGGTCTGAGTGGAAGTGAGGCTGGGGGGTGAGGCAGCAGGAAAAGGAAAGGAGAGAAGAGAGCCGGTTTCAGCACCTTCACCTGCTTAGCCATACAGACAGTACAAGTGTGAAATCCATCCTACCCTCCAAGCCCTCCCCAGCCGCTCCCAGGAAGAAATCCAAAGTCCATACCGTGACCTGCGGAAACAGCAAGGCCCGCTCCCCTGACCTCCCTGCTATGGCAGCCTCAGGCCCTGTCCACTCCTCCAGCACTCTGAGCCCCTCTGCTCCCCTGAAACTGCACCTACCATTCCTCTGCCCTGAGATCACCTTCCCGGGTCTCTGCACGGCTGATCCAGCCTCATCCTTCAAGCCTCAGCTCTGAAGTCTCTTCTCAGAGATGCCTTTCTTGCACACCTGCATCTAAAGCAGCCCCTTGGCAGCACAGCGGTTCCAGAGTATCTTGTCCATCTATGCTTCCTTGCTGACTGGCCTTGCAAACCCTCTGCCTGGAAGCTGGCAAGCCTGTCTGCTTTGCTCACCCCTGTGTGCCCAGCAGAGTGACTGGCCCAAGGAAACTTAAGAGTAAATAGTTGTGAATAAATGATAGATCCATATGGCCAACACTGCCTAAATCCTGCTGTGCTGGGCACTGGGGGCGGAGGGGACATCGATGAATCAGAACTCAACCCTATTCCCTCAGACCATGCAGTGTAGTGGAGAAGACAGAATTAGGAATAATTAGGATGCAATGTGAGGTATGCTGATAGAGGCTGGTATGCAGTTTCCCTGGCCCATAATGGCTGAGGAGGAACTTCCTCAGCAGATAAGGGTGATTCCAGGCAGAGGGGGGCAGTGTGTGAAAGGGAAAGTGAAGTCGCTCAGTCGTGCCCAACTCTTTGCGACCCCATGGACAGTAGCCTGCACCAAGCTCCTNTTTTTTTTTTTAATGGAAAGAAATTAAACTGCCAGAAAGATGTTGGGATCAAGAAGTCCCACAGAGAACCAATTTGAAGACCTCTATAAATCTTAACTTAAAGTTCAAAGAAAGTGAAAGTCAAGTCGCTCAGTCGTGCCCAACTCTTTGCGACCCCATGGACAGTAGCCTGCACCAAGCTCCTCCGTCCATGGGATTTTCAAGGCAAGAGTACTGGAGTGGGTTGCCATTTCCTTCTCCAGGGAATCTTCCCAACCTAGGGATCGAACCCAGGTCTCTCGCATTGTAGACAGACAATTTACCATCTGAGCCACCAGAGAAGTCCCTAAAGTTCAAAGGATTTGCTAAAAAGTTACTCAGCCTGGGTCACAGGTATCTAGAACGTTTAGCTTCCTGAGTGTTTCTGGTTCCTTACGGGACTGTTGCTCTAGTTTGGTGGCTGTTTTAATGCTATCAGATCAGAAGAAGCTTGGCTCTTTCAGTTTAAGTACCTTCTGTGTTTGTAAAAACTGTCTTTAGCAAACTCAGATATCTGAATCTAATACTCCATTTTGGTCCAACTTTCTGCTGAGTCACCAGGCTCATCTTGCTACCCTGTCCACAGATGATCTAACAATGTCCAAACATTACTCATACATAGGTGGCTGCCTTATGACCAGGTAACAATGGGCAGCCTGTGACGATGAGCCAGGACTATATAAAGCCTAGTGGGCCCAAACAGGGCAGGACTGGACCTATGGTGGGAAAAGTAGAATGTTAATTTCCTACATTAACAATTTAAGAGTAAATTTTCTCAGGGTGACAACAAGCTAAGAAAGGTAAAATATAGTTATAAGATTATTAAGGGGATCTTTTTTACTTTGTTTAGCAAGACATTTGCTATATCAGAGTTTAGCCTAATTATTTGTCTTTTAAATGCGAGACGAAATACTGCTGTTAGAGGTCTGATGACTTGCTTGCCAAATGTAGAACTGGCTTACTGACTTGTTTGGCGATATGCTTTGTGCCCATTTATAAATCGTCATAAATTCTGTCCCTGATCATAACAAGTTTCCTTTCCACGCTGGGGTATTCGCTTCTGCTGGATGGATAGAAAGTTCTCTCTTTTGGTCAGGAGTGTAGCATACATGCAGAAGAGTGCGTACATTCTAAGTGCACAGCTTGGTGGAAGACTCCTTACTAAATGGAGAACTGTCATCCCACTAGTAGTTTCATTGGACTAGCATTTTCCTCTGTAAGCTTTTTTGGCAGACTTGACGTTTCAGTGTTTGTCATTTGTTCTTCGTGGAACAGAAATGTGAGAAACCACTTGTTGATGTTAGTGTTTAAGAAAATATTCTTGAAAATCAGACAGATTTGATTTCAAGTTCCTCATAAGACTGATTTATAGATTTGAGAATATATGTGCCTGGCATGTAACACATAATTAATAAATTTTGTGACTGTTACTGAGGTTATGGTTTTAATTAAGATAATTGAGATGTAGAAGACATAGATGAGATATTAAAATATATTGTCTGATAGGTGCAAAAGAGTGTAAATTTTTACATTAAAATTGTGGATGGTAACAGGCAGAATTTTAATTTTATATGATGTTGTTTGAGAACATGCTAAATCCACTTTTTTCCCAAGTAAGTATTAGTTGCAATTCAATTTTTAATGGCTATAAAACAGCATTTTCAGCTTTAAATACAGTTTAAAATAAGACAAACCATCTTAATTTTTAAGAGTGAGTAAAATAAACTTCATATGATAATTTAGGTTTATAAATATTTATAATCTTTATTCCTTTGGGAACATTTTTTTTTCAAGTTTTGTAAATCACAATTGATGTCACCAATTGAATGGACTGATAATAATAAGGTATATTATTGGGATTTTCTGGAATAAATCATTTTCTACTTACTTTTTTTTTTACCTACCGCAGATTAGAATTTATCATTAGTAGTAAGTAAATATTACATATTAATAAAGTAACTTTATTAGTATGTCTGATAATCTGTATCAGGTTTCCTGTATAACTAAGTTAATAACTTAAAATAAGATGTTTCTCACTGTTGTATGGCTTGGCTGTGTAATTCTTTTGGTTTGGGCTGGCTAGGCTAGGGCTGAGTGGTCTAGGATGGCTTCACCTAAATGTTTGGCACCTGGATGACTTCTTGGTCTGAGAGGGACTTTACATTCCTGGTATTTGGCTTTATGTCAGCTGGTGTGATGGCCATGGCCAGGCAGGCAAATTTAGCAGGCAATTTCAGCTCCTTCACATGTGGCAGGAAAGTTTTTCTGGAGTAAAAGAAGACAAGCACTTTTCAAGTCTCCTTTTGTTACAATTGCTGTTGCCTGGTGGCTGACGGAGGGAGCCATTTTGTATAAAAACAGCCACTATTTTAAGTTTTGTTGGACATTAATAGGATACATTAGGGATTGATTAGGTTAGAAAGCATGAATCTGTGGTAGATACAGCACAGATATACCTCACTTTCTGTATGATATTCAGCATTCAAAATGTGTAAAGAAGAAGAAAGTTTGCGTTAGTTTTGGTTTGGTGTAAACAGAAGTGGGTAAGAAGGAACTTTACAGCATTGCTGAAATAGGTAGTGATGGATTCATCTGGATCTGAAAGTAAGAGATACTAAAAATGTATGAAGATCCAAGGGAAAGAGATCTAGGGGCTGAGGAGGAGAGGAGGGCAAGTAACAGATTCAGTGAAAATAAAAGGAGTAGGTTGAGGAAAAGGAGGTTTGGTCAACAAGAGACTGAAGTTTAGGGTGCAGTGGATCTGAATAATGATGAAATCTAAGATGAAGTACAAAGAAATAGTTAAAGCTCAGCAGTAGAAAGTCTAAGTCCAAGGTCTTGGAAAGATTCATTGCTTGAACATGTTACTAAACTTCAAAGGTTCATGTGCTAACACTGCTGCTGCTTTGGTTAAGTGTGATGTCATAAAGATGCATGAATTGGGATGAAAATTCTGAATTACTTGTTGACGTCATTGAACAAGGTGGGAGAAGGTCCAAGAGCATTAACAAGAGCTAGAGAAGAAAGAAAGATGATGAAATAATCTGATGCTGCTGGTCTGTATGAAACTTGAAAGTTAACTTTTTTCCTAATCAGGAAATGTTTTCTTGTTTTCCTATTTTCTTTTCTGTTTGTCTGCTTTAAAAAATGCATGACTTCTATTTTATGTTTGTATTTTATTTACCCTGAAATAGATACCCTTAGGTAGGGAGGGAGACTGAGAAGGTAGAAAAGGGGAGAGGTAGATTAGGTGGTTTTTTAAAGTTATAAAGTTAGGAGGATATTCACGGATTCTTAACCATATGTTTTCTATAATATTGGAAAGCTTATAAATCTAGATAATGCTTGCAGTGGTCTTAACATTGTTTATTTGTGATCCAGCTTTTGTAAGGCAGAATAATTTTTATTTGAATAAAATATCCTAATAACTCAAAAATTTTAGAAATATCATGTTTGTTTTTAAAATTTTGCACTATTAGTCAATAGTATTAGAAGATAGAGTACTAGTTATTAAAATTTGTAATATGTCTTTTGGACATTTTTACTTTTATGAAAGTTCAGAATTAAGACGTTATGGTTATCTGCCATTGAATTTTAAAGTTTGGAAGAGATATTAAAATTCTAATCACGTTGTGTAATTCAAATATGTTCAATAAAAACATGTAAAAAGCTTTACTTCAGATTTTCATATTGTACAAGTCTATATAATAATAATGGTATGAATGAAACATATATAGTTTTCTCCATTAAGACTTTATAATCAACTAATTAGATGTGTGTTTGTAAGATTCTTAAACTTACCCTTTTAAATTATATAGCCAATTATTTAATACATAGTTACAAATAATAAACCAACATTTACATTAATCTTTAGTATATTGAAAAATGACTTTTTAATTTTTTTTAGATTTTTCAAATGATTAAATATTGGGCTTTAACTTTTATAAAGTACTTACTATACTTAAGAAGAAGTGTGGTATAGTGTATTTTACTTATTACTAGACAGAGTTATTTGGGAGGATGTGGATTTGACTTCCCCCAGAATCTGCACAAATAAGAGAGACTGATCTAGTTGGTTTTGATAGATTATATGTACCTTAAATTACTTTTTAAAGTTTTTTCTACCTGTGGTTATATATATATGGTTTACCTAGGGGTCATAATATGTATTAAGTATATTCTCTTGGCCAAACTAATTTTTATTTTTTATCTTTAGGATAAATTTGTTTACCATACGGCTCCAGTTGAAAAACCACACGGCAGACTGCAAAACAGAACATCAAGGTCACAAAAGAAAAAATCCAAGTCACCTGAGAGAAATAAGTATTGCATAAATGCAAAAAACTACGAACAGCCTACAATTTCTTCAAAATCACACTCTCCATCTCCTTACACAAAAAGACGCATGTGTGAGCTATCGGAAGACACCAGGCGGCGGCTGGCCCATTTAAATCTCGGCCCTTATGAATTCAAAAAAGAAACAGATAAACCTCCATTTGTGATTAGACATGTATGTGTTCTTTGAAACATTTCCATTTGAAACAGATCTAATCTGTAATTGCACTAAAATATTACTCTCAAACTTCTTTCAACTTCTAGCTTATATGAATAATTTTTCTTCCTGAACTGTATGTTAGCCAATTAACTTAATAAAAGAACATTCTTTTGTAGCCTTTAAACCTGACAGAGATCAAGGTCCATTATGAATCCCATAAGTCCTCTAAGTTAGCTGTTTCCTTTCCTCTTATAAGTGGACAGTGTAAAAATAACTTTACAAATTGAACTGATATATAATTGACATTAGTACTAAAATGGCAGAGTAGGATTTTAAAATAGGAACTAATTTTCTTTGTGAAAAGGGAGACACCCACCCCCAGCCCTTTAAAAAATTGTAATGGAAAAGTTTCTCTTGTAATTACCCTTGGGTAAACCTTATATAATGGACTTTGAAGCAATCATCATTTGATGGTAACGCAAAGGGCTTTGAAAGAGAAGACTTAACTTTAAGGGTAATCGAGTTCCTAATCTTTCTGTATAGGAAGCCTGTTTTGATGTGTTTTGTGTTTAAAGCTTGTATCCATATGATAGTCAAAAAGATTTTGGCTAATTTTTAAGGATCTATAGTCCATCCTAAAGGAGACCAGTCCTGGGTGTTCATTGGAAAGACTGATGCTGAGACTGAAATTCCAATACTTTGGCCACCTCGTGCGAAGAGTTGACTCACTGGAAAAGACCTTGATGCTGGGAGGGGTTGGGGGCAGGAGGAGAAGGGGACGACAGAGGATGAGATGGCTGGATGACATCACCGACTCATGCACATGAGTTTGGGTGAACTCCAGGAGTTGGTGATGGACAGGGAGGCCTGGCGTGCTGCGATTCATGGGGTCGCAAAGAGTCAGACACTACTGAGCGATTGAACTGAACTGAGCTGAATAATACTTAATAAAAATCTTTCTCAGAATCTTCGTAATTTCTTTAATTTTTATCAAAATATTTTACCTTAAAGGCATTTCAGTAACAAAAGATTGCTTTATATAATAATAAACTTGAAGATTTAAGTGCCTGTAGAAGCAAAACAACTTTTTGAGGTATCTATAAAATACTTTCTGACTTTAATGTTTCCAGTGCATTTTCCCAAATTTTAAAATGTGAATGTAAATGCAAACAAGTAATCATGTTCCTTTGATGGTCTAATAGCTTTTTTAACATTGGTGATACCATTTAAAAAAAATTTAGATGTACTTTAAGCGGTATTTCATTCCATTTTCTTATTTCAACTATGAATCTTTTATTAGCCTAAAGTAATAGATTTTTATTGTAAAAAAGAAAAATTTTAATAGTTATGGTAACTTTTAAATGGTTAC
>SJYV01047683.1:713033-732509 GCA_006410875.1 Neotragus pygmaeus | reverse complement strand
CCTTCTTTGTCTCTTTTCACAGCCTTTGTTTTAAAGTCTATTTTATCTGATATGAGTATTGCTACTCCTGCTTTCTTTTGGTCTCTATTTGCATGGAATATCTTTTTCCAGCCCTTCACTTTCAGTCTGTATGTTTCCTCTGTTTTGAGGTGGGTCTCTTGTAGACAACATATATAGGGGTCTTGTTTTTGTATCCATTCATCCAATCTTTGTCTTTTGGTTAGGGTTTTCAACCCATTTACGTTTAAGGTAATTAGTGATAAGTATGATCCCATTGCCATTTACTTTATTGTTTTGGGTTCGAGTTTATACACCCTTTTTGTGTTTCCTGTCTAGAGAAGATCCTTTAGCATTTGTTGGAGAGCTGATTTGGTGGTGCTGAATTCTCTCAGCTTTTGCTTGTCTATAAAGCTTTTGATTTCTCCTTCATATCTGAATGAGATCCTTGCTGGGTTTGGTAATCTGGGCTGTAGGCTGTTTTCTTTCATCACTTCAAGTATGTCTTGCCATTTCCTCCTGGCCTGACGAGTTTCTATTGAAAGATCAGCTGTTATCCTTATGGGAATCCCCTGTGTACTATTTGTTGTTTTTCCCTTGTTGCTGTTAATATTTGTTCTTTGTTTTTTTTTTTTTAATTAATTTATTTTTTAATTTGACTTTACAATACTCTATTGGGTTTGCCATACATCGACATGAATCCACCACAGGTGTACAGTTCTTTGTGTTTGATCTTTGTTAATTTGATTAATATGTGTCTTGGGGTGTTTCGCCTTGGGTTTATCCTGTTTGGAACTCTCTGGGTTTCTTGGACTTGGGTGATTATTTCTTTCCCCATTTTAGGGAAGTTTTCAACTATTATCTCCTCAAGTACTTTCTCATGGTCTTTCTTTTTGTCTTCTTCTTCTGGGACTCCTATGATTCAAATGTTGGAGCGTTTAATATTGTCCTGGAGGTCTCTGAGATTATCTTCATTTCTTTTAATTCATTTTTCTTTTTTCTTCTCTGCTTCATTTATTTCTACCATTCTATCTCCTACTTCACTAATCCTATCTTCTGCCTCCATTATTCTACTATTTGTTGCCTCCAGAGTGTTTTTGATTTCATTTATTGCCTTATTCATAATATATTTACTCTTTTTTATTTCTTCTAGGACTTTGTTAAACCTTTCTTGCATCCTCTCAATCCTTGTCTCCAAGCTATTTATCTGTGATTCCATTTTGATTTCAAGATTTTGGATCATTTTCACTATCATTATTTGGAATTCTTTCTCAGGTAGATTCCCTATCTCTTCCTCTTTTGTTTGGTTTGGTGGACATTTATCCTGCTGGGTATTCCTCTGTCTCTTTATCTTGTTTATATTGCTGAGTTTGGGGTGGCCTTTCTGTTTTCTGGCAGTTTGTGGAATTCTCATTATTATGGAGTTCCCTCACTGTGGGTGGGGTTGTACAGGTGGCTTTTCAAGGTGTCCTGGTTAGGGAAGCTTGTGTCTGTGTTCTGGTGGGTTGAGCTGGATTTCTTCTCTCTGGAGTGCAATGAAGTGTCCAGGAATGAGTTATGAGATGTCAGTAGGTTTGGAGTAATTTTGGGCAGCCTGTATATTGAAGCTCAGGGCTGTGTTCCTGTGTTGCTGGAGAATTTGCATGGTATGTCTTGCTCTGGAACTTGTTGACCCTTGGGTGGTGCTTGGTTTCAGTGTAGGTATGGAGGGTCCTAAGATGGTGGAGGAATAGGATGGGGAGACCACTTTCTCCCCTACAAATTCATCAAAAGAACATTTAAATGCTGAGTAAATTCCACAAAACGACTTCTGAATGCCGACAGAGGACATCAGTCATCCAGAAAAGCAGCCCATTATCTTGGAAAGGAGGTAGGAAAAAATACAAAAGACAAAAAAAGAGACAAAAGAGGTAGGGACGGAGCTCCGTCCCCGGGTGTCTTAAAAGAGAGAAGTTTCCAAATACCAGGAAACACTCTCACTGCTGAGTCTGTGGTAAGCCTTGGGACCACAGAAGGCAACATAACAGGGAGGAAAAATAAGTAAATATTAAAACCCACAGTTTACGTGCCCAACGGTAACTCCCCCAGCGGAGAAGCAGCACAGACGCCTGCACCTGCCACTATCAAGCGGGTGCTGAGCAGGAAGGCACGGGCTGCAGTGCTTAGAGTAAGGACCGAGCCTGAATGCCCCAACAGCAATCTGAGGGAACTAACTTGGGCTGGCAAACCAGACCGTGGGATAGCTACCATGCAAGAAGCCCTAACCTAAGACACCGCCAAGCCCATACACAGAACAAAGGACTGTACAGAGCTAGTCGGCTGAAGACCATCCCCCTCCAGTGACAGGCAGCCAGAGCTGGAAGGGGGCAATCGCAGCCCCAGAGAGACATTGTCTACCAAACTGCAAGCAGGCTTCTTTGTACTAACTAAGAGTTCTTGCGGTTCTGGACTGTCAACATCGCCTGAGAAGGTGCGCCTGTTGTACACCCAGAAAACTGAGCGGCAGGGACAGGGGAGGTGATAAGTCGCAGCAACCGCTCTTGCCAAACACATTATCACCTGAGCTACTCTGACCTGGGAAGGGCACAAAACGCAGGCCCAATTGAGTCTGTACCTCTGAGGACTAGACGTATTTTTTTTTTTTAAGGTAAAATTTCCATATTTTCTCTGGCTGGAGTTTCCATGAAATATAATTCTAACCTATGCAGTCCTTTTGAAGAAACTTAGTATCTCTTGTACCGTAAGAATATTTGGAAGCTTCATCTGGTCATTTGAGCATTTTCAAGCTGAAACTCCAGTACTTTGGCCACCTCATGCGAAGAGTTGACTCACTGGAAAAGACTCTGATGCTGGGAGGGATTGGGGGCAGGAGGAGAAGGGGATGACAGAGGATGAGATGGCTGGATGGCATCGCAGACTCGATGGACACAAGTCTTGGTGAACTCCGGGGGATGATGGTGAACAGGAGGGGCCTGGCGTGCTGCGATTCATGGGGTCGCAAAGAGTCGGACATGACTGAGTGACTGAACTGAACTGAACTTTTTAAATTTGCTTAGAATTTAGCAAATACCTCTCGTTTCCAAATGCCATCACTTTTAGGAGTAGGGCTTTAACATACACATTTTGGGAGGACACAAATATTCACTTTGTAACACTGATTTCATGAGATTATAGGAGAATCAAATAATAGCTAATATTTATTGTGTTTTCTGTTAGCCACTATTCTATGTACGTATATTTCATTGATTCATTACTCACAGTAACCTCAAAAATTTTAGGTACTATTAGTTATCCTCACTTTACAGATGAAGAAATCTGAGATTTAAGGAAATGACCAACCTAGATAGCATATTCAAAAGCAGAGACATTACTTTGCTGACTAAGGTCTGTCTAGTCAAGCTATGGTGTTTCCTGTGGTCATGTATGGTTGTGAGAGTTAGACTGTGAAGAAGGCTGAGCGCCAAAGAATTGATGCTTTTGAACTGTGGTATTGGAGAAGACTCTTGAGAGTCCCTTGGACTGCAAAGAGATCCAACCAGTCCATTCTGAAGGAGATCAGTCCTGGGATTTCTTTGGAAGGAATGATGCTAAAGCTGAAACTCCAGTACTTTGGCCACCTCATGTGAAGAGTTGACTCACTGGAAAAGGCTCTGATGGTGAGAGGGATTGGGGGCAGGAGGAGAAGGGGATGACAGAGGATGAGATGGCTGGATGGCATCATGGACTCGATGGACGTGAGTCTGAGTGAACTCCAGGAGTTGGTGATGGACAGGGAGGTTTGGTGTGCTGCAATTCATGGGGTCGCAAAGAGTCGGACACGACTGAGGGATTGAACTGAATTGATATTAGGTGTCCTGTGTGCTTGGGCATCTTGCAAAGTAAGTTGTTCAAGATCACACATATACACACACACAATCTAAATTAGCTTTTTCGTTTTCTTTATACTTTTCTTTAGTGTGACCCATTCATTAAGGCCCAGCTCATCTTTTTCCTCCTATAGGAAGTGTTGCCTAATTGTCTTCAACTTTGAGAGACTGGGCTCTACTATGACTTTTTGTTAGCATTAATTGCCAGTACCATTCTGATGTAGCTTGTCCTTTTATGCTGCTGTTATGTGACTTGGTAATAGCAAGTAAATTATAAGCACTGTACAACCATGGGCCATGATTTTTATCTCCTTTATCTCTTTTATTTAGTATATAGTTAGTGCCTAATTGTTAGTAAGAGTGATTAAATATGAAAGTTAGGAAACCTCAGGTCAAAGTATGAGCTTAATTTATAAAAATGAAAGAAACTTGTAGAAGTTTGTCTGAATTAGGGTAACTTTATAAATGGTTTTCGCCTGGAGAATTCCATGGACAGATGAGCCTGGTGGGCTACTGTCCATGGGGTCACAAAGTGTCAGACAGAACTGAGCAACTAAACACAGCACGGCACAGATTATCCTGGGTCTGTATCTGTATAGCCTGTTTTTCTGTACAAAGTTGTTAGGGAAGGTAAAATATAGACTGTTAAGAGTGTTTTTTTATTGAAATGTATTAACAAAGAAGTAGAGTTTCAAAGTATGGTTCTGATTTTCTCATGTTTATAATATTATATATATATATCTCAATATAATAGAGATTGTAATTCTAAAAAGTTGACTCCTTAAGTAATAAATAGAACACCAAATGTACATTTATAATGTAGTGGTTTGTTTTAGAGAGAGATTTGAAATAATTTTATAATCCACTGTTGTAAATACTGAGAGTAGGTACTTTTATGAATTGTATAATTTAATCATAACTATAACTCTCTTTTGAGGTAAGGTAAGCATTGTCTTTATACTTTTAAAATGAAGCATGAAATTAATTGTGTAACTTGACCAAACTAGCATCTATGGTAAATTGAACCTGGCCTTGTTTGAGTTAGAATTTAATAGTAATGATGTTGATGTTGTGTTAGTAATAATAGAAAGAAAGTGAAGTTGCTCAGTCATGTCCAGCTCTTTGCAACCCCATGGACTGTAGCCTACCAGCTTCTTCCATCCATGAGATTTTCCAGGCCAGAGTACTGTAGTGAGTTGCCATTTCCTTCTCCAGGGGATCTTCCCGAGCCAGGGATGGAACCCAGGTCTCCTGCATTGCAGGCAGACGCTTTACTGTCTGAACCACAGGAAAGCTGTTAGTAATGATAGTTAGCATTTATTTTACTGCCTTACATAATCTTTAAAACAATATTATGAAAGAGGTACACTGGACAGTTGAAGGATCTGAGACTTGGAAAAGTCAGAGAATATGCCCATCGCTATATTAGAAGTGCTGGTGCCTAAACTGTAATGCACATCTGTTTGTCAGCAAGATCTATACACTACAGGACAGTAGCTCCCACTTGCTAAAGCTGGTCCTGTTTCCACTACACTCACTTGATGCAGGCATGGGCTCCAAGATTAGGAACACTTGTAGTTTGGCAATATCTATCAAGTCTACATGTTCAAAATACGTATCATCATAAACTGGTTTGTCAACTAAAAAGTGTCCTTTTCATGCACACAGATTGGTTTATCAAATAAAAATTAACATGTCTATATCAAATATCTCCTACTGTAATGAAAATAATATTTGTGAAATCATTTATTTGCTAAAGAACTTATAGATTTGAACTTATAGTTATCATCTTTGTAACATTGTTGAAGGATTTTGAAGGTATTTCTGAAAACTGTTGTGTGAATTATAATCATAGAAACAGTGATTGTAGGAAAAAGCAAAGATTAAACCAAATTTACGTCCTTTTTTAGATCATTCTCATCTTGGCTGCTGTCGACCCAAGGATTATAAGGTATGTAAATAAAAACTACATGTGATAGTTATCCTGGCTTTCTGGTTAGCGCATACATAAATTTCTGATATGTATGAAGTGAAGTGGCTCAGTCGTGTCCGACTCTTTGCGACCCCATGGACTGTAGCATACTACACTCCTCTGTCCTTGGGATTTTCCAGGCAAGAGTACTGGAGTGGGCTGCCATTTCCTTCTCCAGAGGATCTTCCTGACCCAGGGACTGAACCCGGGTCTCCCGCACTGTAGGCAGATGCTTTACTGTCTGAGCCACCAGGAAAGTCCAGCCACCATACATATCTGATATGTATGGTCAGATATTATCATATTCATTTAGTCAAGAAATCTACAAACAGTAATTGTCATATTATGGAATGTCATTATTTTGTCTGGAATAGACTTTTCATTGAGTGTCTTCCTATAACTATTTTGTGACTTTTGATTGTTCTTTTGGATTAGTTATTTGTCTTTGTGTGTGTGTGTATGTGTGTGTGTGAGAGAGAGAGAAAGTTAGAGACAGAAAAATTGGCTGTTACTTTAAGTGATACCTCACAGTAGTAATTCTAAATTTCATTTATTCATTCATTCATACAGCAGCATCCTCATAATTTTTGCAATATCTGCATGTAATTTATGCTGTCTTTAAAAAATCTATAGAATCTAAAAAAGAGTGCATATATATATATATAATAACTGATTCATTTTGTTGTACAGCAGAAACTAACACAATATTGTAAATCAACTGTACTTCAATAGAAATTAATTTTTAAAATTCAAAAACTGAAAGTTCATCTTCTTTTCATTTATAAGTATAAATGAAAATTAAAATAATTGAAAATCGGTATCATATGCTTTAAATGGATGATAGCCTTAAAAATACAGTGAAAACAAAACAATGGTATTAAATTCTATCTAGATAACAAGACTCTGAGACATGTTCTCTATTTCTTAAAATGAGATAAGCAATGACATACAGATGTAGCAGACATTACCAATAGCTAACTGAAGATTTCTGATTGAAAGAGAATTGAATAGAAAGTACATTTTTTTCCTTTGTGATTCACTGTCTTTTAGTGTATGTCCATGCACCGTGTAAAATAATCTTGTATATTATCTAAATTTATTTGGGGCAGCATATTAAAAACCTGCTATATCACTCACTAGTAGTTCATGTTCTGCATTTTGAGAAGTATTTCCCCAGGATTTATCTTTTCTGCCTCTAAGTGAAAACTTAATAAGAGGAGGTATTATATTTAGGAAAACAAAACAAAAATCACACTTTTCTTTATAATACCTTTGTTTATTTACTTGAAGACGATTTATTCTGTGCTTTATAGCACTGAATAGCATAGTTCTTTGCCATGCTTTGATTGTGATGAAAGAAATACGAAAGAGCCAAGGCAGAGTTGTGACTAAGGGTCCAAATCTACCAGAGTGTCAGAATCATATAGATGGAACTTTATGAAAATCCATTCCAGGCCTACTAAATGAAAATTGCTGAGAATGGAGACTGGAAATTTTTATTACAAGTTTCCAGGTGATTCTTATGCATTCTTTTGCTGTCTATGCAAGCATTGGCATTTGAGATCTATGAGTATAGACATGAACATAGCACTTAAATGGAACCATCCCTCATATAGTGTTTGTATAGGGCTATGCCCTTTTTAAGGCTGTCCCGAGAGGAGTGTGGGCCTGGCATAATTCACCTGGTGCAGACCCACTCTATTATGTGGAATATACTCAAACACATGCATGTATACCAATCTGTGTAATACATGTGCTTGTGAGCGTGCCTGTAAATACACACACATGTGCACACACACATACATCAAAAAGCATGATGTTCTTTGTCTTGCATGGGACCTGGGGAAGCCACCTTATTTGTAACACCAAGGGATAAGCCTGTCTTTGTACATTTTCTTCAAATCATGTTTCACAATTTTTATGTATTTATTTTCTTCTTTATTTGCATCTTTGTTTATAGTCTGCCTTTAAAAAAAAAACCAAACTATTTCTACTTTCTCATTATTAGTGTATAGGGATACAAGGGATTTCTATGTGTTGATGTTATATCCTGCAACTTTACTATATTCATTGATTAGCTCTAGTAATTTTCTGGTGGAGTCTTTAGGGTTTTCTATATAGAGGATCATGTCATCTGAAAACAGTGAGAGTTTTACTTCTTCTTTTCCAATTTGTATTCCTTTTATTTCTTTTTCTGCTCTGATTGCTGTGGCCAAAACTTCCAGAACCTGTTGAGTAGTAGTGGTGAAAGTGGGCACCCTTGTACACCCGCGGCGGATTCATGTTGATGTATGGCAAAACCAATACAGTACTGTAAAGTAAAATACAATGAAACTAATCTGTCGGTTCCAAAATGGCAAGGATCTTATTGGTCTTACTTACTGATAATCACTAGTACTTAGCATATTGTCTGATACATAGTGTGGATTCCTAAAATATGTGTGTTGTGTGAGTGGATTATAAGAGAAAACAGGTAAACAAAATATATAAAAGTATAGAAAGGTGAGAAAGTTTATCAGACACTAATCTTTAGCCTAAGGTAACTATCATCCAGTTCTGTATTGACTGGTGTATTTAAAGGTAGGTGTATATCTTCAGAATCCCCTCTTCTAAATGAATTATTTTAAAGAGCTTCACTTCTATCCCTTAACGATCTGCCCACCCTCAACTCTATATTCTTCACTTTCAGAGTTAGAGTCGAAGTTAATCATTCATACTACCCTTGTAAGGCTGTGGGTAGTAAGTCAGCTCACAGGATTATTTTTTGTATTGAAAAGGTAGATTTCCATAGAAATATATATTCAGCATTGAACAGGGCTGTTTTTTTCTATGGAAAAATAAAGGATTGTTTTCGTATAGGCATATAATAGGTGGTAGTAGAACACTATGCGATATCTGTAAGGAAAAGAGTTATGAAACTACGAGTGCTTGCAAGAAATTTTTAGAAAAGTAAGACTTTGCCTAAGCTCTGTTGAGAAATATATTCTGCAGAGGCAAGAGAAGAGAGGTCCATGGAGTGACCCCATTTTGTGTCTTCACCTTATTCTAGAGCTTTGCTGTCCTCTTCACATAGTGGAAAACAGGAGAACCTGAAGAGGCATGTCGGTTTCTTAAAAGCCTTGGCCTTGAATTGACACATGGCATTTTTACCTACACTCTGTTTGCCAAGAACTAACCAGATGGCCACACCTACATGCAGGGATTGCTTCCCGGCAGTAATTCTGCTCTGAAGGAAGGAAAGATGAATTGTGATGGAAAGCTAGTCCTTTGTTCTGTCAACATTCTAGGATGCCTTGTTTCTCTCTGCTCCCAGCTTCTCTCATACTATTAAGAAAGATGATATGACTAAAACGCTATTATGTTATTAATAGAAGTTAGCAAAAAATTAGCAAAACTAGTAACTGTCTCTGCCTTCATGGATATATTATGATAATGAAAGAGATAATAAAATCACAAAAATCAATATATATTGGAACCGTGACAAATAAGAGGGATGTGCATGCTGACTTCAACTAGTTATATGTTAGAGGATTTGATCTGGTGAAGGAGAATGGAAAAAGGATTTTGAGGATTGGTGACTGCTCTGGAGCTCTGAAGGTGGATAGGAATTTACTGTGTATAAAGGAGGGAAGCACATGGCCAAGGGAAAAGGGGGAAGTAGCATTTATAAAGGTTCAGTGGGTAGGCAACTAAAAGACCAGTGTTGCTAGGAGTGACAGACATGAGTCAGCCCACAGTGTAAGCTTAGGATGGAGTAGTAGATAGGGATCAAATCTTTTTTGCCATGTTAAGAATTTTGATTATTATCCTAGGTACAATGGGAAGCAATGAAGTTATTTTAAACAACAAGATGATACAGTTGGCTTTGTACTTTGAAAATATTACTCTTGATAGTATTGTGGACTGGGAAAAGAATGGAGACAGTAGACAAGTTAGTAGATTATTTGAGAAATGATGGCTTGGATTAAGATGATAGTAATGGAGGTCAGTTGCAGTGGAGATATTAGACAGATATTTAGGGTTAATGTTGACAGAAAAGTAGACTTGACAAATGAAAAAGATGCGCTATGTTTTCCTAGAAAAAACATCAGTGTCATAAAGATATACTTCTATGTAGGGTAATTCAAAAATTAATAAGATCTCAATAAAAATATCTCCGGGCCCCCCCCCTTTTTTTTTAATTCTAGGAACTAAGCAAAAATAGTCAAGAAAAGTTTGAAATCAGAGAATATTGAAAGGGTCTTCAATTCAGTTCAGTTCAGTCGCTCAGTCGTGTTCGACTCTTTGCGACCCCATGAATCGCAGCACGCCAGGCCTCCCTGTCCATCACCATCTCCCAGAGTTCACTCAGACTCATGTCCATCGAGTCAGTGATGCCATCCAGCCAGCCGTGCAGTATTATGAATGACTTTTGTATTTCTGGTTTTTACAACTCACTGTTTTCTTGATACCTTTTATTGAGATAGGAAATGTGGAAAAGCTGAATTAAAGTATTCAGAATTCTAAATTCTGCTGCAATTTCTTGTTTATCTTGTTTATTGGACTTCAGAGAATGTCTTGACTATTCAGCTCAGAAAAAGATCAGAGCTTAAAAATAAAACCGTATGGCACTTGATGTATTCTGAAGGGGATTTAATTTTAAGAAGTCATTGAGCTTTTGTTTCTGGCACTTCAGATGGGAATGAAAGCACACAAAAGAAGGATAGGGTTCTCAGGTAATGGAGAAGGATAGGACTGGAGATAAGAAATAGTGGGGTAAAGGCCATTTCTTTCAGTGGGTTGTGAGGGTATCCTAACAAGACATAATTTTACATTTTCACATTCTTAAAAATTGGCCTTGGGCAACAGATCTTTTAAGGAAGCAATTTGTAGACTCTGAAAATTTTTTTTGAATATTTATTGTGCCAGTCGAGAAGTGCAACCTATTGGATATGTAGGATTTTGCTCTTTTTCATTCTAAGGCATCTTTTACGTGAACAGTTATGTTCACATAAAACACCCTCCAAGGTAGCCACTGTAATTCTAAAATATACTTAGTGAAATTATGGTATTTGGAACAGTAAGTGCTCAATTTAAAATCATAGTGTAAATATACATAAGATGATCAAAAGATTGAATCTGACTTGGAGGGGGCATTGGCCTAAACTGAAACACAGGCATAAGAATCTGACGGTGTTGGTCATTATGTTGCTAAAACAGCTTATGTCTTGGGCGCCAGCCTAGTGGTTGGTATCTTAAATTGAAGACCTGACAAATCTGTAATTCTAAGAAGATGGAAGGTCTGGTAGTGGTTTCTTCCAGAAGCATTTTCTCCCATTGAGGAAAATACAAACAAACTGAGGAAAGTTCTCATGATATTCTGACAGGTGGCCCAGGGCAAAGTTTTTACTAAAGATTCTGGTAGAATGAGGACATCTGAACCTATCAGTACTTAGATTTGACTACAGGATAGCTTTAGTAGTTCATGCCTGGTCATTTTGCTCTGGACTTCCTCTTACAGACTCAGAGCAAAAAGTGACAGAGAGACATATTATTAACATATGTAATAAGACAGGTTTCCACCTAGGATACAAGTTTTCAGATTTGAACAGATAATGACAAGGGTTCTCCATTCCTACAAGACGAAGTAACTCGGGATTTGGGAGCTTTAACAAAAGGAGAGCAGAGTTCAGACTTAACAAGAAGATTCCGTTACCACACCATTGTATTGATAGTTAGAGAGACCCCCCCAAGGAGGGAGGCCCAAGAGTCCCAGAGGAAAAAACTATTTCTGAGTTGAATGTCTTAGATTTGGCAACAAGGAGGGTCTCTTTAGAACTTGTTGGATTTCAGGGTTGTCAACTGCCAGCTCACCAAAAGATCACCACAATAACTGAAGAATTTGTTGATATCAAGCAAAGCAGAGCTTTGGTTATGCCACAAGGGAGATCATCACCTTTGCAGACTTAGTAGTATCTCTGAAAGGTTAAGAGTAATATCTCTGAAAAGTTAAGGGTGGATATTTATAGGTAAATATTTAAAGGTTAAGTGTTTGGGAGTCTTGGCTCCAGAGTTTTAAGGAAGGGCTTTAAAGCCTTGCTGACTGTGGCTCAGATCATGAACTCTCCTTATTGCCAAATTCACAGTTAAATTGAAGAAAGTGGGGGAAACCACTAGACCATTCAGTGACCTAAATCAAATCCCTTATGACTATACAGTGGAAGTGAGAAATAGATTCAAGGGACTAGATCTGATNGCCCTGTGCCCATGTTCGCGCTCTTTGACGCGGTAGCCCTGTGCCCATGTTCGGGCTGTGTGCCGCGGTAACCCTGTGCCGAGGTCTGGGCTGTGTTCTGCGGTTGGCTGGCAACGATTTCCGAGCTGTGTGCCACAGTTGCCCTTCACTGAATTTCGGGCTGTGTGCCACTGTCACACTGCTCTGAGGTCCGGGTTGTGTGCCACAGTCGCCCTGCACCGTGGTATGGCCTGTTTGCTATGGTCGCACTGTGCCGAGGTTTGGGCTGTGTTCAGGGTTGGCTAGCAATGTGTTCTGAGCCCTGTGCCACGGTCGCCCTGCACAGATTTCTAGGCTGTGTGCCACGGTAGCCCTGCGCTGAGGTCCAGGCAGTGTGTGGCGGTCGCTGTGAGCCGAGATCCGACCTGTGTGCCGCGGTCACACTGCTACGAGATCCTGGATGTGTGCCGCAGTGAACATCTGCCGACATCCATGCTGTGTTCCAGGGTCGCCTTGACTTAAGGCCCGGGATGTGTGCCGCAGTTGCCCTTGAGTGAGGTTCGGGATGTGTGCCGCAGTCGCCCTGTGCCAAGTTCCAGGCTGTGTTCCGTGGTCGGCTAGTGACAAGTTCCATGATGTGTGCCGCGATTGCCCTTCAGTGAGGTTCAGGCTCTGTGTCGCAGTTGCCCTGTGCCAAGTTCCAGGCTGTGTGCCGCGGTCACCTTCGGTCGAGGTCCGTGCTGTGTACCAGGGTTGCCCTGCATCATGGCCCAGGATGTGTGCTGCGGTCGCCCTTAAATGAGGTTAGGGCTGTGTACTGTTGGCAACCTGCGCCAAGGTCCGGGCTGTGTGCTGTGGTAGCCTTGCTCCAAGGACCGGGCTGTTTTTCACCATCACCCTGCACTGGTGTCCGGGCTGTGTGCTGCGGTCGCCAACTCCTGAGGTCCGTGATGTGTGCCAGGGTTGCCCTGTGCTGAGGGCCATGATGTGTGCCTTGGTCGCTCTTCACTGAGGTTTGGGCTGTGTGCCACAGTCACCCTGCGCCAAGTTCCAGGCTGTGTGCCGCGGTCGCCTTCATTCTATGCCCGTGCTGTGTGACAGGGTTGCCCTGCATCGAGGCCCGGGATGTGTGCTGCGGTCTCCCTTCACTGAGTTTCGGGCTGTGTGCCNCCTGCGCCAAGTTCCAGGCTGTGTGCCGCGGTCGCCTTCATTCTATGCCCGTGCTGTGTGACAGGGTTGCCCTGCATCGAGGCCCGGGATGTGTGCTGCGGTCTCCCTTCACTGAGTTTCGGGCTGTGTGCCGCAGTCACCCTTCACTGATGTTCAGGCTGTTTTCAGCGGTCGTCCTGCTTGATGTCCTTGATGTGTGACGCGGTCACTCTGTGCCTTGGTCTGGCCTGTGTCCCGCTGTCTCCCTGTGCCGAAATCTGGGCTGAGTTCTGCAGTCGGCTAGAAAGGAGTTACTGGATGTGTGCTGCAGTCGCCCTTCACTGTGTTTCGGGCAGTGTGCCACGGACGACCTTTGTCAAGGTCCACGCTGGGTGCTGTGGTCGCCCTGCGATGAGGTCCGGCTTGTTTGCCATGGTCACCCTGCGCCGAGGTCCGGGCTGTGTTCTGTGGTTAGCTAGTGACGAGTTACAGGCTCTGTGCCGCAGGCTCCCTGTACAGATTTCTGGGCTGTGTTCTGCGGTGACCCTGTACCAAGGTCCGGGCTGTGTTCCGCGGTTGGCTGGCGACAAGTTGCGGGATGTGTTCTGCGGTCACCCTTGACTGATGTTTGGGCTGTGTGCCGCGGTCACCCTGCGCCAAGATCTGGGCTGTGTGCCGCACTCGCCCCGCACAGAGGTCCGTCCGGTGTGCCGCGGTCGCCCAGTGCGGAGGTCCGGGCTGTGTTCCATGGTTGGCTAGCGACGAGTTCCAAACTCTGTTCCACGGTGACTCTGCACAGATTTTTGTGCTGGGTGCCGGGGTCGCCCTTCACTGAGGTTCAGGGTGTGTGCCGCAGTTGCCCTGAGCCAAGGTCCATGCTGTTGCCGCGGTCACCCTGGGCCGAGGTCCGGCCTGTGTGCCGCGGTCACCCTGTGCTGATGTCCGGGCTGTGTTCCGCTGTCAGCTGGAGACGAGTTCCATCCTGTTTGCCATGCTAGCCCTGCACCGAGCTTCAGACTGTGTTCCACAGTCAGCTAACGACAAGTTCTGAGCTCTGTACCCCGGTCACCCTGCACAGATTTCCGGGATGTGTGCCGCGGTTGCCCTTCACTGAGGTTCGGGATGTGTGCCGGTGTCACCCTGCATCCCAGTCCAGCCTGTGTGCCTCGGTTGCCCTGCGCCGAAGTCCAGGCTGTGTTTCGCGGTCAGATACAGACGAGTTCCATGCTGTGTGCCACGTCACCGTTCACTGAGGTTTGGGCTGTGTGCTGCGGTCGCCCTACGCCAAGTTCCGGGCTGTGTGCCGCGGTCACCTTCGGTCGAGATCCATGCTGTGTGCCAAGGATTTCCCTGCATCAAGGTCTGTGATGTTTGCTGCGGTCACCCTTCGCTGAGGTTTGGCCTCTGTGCTGCGGTAACCCTTCACTGATATTCAGGCTGTGTGCAGCAGTCGCCCTGCTCGATGTCCTTGATATGTGCCACGGTCGCCCTGTGCCTCGGTCCGGCCTGTGTTCCGCAGTCGCCCTGTGCAGAAATCCGGGCTGTGTTCCACGGTCGGCTAGCGACGAGTTCCGGGCTGTGTGACACAGTCGCCCATCAATGAGTTGCGGGCTGAGTGCCTCAGTCGCCCTTTGACGAGGTCCGGACTGTGTGCCATGGTCTTCTGGGACAAGGTCCGGCCTGTTTTCCGTATTCACCCTTCCCCGAGGTCCGGGCTGTGTACCGCAGTTGGCTAGCGACGAGTTCCGACCACTGTGCCACGGTCGCCCTGCACTGATTTCTGGGCTGTGTTCCACGGTCACCCTTCACTGAAATTCAGGTTGTGTGCTACGCTTGCCCTGCGCCGAGGTCTGGTCCATGTGCCGCAGTAGCCTTGGGCTGAGGTCCGGGCTATGTGCCGCAGTAGCCCTGCACCGATATCTGGGCTGTGTGACATGGTCGCCATCTCCCGAGTTCCGTGCTGTGTGCCAGTGTNCTTCTTTTCCAATTTGTATTCCTTTTATTTCTTTTTCTGCTCTGATTGCTGTGGCCAAAACTTCCAGAACCTGTTGAGTAGTAGTGGTGAAAGTGGGCACCCTTGTACACCCGCGGCGGATTCATGTTGATGTATGGCAAAACCAATACAGTACTGTAAAGTAAAATACAATGAAACTAATCTGTCAGTTCCAAAATGGCAAGGATCTTATTGGTCTTACTTACTGATAATCACTAGTACTTAGCATATTGTCTGATACATAGTGTGGATTCCTAAAATATGTGTGTTGTGTGAGTGGATTATAAGAGAAAACAGGTAAACAAAATATATAAAAGTATAGAAAGGTGAGAAAGTTTATCAGACACTAATCTTTAGCCTAAGGTAACTATCATCCAGTTCTGTATTGACTGGTGTATTTAAAGGTAGGTGTATATCTTCAGAATCCCCTCTTCTAAATGAATTATTTTAAAGAGCTTCACTTCTATCCCTTAACGATCTGCCCACCCTCAACTCTATATTCTTCACTTTCAGAGTTAGAGTCGAAGTTAATCATTCATACTACCCTTGTAAGGCTGTGGGTAGTAAGTCAGCTCACAGGATTATTTTTTGTATTGAAAAGGTAGATTTCCATAGAAATATATATTCAGCATTGAACAGGGCTGTTTTTTTCTATGGAAAAATAAAGGATTGTTTTCGTATAGGCATATAATAGCTGGTAGTAGAACACTATGCGATATCTGTAAGGAAAAGAGTTATGAAACTACGAGTGCTTGCAAGAAATTTTTAGAAAAGTAAGACTTTGCCTAAGCTCTGTTGAGAAATATATTCTGCAGAGGCAAGAGAAGAGAGGTCCATGGAGTGACCCCATTTTGTGTCTTCACCTTATTCTAGAGCTTTGCTGTCCTCTTCACATAGTGGAAAACAGGAGAACCTGAAGAGGCATGTCGGTTTCTTAAAAGCCTTGGCCTTGAATTGACACATGGCATTTTTACCTACACTCTGTTTGCCAAGAACTAACCAGATGGCCACACCTACATGCAGGGATTGCTTCCCGGCAGTAATTCTGCTCTGAAGGAAGGAAAGATGAATTGTGATGGAAAGCTAGTCCTTTGTTCTGTCAACATTCTAGGATGCCTTGTTTCTCTCTGCTCCCAGCTTCTCTCATACTATTAAGAAAGATGATATGACTAAAACGCTATTATGTTATTAATAGAAGTTAGCAAAAAATTAGCAAAACTAGTAACTGTCTCTGCCTTCATGGATATATTATGATAATGAAAGAGATAATAAAATCACAAAAATCAATATATATTGGAACCGTGACAAATAAGAGGGATGTGCATGCTGACTTCAACTAGTTATATGTTAGAGGATTTGATCTGGTGAAGGAGAATGGAAAAAGGATTTTGAGGATTGGTGACTGCTCTGGAGCTCTGAAGGTGGATAGGAATTTACTGTGTATAAAGGAGGGAAGCACATGGCCAAGGGAAAAGGGGGAAGTAGCATTTATAAAGGTTCAGTGGGTAGGCAACTAAAAGACCAGTGTTGCTAGGAGTGACAGACATGAGTCAGCCCACAGTGTAAGCTTAGGATGGAGTAGTAGATAGGGATCAAATCTTTTTTGCCATGTTAAGAATTTTGATTATTATCCTAGGTACAATGGGAAGCAATGAAGTTATTTTAAACAACAAGATGATACAGTTGGCTTTGTACTTTGAAAATATTACTCTTGATAGTATTGTGGACTGGGAAAAGAATGGAGACAGTAGACAAGTTAGTAGATTATTTGAGAAATGATGGCTTGGATTAAGATGATAGTAATGGAGGTCAGTTGCAGTGGAGATATTAGACAGATATTTAGGGTTAATGTTGACAGAAAAGTAGACTTGACAAATGAAAAAGATGCGCTATGTTTTCCTAGAAAAAACATCAGTGTCATAAAGATATACTTCTATGTAGGGTAATTCAAAAATTAATAAGATCTCAATAAAAATATCTCCAGGCCCCCCCCCCTTTTTTTTTTAATTCTAGGAACTAAGCAAAAATAGTCAAGAAAAGTTTGAAATCAGAGAATATTGAAAGGGTCTTCAATTCAGTTCAGTTCAGTCGCTCAGTCGTGTTCGACTCTTTGCGACCCCATGAATCGCAGCACGCCAGGCCTCCCTGTCCATCACCATCTCCCAGAGTTCACTCAGACTCATGTCCATCGAGTCAGTGATGCCATCCAGCCAGCCGTGCAGTATTATGAATGACTTTTGTATTTCTGGTTTTTACAACTCACTGTTTTCTTGATACCTTTTATTGAGATAGGAAATGTGGAAAAGCTGAATTAAAGTATTCAGAATTCTAAATTCTGCTGCAATTTCTTGTTTATCTTGTTTATTGGACTTCAGAGAATGTCTTGACTATTCAGCTCAGAAAAAGATCAGAGCTTAAAAATAAAACCGTATGGCACTTGATGTATTCTGAAGGGGATTTAATTTTAAGAAGTCATTGAGCTTTTGTTTCTGGCACTTCAGATGGGAATGAAAGCACACAAAAGAAGGATAGGGTTCTCAGGTAATGGAGAAGGATAGGACTGGAGATAAGAAATAGTGGGGTAAAGGCCATTTCTTTCAGTGGGTTGTGAGGGTATCCTAACAAGACATAATTTTACATTTTCACATTCTTAAAAATTGGCCTTGGGCAACAGATCTTTTAAGGAAGCAATTTGTAGACTCTGAAAATTTTTTTTGAATATTTATTGTGCCAGTCGAGAAGTGCAACCTATTGGATATGTAGGATTTTGCTCTTTTTCATTCTAAGGCATCTTTTACGTGAACAGTTATGTTCACATAAAACACCCTCCAAGGTAGCCACTGTAATTCTAAAATATACTTAGTGAAATTATGGTATTTGGAACAGTAAGTGCTCAATTTAAAATCATAGTGTAAATATACATAAGATGATCAAAAGATTGAATCTGACTTGGAGGGGGCATTGGCCTAAACTGAAACACAGGCATAAGAATCTGACGGTGTTGGTCATTATGTTGCTAAAACAGCTTATGTCTTGGGCGCCAGCCTAGTGGTTGGTATCTTAAATTGAAGACCTGACAAATCTGTAATTCTAAGAAGATGGAAGGTCTGGTAGTGGTTTCTTCCAGAAGCATTTTCTCCCATTGAGGAAAATACAAACAAACTGAGGAAAGTTCTCATGATATTCTGACAGGTGGCCCAGGGCAAAGTTTTTACTAAAGATTCTGGTAGAATGAGGACATCTGAACCTATCAGTACTTAGATTTGACTACAGGATAGCTTTAGTAGTTCATGCCTGGTCATTTTGCTCTGGACTTCCTCTTACAGACTCAGAGCAAAAAGTGACAGAGAGACATATTATTAACATATGTAATAAGACAGGTTTCCACCTAGGATACAAGTTTTCAGATTTGAACAGATAATGACAAGGGTTCTCCATTCCTACAAGACGAAGTAACTCGGGATTTGGGAGCTTTAACAAAAGGAGAGCAGAGTTCAGACTTAACAAGAAGATTCCGTTACCACACCATTGTATTGATAGTTAGAGAGACCCCCCCAAGGAGGGAGGCCCAAGAGTCCCAGAGGAAAAAACTATTTCTGAGTTGAATGTCTTAGATTTGGCAACAAGGAGGGTCTCTTTAGAACTTGTTGGATTTCAGGGTTGTCAACTGCCAGCTCACCAAAAGATCACCACAATAACTGAAGAATTTGTTGATATCAAGCAAAGCAGAGCTTTGGTTATGCCACAAGGGAGATCATCACCTTTGCAGACTTAGTAGTATCTCTGAAAGGTTAAGAGTAATATCTCTGAAAAGTTAAGGGTGGATATTTATAGGTAAATATTTAAAGGTTAAGTGTTTGGGAGTCTTGGCTCCAGAGTTTTAAGGAAGGGCTTTAAAGCCTTGCTGACTGTGGCTCAGATCATGAACTCTCCTTATTGCCAAATTCACAGTTAAATTGAAGAAAGTGGGGGAAACCACTAGACCATTCAGTGACCTAAATCAAATCCCTTATGACTATACAGTGGAAGTGAGAAATAGATTCAAGGGACTAGATCTGATAGAGTGCCTGATGAACTTAGGACAGAGGTTCATAACAATGTACAGAAGACAGGGATCAAGACCATCCCCAAGAAAAAGAAGTGCAAAAAAGCAAGATGGCTGTCAGAGGAGGCCTTACAAATAGCTGTGAAAAGAAGAGAAGCCAAAAGTAAAGGAGAAAAGGAAAGAGATACCCATTTGAATGCAGAGTTCCAAAGAATGGCAAGGAGAGATAAGAAAGCCTTC
>SJYV01047683.1:681628-711506 GCA_006410875.1 Neotragus pygmaeus | reverse complement strand
GGTTTTAGAAAAGGCAGAGAAACCAGAGATCAAATTGCCAACACTGCTGGATCATGGAAAAAGCAAGAGAGTTCCAGAAACACATCTATTTCTGCTTTATTGACAATGCCAAAGCCTTTGACTCTGTGGCTCACAATAAACTGTGGAAAATTCTGAAAGAGATGGGAATACCAGACCACCTGACCTGCCTCTTGAGAAATCTGTATGCAGGTCAGGAAGCAACAGTTGGAACTGGACATGGAATAACAGACTGGTTCCAGATTGGGAAAGGAGTACATCAAGGCTGAATATTGTCACCCTGCTTATTTAACTTATATGCAGAGTACATCATGAGAAATACTGGGCTAGATGAAGCACAAGCTGGAATCAAGATTGCCGGGAGAAATATCAATAACCTCAGGTATGCAGATGATACCACCCTTATGGCAGAAAGTGAAGAACTAAAGAGCCTCTTGATGTAATTGAAAGAGGAGAGTGAAAAAGTTGGCTTAAAGCTCAACATTCAGAAAACTAAGATCATGGCACCCCGTCCCAGCACTTCATGGGAAATAGATGGGGAAACAGTGAAAACAGTGGCTGACTATTTTTTGGGTGGCTCCAAAATCACTGCAGATGGTGACTGCAGCCATGAAATAAAAAGAAGTTTACTCCTTGCAATTTTCAGGTAGTCGTGTATGGATGTGAGAGTTGGACTGTGCAGAAAGCTGAGCGCCGAAGAAGTGATGCTTTTGAACTGCAGTGTTGGAGAAGACTCTTGAGAGTCCCTTGGACTGCAAGGAGATCCAACCAGTCCATCCTAAAGGAGGTCAGTCCTGTGTGTTCATTGGAAGGACTGATGTTGAAGCTGAAACTCCAATACTTTGGCCACCTGATGCAAAGAGCTGACTCATTTGAAAAGACCCTGATGCCGGGAGAGACTGAGGGCAGGAGGAGAAGTGGATGACAGAGGATGAGATGTTTGGATGGAATCAATGATTCAATGGACATGAGTTTGAGTAAACTCTGGGAGTTTGTGATGGACAATGAGGCCTGGCGTGCTGCAGTCCATGGGGTACAAAGAGTCAGACATGACTGAGCAACTGAACTGAACTGAACTTTAAAGCAGGGAATCTCATTGGCAATGTTTGTCATATAAAAGATTAGAGGTTCCCTGGTGACGCAGTGGTAAAGAATCCACCTGCCAAACAGGAGATGTAGGTTCGATCTCTGTTTCGAGAAGATCCCCTGCAGAAGGAAATGGCAAGTCACTCCAATATTCTTGCCTTGGAAATCCCATGGACAGAAGAGCCTAGCAGGCTACAGTTCATGGGGTTGCAAAGAGTTAGATGCAACTTAGTGACTAAACAACAACATTGAACATGAAGATTAGAGTCTTAGAGCAAGTCTTGATAAGTAAGCAGGTATTTAATAGGGAAGAAATTTGTCTTCCTGAGTTATCTCTTGGGATGAGAAGGAAACTGTTTGCTCAGACTAAGAATCTATCATTTTGAGAAGGGAGCTGAACGATGATTGAGCAGACTGTTGTTCAGGCAAATGTTTTATGGGAAGGTCCTAAAGCAAATAATGAAGCTATTTACTGGTTTATAGCATTAAAACTCATGGTAAAGTCATACTGAGTGAGGTAGGTGAGCCTCAGACTTTAGTTCTGTTAGCCAAGCCTTGTGAATGCAGGTCATCTCAGTTCTCACATGTCTTACTAAAGTTATATACACTTTTCCATTAATGTGTTACACATTGTTAGATTTAGTCTCAGAAACCTTATAGTTTTGATCCCCATTGTAAACAGTTTTTTATGTAAAACTACATTCGTATGTGTTTTGCTAATGTGTGGTTTTGAAGTAGATTTTTGTGTAACATTCTTGTCTTAGATATTGTTGAATTTTTTAGTAGAGGAAACCATATCATCTACAAACAATGAATTTTAATTCTGCCTTACAGATTAGCTTGTCTTGACTTACTAGAATTTTCAGTGTACTGAAATAAAAGTGGTGATTGGGCATGTGGCAGAGATATTTATTGCCTACTGACAATTAATTTCCTCTGCTATATTTTCAAGCCCTTTTGCAGGTGTATAGGGCCTAGTTCCAGCCAGTAGACTATAAATGGAAATTACGTGGATCCCTTCCAGGGTGCAGCATAGAAGAATTGATAAGAACTCTGTTGTTATAGTGACAGTGAAGTCGCCTGTTCTAGATGGTACAGCTGCAACTTGTTCAGCCTGTCTCATCAGCACAGGTCCTTGGACAATTTTGTGAAGCGTGATTCTCTTGCTAATATGTACCATAAAGTACAGGGAAAAATAAACCTTTATTATGTTAAGCCACTAATTTTCAGACTTAATTTGCTCTTGCAGTGCAACCTGATAGGTTGCAGCACAAAACTAATCCTATGTGCCTTCTTGTCTTGATCGTGTCTTAGGATCATGTTGAAGGCTTCATGCCTGTGAATGTTATTTGCAGTAGATTTTTGTTGGCTATTCTTTAGCAAGTTAAGGAAGTTCCCTTGGAAATTCCTTGTTTTCAAAGAATTTGCATTTTTGAATGATGAGTGGATGTTGGGTGTTACTGAATACTTTTTTCAGCATGTATTGAGTTGATAATGTTTTTCCTATGGTGAATTAATAGATTTTCTATTGATAACCCATTCTTGTATTCTTTGAAAGTACCCAGCATAATCATGTTGTATTCTTTTTTGATCATCACTAAATTTAATTTGTTAATATTTTATTTAAGATAATTTCCCACATATTGCCATGCATGTGTGCATGCCTGTGTGCTAAGTCGCTTTGGTCGTGTCCTACTCTTTGCGACCCTATTGACTGTAGCCTGCCATGCCCTTCTGCAGGGGATCCTCCCTACTGAGGAATCAAACCCGCATCTGTTATGTCTCCTGCATTGGCAGACAGATTATTTACCACTAGTGCCACCTGGGAAGCCCATGGTCACTAGTAAGAGTGATCTATAATTAAATTTCTCCTACTTTTCTTCAGTGGTTTGGTAGCAGTGTTATGATCACATCATAAAATTAATTGGAGGGTATTTTCTTTCTTGGAAGCAGTTTGCCAATTTGTCCCTTGACACTTTATTGGGCTGTTAGTAAATCCGACTGTTAGTGCATCTTCTGTGGAACTTTTCTCATAGGCATCCTTTGAGGCTTGGGCTGTGGGAGTTTTCTGTTTTTATTTTTATTTTTTTCTCTGCCATGGATCTCTCATAGTTCACTGACCTGGGACTACTACCACCAAACAGTAGCTATTTGACTTTCCTTCAGTTTCCTCTCTTATAAAGTATAGAGAGTAAAAATACCACAAAGGTTGTTGTGAGGATTAAACAAATTATTTATGTAAGTGCATAGAAGAGTGATCTAAGAAGGAAGGAATTTCCCCCTACCCCCTAAAGACTGGCAAACCTAAGAATTACATATCATTTTCATTGCATTATTTTGGAATTTCTTCTAAATTTTTTTCTAGTATAAAGTACATTTTCCTTAAACTAAACCAGATAGTTGAGCGTATGGATTTTTAAATTGGGTGAGGTAGGAATTGATCATTTACTTGAGTGGGATTCAAAAGGAATGTTTTCAGCAAAATTGAGAAACTCATCTCAGTTGCCAGTATCTGCTTCTCTTCCTTTTTACTCAGAACTATGGCGCTAGTGGTAAAGAACCTGCCTGCCAATACAGGAGACGTATAAGAAATGTGTGTTTAGTCCCTGGGTTGGAAAGATCCCCTGGAGGACTGCACGACAGTGCACTCCAGTATTCTTGCCTGGAGAATCTCATGGACAGAGGAGCCTGGCGGGTTATGGTCCACAGGGTTGCAAAGAGTCGAACCCAACTGAAGCAACTTGGCACTTGCAGCACCCTCCTGCTTTATCCTCACTATCCTGAAAGTAGTGCTTCCACCACACTTCTTTCCTATCATCCTCCTCCTCAACTACTTCCCAGAAAATACCATTAGATTTATTAAAAAAATTTTTTTTTATTTCCCATGATAAAAGAGAAATTGTCAAGTATGGTGTGTAGTACCCATCTTCAACAAATATTTTTTGGATAAGTGAGTTTCCTGGTTCCTGTTTATACTTAGTGGTTCTTTCTTCCATTAATTTAACTTTGAAGTTCCAATAAATTATAAATTTTATGGGCACAAATATGATTTAACTTATTGTATAAGCAGCTTTTCAGGAATCTTATTTCTGCAGTATAGCATAACTCAACCATTATATATCACATATTTGAAAAGTATGTTATCTACGTAATTACATTTATGTAGTTACAATGAACTTGGTGAAATGAAATTTTATTTTTTAACCTGAAACAATTTCACATTGGTTTAAAACTATTAGATTTTATCTTGATGCATTTCAACATCTGCAATATTGGAACTGTTACATTTCTGAGATCTTATAAAAAGGATTTAAAGAACTATTTCCATAAATGTGAAAAGAAAAAAAACTCTTTATGCTGAAGTATGAAAGTTTATGTAAACAGAGGAAATGAATACTATTGTTTTTCATGAATCAAGTTCTCTAGCTTTGTGTTTGCACTAATTTTGTCGTATTTATTTTCTGTAGCAAACACGTAAGATTATTTCCCCAGTTTATAGATAAGGAAATGAAAGCTTAGAGTAAATGACTTGCTCAGGGTCACATAACAAGCACGGATTTGAACGCAATTCTTTGAACACTCTAAGCTAGGGTTCTTGAGGAATCATCCAAGAAGTATGACTCTTCCATTATGAGCCAAAGTAAAGACATTCCATTTGATTTCTGGAGGTGAATGAGCAACCTATGGAAAACTCACAAGAGCTATGAAAATGCTTCTTAAGCTAAGTCTAGGTTGAAAATTTGAAGTGGATTCTTATCCCCTTATTATACCTTCCATTCCCTCATTTTGAAATATAATTTTCTAAAATATTTATCCTAATTCCATGGAAGGAATATATCCCAGCTATATCCCCACTGCACACTCATTGTATATCTATTTAGTTCTAATCTCCTTCCTCATTGTTTTATCATTATTTGTTTTTTCATGTCTCTCATTCTGGATGGTAATATCTTGGAAATCTCCTGTTATATTTATGTGTGATTACTGTCTCCTACCTTGTTTAGCACTTGATACATAGAAGATGCTTAATAAATATTGGATAGTATTGAGTTACATGCGGTATTCAAGGTTCTCCACAGTGTGCCCCTCTCCGCCTCTGTGATAATCTCTCCAATTACTTTCCTGCACAACTAGCCATGTGATTGTATCTTCACTGTTTATTCCTTGTGCCTTTTCTTCCACTTGGAATGCCCTATCTCCCCCTTTTCTCTGCTTAGCGCCTTGATTCCAACCTACCTCCTCCATGAGACCTCCACCATAAGAAGTTTATAAATGTCCTTCCGCAGGTATTGCCATTAGGATAGATTTGCCCCCCAGCAAATCTGTCAGTTTTCTTTGTGTTAATACACTCTCTCATCTGGTTTGTGAGTTCAAATCCCTGTACCTCTCTAAATCTCTGTGTTAGCTAATGTGTTGTCCAAGAGAGTCTTAGATTCTTAGTCTGATAAAGAAACAGTTGTAGTCACCTAGAAGAGGCTTTATGTAGAGTGTTGCTGACTAGTTTGTGGAGAAATTTTAGTAAACAAAAAGTGAAATGGTCTGCAGCCAACATGACTCAACTGGCATTGAAATTAATGAAGAGAAATAATCTCTATAAGCCAAGTGGCTCAGATTTGGATATAATTCGAGAAACAGCATTATAGCCCTTTTTTTTCCCCCTTTCCTATCAGTCGTTAGAGCATTTTTCAGTTTTTTTGTCTCATTCAGTCTGGATCACATATTCTTGGTCAGTTATTTGGAACTGTAACTGAGTCATTTGAATTACATGCTATTTGGTTCTGGAATGAAAGTTTGATTCTCTCTGTTGACTGCTGGCTCACCATATGTTGCTGTAATTCTGGAAAGCAGTGAAAATTGTGGTAGTATTGAGGGGAGGAGTGATGTTTTAATAATAAACTGCTTACTTTTGTTTTATAACTAATTCACACATCTAGATGTTCTGCAGGAAACTTAAATTATTGAAGATTTTTAGAGATAAGATAGCCATTATTAACTCTGGGGAAATGAGTCTAAGAAAGATTAAAGATCATAGTGACCTTCTTAAAGGTCAAATATTCAGTTGATAATGACGACTAGGACAAAATTTCATAAAGGCAGGGACTTTGTTGTGTTCACTGTTGTAGTCTCAGCACTTAACATGGTGCTTGCATGCCAAGTTGCTTCAGTCATGTCTGACTCTTTGCGACCCCATGGACTGTAGCCCACCAGGCTCCCCTGTCCAGGGAATTCTCTAGGCAAGAATACTGGAGTGTGTAGCCATTGCCTTCTCCAGTAATATGGTGATGGGAAGTTAAATATGTGTTAAGGAACAAGAAAGAGGAATTGAATTTATTTAACTCCTAATTAACACTCCCATCACTCCATCAAAGCTAGTCTTATTAAAGTTATTGATACTATTCCAAGTCTTTTCTACCTTGTCTATCAGCAACATTTGACTGAACTAGGTACTCCCCTTCCTTGAAATACATTATTTAACTGACTTCCAGAATAATACATTCTCCATTTTCTTCCCCTTATTTCCTGGCCATTTCTCAGTCTGCTTCTCATCCTCCCAGATTCTAAACAATGGAGCATTCCCAGGGCTCAGTTTTCAGAGGTTTCCTATGTATGCTCACTTCCTTGGTTATATCACTTAGTGCCATATTTTTAAATACCATTTAGACTCTAAATACTACTAGTTTATATCTTTAACCTTGAGTCTTCCCCTGAACCTCTACTCTGATAGTTTGGGTGATTGATAAATATGTGAAGTTCAACATATCAAAAACCAGACTCCTAATATCTTATTCTACCATCTGTCCCATTGGAAGGGTATAATTAATTTAGACAAACTCAATTCTTCCAGTGATTTCACCAAAAAACTTTGATGTTATCATTGACAGTCTACCAGCAGTTCCTGTGGACTGTATCTTTCAGATGGCATCTGAATCTGATTACTCTTTGCCTCCACTGCTATCACCCAGAGGCAAGCCAGCATTCTTTCCCATGCTTTGTTGTTAACAATTTCTTAATTGATTTCCTTGACTCTGCCCGTGGACACAGTATAGACTGTTCTTGACACAGTAGCCAAGACGATATTATTTTCCAAATAAATAAATAAATAAATAAATAAAAGAGCTTGTCTATTCAAAATAGAGGTCTAAATCTTTAAAATTTGCCTTTTTTGCTTTATTTCCTACTATTCAGTCTAGCCCTATTGGCGTTCTTGATATTTCTAATTATCAGGCATACACCCTACCCCACCCACAGGATCTTTGTGTGTGTGTGTGTGTTTTGTTTGTTTGTTTGTTTCTCTCTTTCTGGAATGTCCCCATGTTTTAGGTCTTCTGATATTTAATGGAGTCACCAGGGCTTCCCTGGTGGCTGAGAGGGTAAAGTGTCTGCCTGCAATGTGGGAGATCTGGGTTCGATCCCTGGGTCAGGAAGATCCTCTGGAGAAGGAAATGGCAACCCACTCCAGTATTCTTGCCTGGAAAATCCCATGGACAGAGAAGCCTGGTAGGCTACAGTCCATGGGGTCACAAAGAGTCGGACACGACTAAGCGACTTCGCTTTAATGGATGAGAATGAGGACTAGCATTCTGTTCTGTTTGGCCTCATAGTTAGACTATCATTAGTTCATGTGTATTTGTCGTTTGCTTTATATATCCATCCCTACCTTTACCTCATTCCTACTCAGAAGGCCTTGGAATTGATAAAGTTCTATAGATTTTCAGTTCAGTCACTCAGTTGTATCTGATTCTTTGTGACTGCATGGACTGCAGCATGCCAGACTTCCCTGTCCATCACCAACTCCTGGAGCTTGTTCAAATTCATGTCCATTGAGTTGGTGATGCCATCCAACCATCTCATCTCATCCTTTGTTGTCCCCTTCTCCTCCTGCCTTCAGTCTTTACCAGCATCAAGTGGCTAAAGTATTGGAGTTTCAGCTTCAGCATCAGTCCTTCCAATGAATATTCAGGACTGATTTCCTTTAGGATTGACTGACTGGTTTGATCTCCTTGCAGTCCAAGGGACTCTCGAGAGTCTTCTCCAACACCATAGTTCAAAAGCATCAATTCTTTGGAGCTCAGCTTTCTTTATAGTCCAACTCTCATCCCCACATGACTACTAGAAAAACCATAGCTTTGACTAGATGGGCCTTTGTTGGCAAATAATGTCTCTGCTTTTTAATATGCTGTCTGGTTGATCATAGCTTTTATTCCAAGGAGCAAATGTCTTAATTTCATGGCTGCAGTCGCCATCTGCGGTGATCTGGGACATGTGAATTGAATAATCAGATTATTCAGTGTTTAGTCATACAGAGTGGTAGTAATGATTGCTATGCTCGGTAGCTCAGTTTCATCTGACTCTGCAGCCCTGTGGACTGTAGCCTGCCAGGCTCCTCTATCCAGGGGACTTTCCAGGCAAGAATACTGGAGTGGGTTGCCATTTCCTTCTCCAAGGGAACTGCCCAACGCAAGGATCGAACGAACCCACATCTCCTGCATTAGCAGGCTGATTGTTTGTTGCTGAGCCACCGGGGAAGCCCAAAATAGCTTTTAACGTTTGAATCCACTTACAGAGGACTTGTTCTGTGTCGAGAATTTTATGTGTTTTACATACATTATCTTTTTTTTTTATCTATTTTGCCACGCAGTTTGTGGGATCTCAGTTCCCCAACTAGGGAATGAACCAGGCCATGGTAGTAAAACATGGAATCCTAACCATTAGATCACCAGGGAACCCCCTAATGAAATTTACCTTCAAATATAGCTGTGACATTATATTTGATTTTTTTTTACTTTTACAAATGTTGTGTGTGTATAATATCACTATGCATATATATATATATATATATATATATCCTATGTATATGTATGTAATTTTTATTTTTTATTTTATTTTATTTTTTTTTTTTTACATTTTGTAAGGTTTTAATGAGTTCAATAATTGCAGAAAAAAATTTTTCACTTACATTGGGAGCTTGTGTGCACCTGTGGTGGATTCGTGTCGATGTATGGCAAACCCAATAGAGTATTGTAAAGTTAAATTTAAAAATAAATAAATTAAAAAATAAATAAATAAATAAATAAATGTATGTAATTTTTAAACAGGTCATCAGAACACCTCGTGGGAGAGACTTCGATGACTCTTTGGAAAGGTGTGAAGACTACATGAATTCAAGGTCATGCAGCAAGCCCCAGCATTCAGCCAGGACCTTACTTGTTCATTCAGCACCCTCTACCATGCCGAAGCATTCTCCAAGCCCTGTGTTAAATCGAGCTTCTCTCAGGGAAAGGTAATGCTTAGTTTCTATTTCTGTATTAATTTTTGAATAATCATTAGAAAAGAGCAGGCAGTAATTACGTATGTCACGTGATTATTTGTAAAAGGGTAATTTGATTTTAAGAGAGTTACTGTAAATTTTTTGTGCTTAGAACATATTGCACAGTGTCAGATACTCCTCCCCAGCCCAGTTCTCTCAAAGTGAGTTTATTAACTATAGTGAGTTTATTAATTAGAGTCACTTTAACCCTAATTAAATATTGTAGTTCCCAAAGTGAAAAATAGAGTATATGATAATCGTTTTTAAGAGATTCATAGGAATTTAATATTATAGTCATGGCTTATGTATGAAAATAGCATAGGTTATATTTTTTCTTTTACTGATAATAATGATACTTATTATCACCTGCTTTCATCAAATTACCTATCCCCAACTGCCACGAGAATCTTAATCATGTTAATGATCTAGTGCTCCCTCTAAAAATGTTTTGGCAAACAAAGTTAAGACACTTGTTATAATTTAAATGTGAAAGAAATAATTCCTCTTCATCTGTTTTTGTTGTTGTTGAATCCAAGTTGAAAATTCTTTGCCTCCCTCACAGTTAGTAACATAGAAAACAAGTATTGTCATAAAAAAAAAAAAAAAAGACAAATAAACCGAACCCTCGGTATTTAAGAAATTTTGTAGAAATTTGAAAACCTAAGAGATATACCGTCAACATATAGAAATATAATCTATCATCACACATGGTATCAAAAAGCTAAAGAGGCACACTAAATCTCTACAGCGTGCTAGGGTCATCAGGCATAAATAAGAAAGTTTAAATTAGCTGTAGATAATCTATCAAAAGTTCATCTCAAAGCCAATAATTCAAACAAATGTGTGCCAGTTTGGGAACTATACTAAAGCACCCCCTGTCTCTTATACACATCTAAAAAGGATTTAAAGAACTATTTCCATAAATGTGAAAAGAAAAAAAACTCTTTATGCTGAAGTATGAAAGTTTATGTAAACAGAGGAAATGAATACTATTGTTTTTCATGAATCAAGTTCTCNAAAGCACCCCTGTTATGAACACATAAATTTGTTTCATCATTAGTCCTGTAACCATTTGAAATAGGTATATGAAGGAATGCTAGAGATGCTCATCCTAAATTAGGGAATTTTGACTAATGTTACTTCAAGTCAATCATGCCTCTGGAAGTCAAGCTCAGATAGGTAGGTAGGTAAATACATACATACCTACATACATCTATATAGGGAAATATGTCTTTGTATCAGTAGGTTTTACAAGTTCAAGAGAAGCTCTCAAAGAGAGGTTTTTCTACTGAAGTCTGATAACTTGTGTCTCTGTTATCAGGGGACTTTTTTGCATTCCACGACTGCTCAGATGTTCAAACATTCAGTTGGTGCTACTCTACTCTTCCCTACTTTTAGAATTAAGCACTTGTGATTGTCTTGATTAGGTTCTTTGCTATATCTTTAGGTTTTTAAGCATTTTTTTAAACCTATAACTCCTTGGATATCTTACTATAAACACTGATTTTTTTTTTTGCATATTTTGAAGAAGTCTCCAATTGTCTACTGCTATAGTAAAATATCAAATTTAATCTTGTGCTGTTTTTTTTCCATGTATATAATTTTGTCTCAGTATTTGAAGTCAGGTTGATAAATTCTTCATTGAGGCTGTTTTCAAAAATCCTTTATTGAGGCTAGCTAATGTCAGCTGTCCCTTTTTCATATTTCAGTACAGGGGAAGGTTTAGAGTAGGTGACAGCATTTATTTTGACGTTGGGTAGTAGATATAGATAAATAAGTTCTTTGTTAGAAGGATGCCAGTGATTCAAATATTAAACATTACATATTTTACCTATGACTGGAAGAAATTTGAGGTACTTTTAAAATTAAAGAATACAATAGTTATTTAGTTTGAACACATCTAAATAAGTTGATAAAATTTTATTTGGGTACTTTCTAGTCTATACTGTCAACAAAAGCAAGACCAGGAGCTGACTGTGGCTCAGATCATGAACTCCTTATTACCAAATTCAGACTTAAACTGAAGAAAGTAGGGAAAACTGCTAGACCATTCAGATATGACCTAACTCAAATTCCTTATGANCCATAAGGGTGGTGTCATCTGCATATCTGAGGTTATTGATATTTCTCCCGGCAATCTTGATTCCAGCTTGTGTTTCTTCCAGTCCAGCATTTCTCATGATATACTCTGCATGTAAGTTAAATAAGCAGGGTGACAATATACAGCCTTGACATACTTCTTTTCCTATTTGGAACCAGTCTGTTGTTCCATGTCCAGTTCTAACTGTTGCTTCCTGACCTGCATACAGATTTCTCAAGAGGCAGGTCAGGTGATCTGGTATTCCCATCTCTTTCAGAATTTTCCACAGTTTATTGTGATCAACACAGTCAAAGGCTTTGGCATAGTCAATAAAGCAGAAATAGATGTTTTTCTTTCTGGAACTCTCTTGCTTTTTCCATGATCCAGCAGATGTTGGCAATTTGATCTCTGGTTCCATTAGAAAGAGTTAAATTTATTATATAAAAATTTAAAGTGTCATGTTGACTCTCTTGAAGATTTAATGTAGATTATAATGAACTAGCAGTATTAAAATTACAAGACTTGTCTTTAAATTAGTTATCTAAATAACTTTGGAATATGGTGTTTTGGCTGGATACTGTAAAGCTAAAACCAAGAAGAACTATATGATCACTATATTCTTATTTGGAAATTATCAAACTTTTTCTGGAAAGAGCCAGATAGTAATTATTTTCTGTGTGTATGCTGTGGGATCTCTGTTATAACTACTCAACTCTACTAATAGAGCATAAAAGCAGTCATAGACAACACATAAACAAATGATCATGACTGTGTTCCAGTAAAACTTTATCCATGTGCACTACAATGCGAATTCCATGAAATTTTCATGAAATACTCTGTCTTTCCACCACCTAGTCATTTAAGAATATAAAAATTACTCTCAGCTATCAGTCATACCAAACCAGGCAGAGGGCCAGAATTGCCCTGGGAGCTGTTTGCCAACCCTTGCTCTAGTATATAAACGTGCTTTACACAGTGATATGGATTAACAATTCTGAAAATGTTTTACATTTATATGAGAGTTGGACAAGTAAATAAATTTTGGATAAATAACCAGGTTTCTCACTGTCAGAAAAAGAAGTTACAAAGAAACAAGATGGATAAAGCTAGAATGAACTCTGTGAAGCTGGATTAGAGTCTGAGATGACAATTTTAATTCATGTTTTTTTAAATATATACAGATAGATTAATTCAAAGTTATAGATATGAGTATACATGTGTTAGTATACTCACATATTTTCCTGTCTTTACCCTTTGAAAGGTCCTAGAGGGAGTGACAACCCAATAAGCATACCCAGCTCTCAGATCTAACACCTATTATTTCTGAATATTTATTTTCTATAAAAATCAACAGGCCTGTTTTCTTGGAACAATAGTTAATTCTCAGGGTAGAGCCTGGAACATCTTGCATTATGGAAAGTGATGAATTGTTCAAAATGTAAGAGGAATAGGGGCATATTTAAAGGACACAGAGCAACCTGGATGAGCCCCCCAGCTGGCCATTTCTTGAATAATTTGAGCAACGAAATAAATGGCATTAGTATTGAATTATAATCCAGACATTGAAATGAATATCCATGAATCCACACCGATGTATGTGAAACAATGAATGAATAATGGTGAGAATGGACCAATCTTCCTTACAGAAGAATCCTAAATAATAGTTGTTGATATTGCCCACTCCAAGATAGAGCTTAATTTTTCTCTTGCCCTTGGGCTGGGCTTGATTTACGTCTAAGAAGAGAACATGGAAAAAAACAAAATAATAATTTAGGTGGCACAGTGGTAAAGAATCACTTACCAATGCGGGAGACAGAGATTTGATCCCTGGGTTGGAAGAGGAAATGGTAACCCACTCCAGTATCCTTGCCGAGAAAAATCCCATGGAAAGAGGAGCCTGGCAGATTACAGTCTATGGGGTCACAAAAAGTTGGACACAAGTTGACTGACGGACTGCACACAATTTTGGTGGAGAAATCTGGCAGATGGCACCACCTTATTATCAAAGTGATCAAGATTAACATCACCAGTGATAACCGATGTTGATAGCATGCATACCTTTATATCAGGGGCTGTGAAGGACATGTCTGTGTCATATTGTTCCGGCAAACCCATAACCTTGGCCTAAACATGAGAATACATCAGACAAAACCAAATGGAGAAACTTTGTACAAAATAGCTGACTGGTATGTCAAAATCAGGAGAGAGAGAGAGAGAGCAGCACAGAGACTTATCACAGATTGCAGAAAACAAGGAGAAGCGATGACTGAATGCAGCACAGCATCCTGTTTGGATCCTGGAACAGAAATAGTACATTATTGAAAAAATTGGTGAAATCCAAATAAAGTCTGTAGTTTAGATAATAGGATAAAATGTTAATTTCTTAGTTTTGCAAAATTTACTCTGCTTGTATGAGATATTAACATTAAGAGAACTTGGATGAAGGATGACGTTCCTGTGTACAAGAACTCTTCATCTTTGTAATTTTTCTCTAAATATTTTTTTAAAGCTTTTGAATATTTCATTTTCAGTCCTTTTGACTTCTACCTGAGAGTTGGTGTGATTACAGACCCCTTCCTGCTCATGTGAATATATGCACAGACACCCAGTCATGTTCAACTCTTTGCGACCCCATGGACTGTAGCCCACCAGGCTCCTCATAAAATTTTCCAGGCAAGCATACTGGAGTGGGTTGCCATTTCCTACTCCAAGGGTTCTTCCTGACCCAGGGTGCAAACTCACATCTCTTGTGCCTCCTGCCTTGGCAGGCAGATTTTGTATCACTGTGCTACCTGAGAAGTCCCTTCATTCTCATAGGTACTATTTATAATGCTCATCTTCTCAGGCAAGATAGAAAATTATTTCTGCTTTTCCGAGACTTTTTGCTGAGCTTTTTGTCCCTTCACCCTGTATAGTTTCAGATATTCTGCAAGTGTATTGAGAAACAGTCCACCTCAGTTTTGCACCCAGTGAGTCTCATTGAGTTTTGGCCTCTCAGACTTTCAATTTTGTCCATCTAACATAGTAAGACTGCCAGAACACTGCTGGTTTGTTTGTCCTCCAACAGTGGACCTGTCACAAAGCATACTTTTCTCAACTTTTTGTTCTGGTCTCAGAATTCACAAATGCCCCTAGGAAAATAACAGCTGTAGGCTGTTAACTCACCCCTCCCCTCAGGAATCTTGGCACTACTCACAGTGTTATTTAAGCAGCTTTCTAATGCCTTTAAACAAAAGCAATAAGTATACATATACATGCACATACACATACACACACAAATAGCCCCTTTCTACTCGAAAGTAAAAGGCCTTAGCATCACTTCTTTTAATTACTTTAATTTGTCTTTGCCTCGACCTGCCTTTCTTGAGTGGAAGGCAGTAAGGTTGCTCATGTTGACTTACATGGTATACTAAATCTCAGTATCTTAAATTGTTTTACATTAAGAGCAATCTGAACACAAGCTCTTCAAATTATTCTTTTTTTTTTTTTGCCCTCAGTTCTTTCTTGCAGTATTTATTGAACATTTTCATCAAGTATCTGCATCCTCTGTTGCTTGGACTATGCAAAACACTGGGGATATTTTTGTGAAATCAGATTTTCCATAAGGAACTTATGTAATTCAGTTATTATTTTTAAACCAAAAAAGAAATATGAAAGATTAAAAAAGAAGTGTGGCACAGTATATGATGAAGGATAAGAATAAAAAGCATAAGTAGGAAATGTTATTGGTTTTTCCAGAGAAAAACTGAAATTGGTTACATGGGAATAATAACTTTATTAAACATTTACTATAGGCCAGGCACCATGCATGTATTTATTATTCCATTTTATCCTCATAATATTTTACAAAGTGAGTACTATTAAGAAGTACTATTTCATAGATAAGAAACTGAGCCTCAGAAAAGTTATGACTTCTATATAAGGTCACATAGCTACTTAGGATGGTTGGAGCCAAGATTTAAATTTATATTAATACTCTTTGATCTTGAACACTAAGCTCTAAGAATACATACAGTCTTATACATATATCTAACAATGTGCCTAAGCATAAACATGTGAAAATATGCAAACACACGATCCATGTTCAGAAACAAACAGCAACATACCAGAGACACACATTGCAAATTGTACACCAAAACACACTCCCTAAATACAGATCAGGCCAAAGTCCATGTTGGTCCTGTCTGAAACACACTCATAGACAAAGCTATACCATCTTGAATACAAACATTAGGTTTTTGGGGTTTTTTAAAAATTACATCACAAAGAATTTTTTAAAGTAAAAAAAGTTTTTATTTCACAAAGAATTTAAATATCAACCTCTTCTGGAGCAGTAAAAAGGTCCTTCATAAATCCTTAAATGTTTTATTAGTACAGAGGAGAGTAAAACATATTGAATCAGAAATTTGACAATCATTTATAAATGAAGAGAACCCATCTCAAACAAGCTAATGGAAGTTAGTGATCATGAAAGATCCCGTTGGAAATAAAACCCAGTTGAGTAAGGAGAAGACTCTCGACATTTTGTCTTAAACATTTTTTCAAGAAAATCTAAAATCATTTCAACAAAGCCCCAGTCCTTCTGTTATAGCGTCTGAAAGCCCAGTTTCCAGTGCCTTTTGGCACAAGTAAGAGAGTGTGATGTAATCCTATCAGCCTATACTGTCTAGAAATTCACGTTTTTACATAAAACTCATTCTGGAAATTGTGAGGTATGATCCAGTTAAATTAGAAGGTTCTTGTTGGGCCAAATTGTGGGGAAAACCAAATAGGAAGCATAGACTTTATCCTGAAATCTAGGAGTCATGAAGTCAGATGCATTCAGGAGTTAGGGTAGTTGCTGAGTACTGTGACCAATAGAGACAGTCTGTAACCTCTCTGGATGAGAAAACAAACCACCACTCAGCTCTAGATAAAAGTGTTGCCGTATAGGAATTCAGGCACAATGTTGCCAGATCTTCCAATTATTTTTTTAAAAGTGTTCACTTTTATATAAATTTGTTGTCTTTAATTCACATTAAGACAAAACATTTTGTGGTCCAAACAAAGCACACATACCCACTGCTATCTGGCAAACTCTTCTTGTGTGATCAGTGTATAATCAGTGTTTTTCTTAGGAAATGAATTTGATAGCATTAAGTAGTCAGTTGGCTTGTGGAAAGAATGACAATTTAGAGTGAAATTTGTGAAAATAATATAATGAAAGAATAAATCAAGACGGGTATATGATTTGCCAGGGAATAATATGGTTTAAATATTAAAATTCTGAAGTTGATTAGTAAGTTTAACAAATTTAATAAATAAATTGCTACTGTATGCCTGCAACTAGGACTGTGTGCTGTTTTATGGAGGCTCTGTCTGGAACCAGTCTGTTCAGCAAGTACTGTTATATTCCAGTTTCCTGATAGGTTTCTTGTATTAGTAGAATTGGTATATATAACATATTTAGAATGGCACAGGCATATAGAAAGTATTTAATAATGTTTGCTATTCTTTTTTTAAAGCACTTTTCTATGATGGTAATAAATTGGAGATTATTATAAGCAACTGAGAAGTCAGTCTCACAAAGGAATAATGAGATTTGTTACTTTTTTCCCCTGAAAAATCCACTTTTGGTTTTATTGGCTCTGTTGTATATATTTTTCCTACATTATTAATTTTTGGTCTATATCACTTCCTCCTTTCTTTGGAGTTAATTTGCTGTTCTTTCTCTTAGAAACTTTCAATGACTATTCACATCATGAAATTTAGTCTTTTTCCTATTGTATATGTATATTTAATTAAAACTATAGATTTCATACCCATCTAATCGATCTCATATTTTTGCTACCATTTCCATTGTAATTTTTCTTTTATCCTTGGGATATTTAAAAGTATATTGCTAGATTCTCAAACATTTTTGGTGTGGGAGTAGTCTATTTTTTCTTTTGTAAAAAATTTTTGCTTCATTCTACTGTAGCTTGAGTACACATGAGTTTTCAGTCTTCTGAAACTTTTGAGATCTCTTTTATTCTCAATATGTGGTCCATTTTCCTTCCAAGTCCATTTTAGAAAAAAGCACATAATATCTGTTTTTGTTGAGCTTAGTGTGCTTGACAACTAGGTCACGTTTGTTAATATGGTTCAGTTTTTCTTTATCCTCACTGATTTTTTCTTGTCTGTTAATTCTATCAGCTACTGAGAGAACAGTTTTAAAAAATCTCCAATTGTAATTTGCCTATTTTCATTTCCCTGTTCTAACAATTTGAGCTTTGTGTATTTTGGATTATACATACATACATACATATATACACACACACACACACACACACATATATACATTGTATGTGATTAATGCATATAAATGGAGTTTCAGTATTTATTTAATGAGCGTAACTTTGAGCAATGGGAAGCTCTTCGTGTTGGCTCCCAAGTCTTTTGGATGTGACCTTGGTAGGCTGTAACAGTTCCAGGCTTGTCCTGCACATTTCCTCACCTAGATCTGATGGAAGCCATCCATTTCTTTAAGAAATTCTGGTTTGTTTTGATGGGCAGTTATATTTTCAGAACAAAACTTGTGTACCAGTGGTGTTCATGCTACAGAATTGGTCATTGTTTTTTAGGTCTTTTCAATGGGCAGAACTAGGAAAGACATATTTTTAAATAAATGATGCCTCATATATTCAGATTCTAAATTAGGATCACAGAGTCCTCCCCTTAACTTACTGGGTTGGCCAGTAAGTTTGTTCAGGATTTTTTCTGTAACAAACAAGCATTATGGCCAATGTAATATATCTTATATGTGTCTCCTTTTTTCCCACATCAAGTCTCATTTCTTAAAGATACCAGAGAATATAAGAATATACATATATATAAGATAAAATATACAATATAAAAAGAATATAACCCAAGTCCTCGTTTGCTTTATCAGCAAAATATTCTCAGGCCAAAAATAACAAACTACCACCAAAGATGACCCAAAAACAGTTAATTTTTTTAAAACATATATGTTCCACATTTTTATCTTATCTACTTTTTAACAATTGTATTTACCTACCTTTTCATAGAACATGTTATATACTTACTCTGTCCCTTCTATCCTTCAGTTAGTGTTAGTTCTGTGTATAAGTGATTAATGTGTAATTTCCTCCCACTGTGCATGAATAGGGCTGATCTGTGTAAACAACAGGCTGTTTCAGAAATTATAATGTATGACTTCCAAGGCTAGATCATAAAAGATGTAGAAGTTTCTGTGTTGTTCTCCTGTAAGATCACTTACTCTTGGTAAGTCATCTGTCTGTCATGAGGGCATAGATAATTTAATACATTTTTGATCTGTTTTGTGAGCATATCTTTCCTGGCATGCTTTTGTCGAGGGCTCTTAATTGGTCTCTTTCCCCCCCTCTTAAAAAACTTTTTATGAAGCTTAACCCACTTATGATGATTTGTGTGTGTACAAATTTATTTTTTCCTTAAATTTTAGAAAGGACATATGATTTAGATTTACTTTTCTAGCTTCATAGCTTGAGCGCTCTTCTTTTTCTGTTTTGGTCATTTGTTTGAAAATATGGCAATTTAGATTTCCTGACTTTCTCCTTCCAACTTTTACATAGAATTTTTCTTATTTTAATTTTATTTCCCTGATCAATTTAGATTCTTTCCCCAGATGTTTTTATTCAGTGTNAAAGGACATATGATTTAGATTTACTTTTCTAGCTTCATAGCTTGAGCGCTCTTCTTTTTCTGTTTTGGTCATTTGTTTGAAAATATGGCAATTTAGATTTCCTGACTTTCTCCTTCCAACTTTTACATAGAATTTTTCTTATTTTAATTTTATTTCCCTGATCAATTTAGATTCTTTCCCCAGATGTTTTTATTCAGTGTAAAGTTTTATCTTGACAGGTGACTTTGGGTTGTTAGTTTTGAGAGTTAATGGATCCCAGACTGCTCCAGCCCCTTCAGAATTTACTGTAAACCATTTGTACTCATCACTGTGGAAGCATGAAAACTTTTCCCAATTTCAGTTACTGTTCTCAAATTGGCCCACTGTGGTTTTTCTTTCCCCTAACTGAGCTTTTGAGTGAAACTTTTTGTTATTTTGAAGTTACCTGATTTATACCTAGCACACCCTCAAAGTTTAGTAAATACCTTGGTAAGGACCTTTTCTGTGTTTGAGGCTCTTCGAGTCTTCAGTTCTACCTCTCTAGCCTAGTGTTTCATGAAACAATTAGGCTGGGTCCTCTGTCCCCCAGAAATAACCTTTGCTTGGGCCAGGGCCAAGTTTTTTTATCCTCACTAGTCCAGATTGTTGAGTCTTCAGGTTAAGAATACAGTTCCTCAAGTGTCAATATTACTTCTATGGATTTTGCTTCTTGTATTTTCAAGGCTTCTTGCCCTGGTATATCTTTATTTCTTAAGCACCATAAGACTGCACTAATATCTGCTGTACTTTTCAGATACTTTTGAGTTATCTGCCTAGCAGTCCCGTAGAGCTTTATAAATCAGTAGATGTCATGATTGAGAAACTGGCTGTATGTCAGTTTCATCACTAGTTTCATCACTCCATTTCCCTATAGCCATCAAAAGCTTTGTTAGTTTCTCTGTGTCACAGCAATGACCCTTGTCTTAATATAAGCCCTGATTCTTCGCCTCTTGTCCATGCTCAGAATGTATAAATGCTTTGTGGAAAAGTAGAGCTATAAATCATTAGTCCACTTTTGAAAGATTCTCTCCTCTGATATTTTAGTTATACTCTAGTCTTCGTGTTTCTGCACCTTTCTAATATGTTTTAAAAATGTAAGTCTTTATTTTTTTCTGGCTTTTCTAGTTTTTAGCAATAGCATTGGTCTGCCATGAATTATTCCATCTAACCTCAAAACAACTTCTATATGTTCTTATGAGGTGATTTATACCTCTGTATATTTGTTTTTTCTTGCTGCCGTAATAAATTTGGTGACTGAAATTAATTATCTTACATTTCTGTAGACCTGAGTTAATTTTAAAATGGGTCTTATGGGGCCAAAATCAAGGTATCTGTTTTCTTTCTAGAGTTTCCAGGGAAGACCCATTTCCTTACTATTTCTAGCTTCTGGCAACCACCCACATTTCTTGGCTTGTGGCCACTTTTCCTCCATTTGCAAAGCCTTCAACAATTCCATCTCCCTGACCCTTATTCTTAGTCACATTTCCCTCTGTCTAACCATAGCCACAAAAAGTTTCTCTGCTTTTAACAAATCATTTGATTACATTGTTGATGTTCAGTTGCTAAGTTGTGTCCCACTCTTTGTGACCCCCACAGACTGCAGCACACCAGGCTTTCCCTGTCCTTCAGTATCTCCCAGAGTTTGCTCAAACTCATATCCACTGAGTCAGCGATGCCATCCAACCATCTCATCTTCTGTCGTCCTCTTCTTCTCCTGCCCTTAATCTTTCTCAGTACCAGTCTCTTCCAATTGAGAAAAGACTGTCAGCTCCTTGCCTCAGGCGGCCAGAATATTGGAGCTTCAGCTTCAGCATCACTCCTTCCAGTGAATATTCAAAGTTGATTTCCACTCATATTCACTGAGTTGGTGATGCCATCCAACCATCTCATCTTCTGTTGCCTTCTGCTTCCCTTAATCTTTCCCAGTATCAGAGTCTCTTCCAATTGAGAAAAGACTGTCAGCTCCTCGCCTCAGGTAGCCAAAATATTGGAGCTTCAGCTTCAGTATCACTCCTTCCAGTGAATATTCAGAGTTGATTTCCTTTTGGATTGACTGGTTTGATCTCCTTGCAGTCCAAAGGACTCTCAGCCTTCTATAGGGTCCAACTCTCACATATGATTGATTAGATTGGGTCCACCCAAATAATGCAAGGTAATCTCCTCTTGCACTTCCCTGGTGGCTCAGAGGTTAAAGCTCTGCCTCCAATGCAGGAGACCTAGGTTCAATCCCTGGGTCGGGAAGATCCCCTGGAGAAGGAAATGGCAACCCACTCCAGTATTCTTGCCTGGAGAATCCCATGGACGGAAGAGCCTGGTGGGCTACAGTCTGTGGGGTCGCAAAGAGTCGGACACGACTGAGCGACTTCACTTTCTTTACACTTTCACTTAATCTCCTCTTACCAAGATCCTTAACCTTAATCAAATCTGTACAATCTGCAGTAACATAATCCCTGGTTCTGGGAATTAAAGCTTGGATATCACTGGAAACTATTATTCTACCCACCACAGTGCCAGTAACATCTTCCTGGAATTCCCTTCTCTGGCAATTCTTAAAATGTTTTTTCTTTGTAATTTATTTTTAGTAGTTAAATATTATACATTTGTGTGTGGTTTTCTTTGTATTTATTGTTTGACATTTACAGAGCTTCTCAAAGGGCACACATTAGACACATCAGGCTTGTTCTCTGTTTGCCATGTGTCTCTTAAGGTCTTTGATTTTCATTCCTGGACATTTTCTGATGGGCATGTTTTATATTATGAATATATTTCAATCTGTAACTTGCATATTTGTTTTCTTAATGAGAGTCCTTTGGGGAATACAAGTTCTTAATTTAATGTAGCTCAGTTGCATTGGTACATTGGTTAATGCTTTGGTTAGCACGGTTAGCACTTGCTTTACCCCATGTAAGAAAACTTTGGCTAACCATGGTTCTAAAAATATTCTCCTATTTATAAAATCTTTAATCATGTTGCCTTTCACGTTAAATCAACAATGCATGTGGATTTGATTTGTATATATAATGTGAGATTTGGATCAAGATTCATTTTATCCTCGTATGATTATGATCCAGCATCTTTCTCTAAACAGCCTTTCTTTTCTTCACTTTAAGTTCTTGGAGATAGTCCTGGATTCTGTTCTGTTCCATTGGGAGTTTAGATACATAAGTCTGTTTCTGAATTTTCTTCTATTTAATTGATTTAATTGTCTAATTTTGTATTAATACCATACTTTCTCAGTTTCTGTAAGTTTATAATAACTTCATATCCTATGGCATAAGTCCGTTAACTTTATTCTTTCTTGCAGATTGCTATGATTATTCTTGGTTATTTGTATTTTTATCTGCATTCCAGTGTCAACTTGTCAGTTTTAAAAACCCTGCTAGGATTTTGATTGGGATTACATTAAATCTGTGCTTTGATTAGAGGAGAACTGATATCTTACCGGTATTGAATCTTCTAATTCATAAAGATGGTGACTTTAAAAATAAATTTAGATCTTTAATTTCTTCCAATTTTGTCATAGTTTTTATTTTAGAAGACTTGCATGTATTTCAATAGATTTATTCCTGGATGTCTGATATTTATGTTATTATAAATTGTATCTTTTAAAATTCTATTGTCTATTAATTCTTGGTATGATGATTTCTTAGAACAGATTTTTGTATAGTTATCTTGTATCCAGTGATGACCTTACATTCACATATTAATGTTAATAGATGGTAGATTTTGGATATTTTTATATGTAATCATAAAATCTGAAAATAATGACATTTTATTTCTTCCTCTTTAATCTTTATCTCTTTTATTTCTTTATCTTTGCCTTATTACACTTCTAGGGTTTCCAGTATCCAATAGAAGTGGTGATAGAAAAGGCTTGGCTTATTTGCCAATAATCTTGACTTATTTGCCATCCAAAGAAAGCTCTCTATCATTATTGAACATTGAGTGTGATGATTTATGTAGACTTTTTGTGAGCATGCTTTGTCAGGTTACAGAAGTTTCTTATATTCCTTATCTTCTAAGAGATTTAAATTATAAATGTATGAGTTTTACTACATTGTATCTGTTGAGGTAATTATATACTTTTTTCCTTACTTTAATGTGGTAAATTACTTGATTTTCAGATGTTAAACCATACTTGGATACTTGGAACAGAATTCTTGTCATAATTTTTAAAAAACATCACTAGTTTCAATTTGCTGATATTTTTCCTAGGATTTTCACATCTAAATTAATGATGGTGCTTGGTATGTAAGTTTCCTATCTTGTGGTGTCCTCCTCAGGGTTTCACTTGCCTCATAAAAATGAGTTGAAAAATGTTGCCAACCATTCTCTGAAAGAGTCTTTGTAAGATTATTTATTTCTTAGATGTTTTAAATAAGCCCTCTTTGACAGTTCTTAATAATGGATTTAATTAGCTAATTATTATGGCCAGAAAAATCTTTGTATGATTTTTGTCCTTTTAAATTTTTTGAGCCTCACTTTAGGGTTTAACATAATACGGTCTCTTTTGGAGAATTTCCTGTGTTTGAGAAGAATATATATTCTTCTGTTGTCTGATGGAGTGTTCAGTAGATGCCTGTTAGGTCTCGCTGGTTTATAGTGTTGCTCAGGTCTTCTGTTTACTTGTTAATCTTCTCTCTGATTGTACTGTCCATTGTTGAAAATGAGGTGCTAAAGGCTCCAAGTAATATGCATCAGGAGTTTCTCATTTTCATTTGTATTAGGATTCACCAGAGAAACAGGAGGGTGTGTGTGTGTGTGTGTGTGTGTGTGTGTGTGTGTAACAGAGAGAGAAAGAAATCTTAAAGAATTGGCTCATGTGATTGCAGAGGTTTAGTCTGAGGGTCAATCAGGTGGATACTCAGCAGAGAGTTTATAGTTCAAATCCAAAGGCAGTCTGCTGGTGGAATTCCTTCTTGAGGGGAGGTCAGTCTTTGTTCTATTAAGGCCTTCAGCTAATTAGATAAGGCCCACCCATTTTATGGAGATCAGTCTGCTTTATTCAAAATCCAATGATTTAAATGTTAATTTTAACGAGGCCTGTGACTCCAAAAGGGAATTTTTGTGCATGAAGTTAACTGGCCTAAAGGATATTCAACCAGGCCTGTGGCCTCTTAAGACCACAGCCTCTAAATTTCTGGGTTAACTTGTCCAAAAAAAATTTTTTTATAAGTAAAAATAGGATTTAAAAATTAAACACTTTTAAGTATGGCCCTTTCGTCCTTTTCCGGCTTCCTTCCAAGATAGGCTTTCTGGGTACCTAGTCAAGGGCTACTGACCCAGTTTGATTTCTGCTTCAGGACAGGGATGGGGAGGAGAGAGGATAGTGTGTCCCCGATTATCGCTTGCAGTCTGACTCTGACCCCAGGCAGCTGGGCGCACATGGGCGAGGGATAAACCCAGCATGAACTGTGTTTTCTTATCTGACTGAGAATTTTCCTGAAAAGATCATTTGTAGGGGAAGGATGTTAATAGGGGGCTGAGGTTCTTTTTTTGTTTTTATATGGTGACTATTTTTCACATTATGTTTAATCATCAGTGCTTTAAAAAGTGGAGTCCTGTAGAGTCCTGGGAATTAGTTTCCCTGGCACATTGGGTGGGAGTGTTTCACCATTTGCATGTGGGCTCTGGCCTCTGGGGCACCCAGGAGGGATTCACACACCCTGGCACCTGGGCAGGGGGAAACCCACTGCAGCTGGGCCAGCCTGTGTTTTCATTTCAAATGGGATACAGTTTTTTTTTTTTTTTAATAGGGAGTCATACTTTTTTAAAAAAAGTTTGAGATCTGAATGTGATTTCTAATTGTACCAGATGTTAATGTTTTAAACCATAACAAGGTTTGAAATTTCTACCTTTTTGTGTTTCATTATTTTAACTGTTCTTTTATCTCTTGTTGTATGTGGACTGGGTTATTTTGTTTCTCCTCTTAGCATTTGTTTCTATAACCAGAAATAAAATTATATATTAAATAAAAAAAATAAATGTTAATCTCAGCCATAAAAGGCCCACAGATATATCAATAATAATGTTTAACCAAGTATCTGGGCACCATGGCTGATCCAATTTGACATAAAATTAACCGTTACCCATGCTTTTCCACACGCTGCTTCCAGAAATGTGTCAAAGTTAGCATTTAAGTGTTCTTTTTAAGTGGTCTTCCCTTTAGAATTTTTTATCCTCTATCCAATCCAATACTATTGCTTGGAAAATCCCATGGACAGAGGAGCCTGGTAGGCTACAGTCCATGGGGTCATAAAGAGTCGGACACGACTGAGCCACTTCACTTTAACATTATACTTACAATATAAAGCAGTTTATAGAATTAGAAAAACCTGGTTCAAGGCGAGCTCTGCAACTTCTTATCCTTGTGGCTTTGAACAACTCTAACTAAATTTTCTGTATATTATGATTTAGAAATTTAAATCCATTAATTGTCCAGGGCGACAATGCAAATTAGAATAGTTAAATTCTATCTGAATTCTTGTCCTTGTACACAATTCATTATAAATAATGTTTTGAATTTGATAGCAATAAAATATCTTTTAGGTATTTTAACTATATGTGAGAATTTCATTTGAGAATGACGGTGTATATTTTATTAAATACTATTTAATGAGTGAGATAACTACCTTTTTAGTTGTGGCTTTATCTTAAAGTGTTGAACTTCTTTTGTCCTAAGTTTTTCAGTTTGCAAACATGAGTTCAGTTCAGTTCAGTTCGGTCGCTCAGTAGTGTCCGACTCTTTGCGACCCCGTGAATCACAGCACACCAGGCCTCCCTGTCTATCACCAACTCCCGGAGTTCACTCAGACTCGCATCCATCGAGTCAGTGATGCCATCCAGCCATCTCATCCTCGGTCATCCCCTTCTCCTCCTGCCCCCAATCCCTCCCAGCATCAGAGTCTTTTCCAATGAGTCAGCTCTTCACATGAGGTGGCCAAAGTACTGAAGCTTCAGCTTTAGTATCATTCCTTCCAAAGAAATCCCAGAGTTGATCTCCTTCAGAATGGACTGGTTGGATCTCCTTGCAGTCCAAGGGACTCTCAAGAGTCTTCTCCAACACCACAGTTCAAAAGCATCAATTCTTCGGTGCTCAGCCTTCTTCACAGTCCAACTCTCACATCCATACATGACCACAGGAAAAACCATACCCTTGACTAGACGGACCTTAGTCGGCAAAGTAATGTTTCTGCTTTTGAATCTTTTGGGAGTCCACATAAAAATATGTAAACTATCACTTGCTGCACATTTTATTATGTATCTTGACACAATATCCATTCCTAGTCATTCACTGATGCAAAAAACATCTGTGTGCTAGTCTTTGATAAGCAGTGTAAGTGATACTATAACAGAAGAAAAGCTATATTAGTTTTATTTAACAGAATAATAAATTCTCATTTACCTTTTCATTTCTTTCCCTAAGAAATTCAGCATTTAATTCAATCTCTTGCGTTGGGGGAGGGGTATCACAATTACCGAAGAAACATGGGTGTCATTTTAATTATAAAATAAATTAATGGAAGTCTTTAAATTTTTCAGGATGAGCGAGATCCAGAGAAAGAAGAGGAACTGGAACTGAAAAGAGGTCTTTTATATAGAGACTCTGCCTATGACAGTGATCCAGAGTATAGGTATGAGCTTGACTAATGCAGTGTACAGAGATCTTCTCATAGTTAGTATCAAAATAACCCTGTTTTTAATCTGCAGAATTTGTGGCAAATTTTTATATTTAGTTTTTACTTATTTATATTTTATGTTAGCTATATAAAATCCTAGTAAAATATTTTAATGTTTGCATTACTGAAAAATTTCAATGAAAACAGATATGATCAGTTAGTGGTGTTGCCTTTCTTTCTACTTAAGATTTACAGTGTATTTGGCTGCCTTGCAAATCCACATAGTCCTAATTTATTTCAGGATGTATTAACTCTCATCCAAACAACATGTTTCATAATTTTTGTCCATAAATAAGCTAAATTATTTTAATTTATTATAATTTAAAAATTATTTTTCAATAGTATAGGAGAAATTCAGCTCTTCTAGCCTAAAATTCAGAAATNCCACATAGTCCTAATTTATTTCAGGATGTATTAACTCTCATCCAAACAACATGTTTCATAATTTTTGTCCATAAATAAGCTAAATTATTTTAATTTATTATAATTTAAAAATTATTTTTCAATAGTATAGGAGAAATTCAGCTCTTCTAGCCTAAAATTCAGAAATGTTGTAGTAATAATAAAACTTTTACAAAATTATACTAACAAATCTCATGAAGAATTTTGAAAACTCTGTGTTAATTGCCATTAAGTGTGGTGTTAAAAACTGAATGTGTAAATTTTGAGTTTATATACCTAAAATTTCTCTGAGTTTTGTATGACTGATTGATGCTGTACCACTGATTACTATGTCTTCCACCTTCCTGAGTTTTCTGAACAAGCATAAGGAAAAAAGTTCCAGATAATGGAATGTGTTTTATTGCCAACCAGGGATATGTACTGAAGTCTCTGATCTTTACTGTGGTAGGCTCGTGTAAGCATTTCATGAACATGTGAGGACTTTTCCTTGTGTTTATTACACAGAGTATAAATGTAAACTCCCGTCCAAAGTTACTGCTTCCCAATCTTAGAGGAATACTCTACTTCCTTGTATTTTAAGTGAGTTTGAAGAAGAAGCAATCCAAACAGGAAAAGGAAGGTTCAAGAAAGTACATACCTTGGGAAGAATTTTTACCATTTATTATTGTTACTTAGACTTCTGTTCCCTAAATTATTGTCATATGGATTAGCATTCCAATTTTGTGTTCTATATCCACATAATTCTAATTTGGGTAAGAAGTGAGTGGGGTTGATAAAGGGTTGATAAAGGGTCTGATTTTCAAAATTTTATATGCATGATATTGCTTCTAAAAATATAGATTTCTACTTCCATAGATTCTGGTTCCTTATATATAGGAGTGAGACCTAGAAATCAGCATTTTAAAAAATATTGTACATGATTCTAATGCAAGTAATAAAAGGACCATATTTGGAAAAGCACTTGTTTCTATTTAAAGTTTGCCATAAACCTTAGTATTGGTTCTTTATGCAGTTCACAGGCAATGTTAATGGCTAAGTTTTAGGTCACCTAAGACTGTTTTAGCACCTCTCCAGTGAGAAAGTTAAGCAGAGCATCAGGAAAGTTCTGCTGACACATTTTTAAGATTACATTATACTCCTTGCCTCTTCTCTTGGACCCTTAGGACATAATTGGAACAATAGGACAGAGTGGTTAATGCTTCAAGACATTTTATAAGAGTACCTTTGTTATTAGCTCCAGAAGATACTGAACTGATCATGATATTTGTTTTATCCCCAAGTTATATTATAGGCCAAGCAGTCACTCCCATTCTACTTTCCATCTCAAAAATGAGGGAATCACACTCAAAGTAATTACCCACTTGCTTGCCTTAAGGCTTCTCTCAGCAGAAGTCAAAAGGGAGCTTGAGATCTTGGCCAAAATTACCTCTCTGCAGACATCCTCTGACACCGAGATCAAGGGGAAGTCCACATGGACCTCTGGAATGCCTGAGTGAGGATCGCAGCAAATCCTCTCCTCCAAAAGCAACAAAACTGAATGGACTTATCAAAAAAAAAAAAGACTTAAGGACTCTGGAAATTGACTAAAAACTAACAAATTGAGAAGCATTTATCAAGAAAATCTGAAGTTTTGTAAGAGCGTTAAAGAGTCTATGATATTTTCCTTGGAGCTCCAAGGCCCACCTGGACCTCCAGATCCTTGGCACAATAGTTCTGGGGCAGTTATGCCAAAAGACAGGCAATTCCTCTTCCAGAGGGCACTGACTTTATGTGGAGCATAGTATAGGAAATGACATGTGTAGAGGGACTAATGGAAACAATAATGATCCTACTGGCAAACAGTAAGAAAGTACTTGAGATCTTACTTACTGCTTAATGGACAGACAATAAAATTCCAGGGACAAGATAGCCACAGTTGTCCTTGATAAAGTTCTATCTATCCCTAGTCGTCTAGAATATTATGTGTATGCATAGGCTGTAAATATGTTCAGGAGAAACTAGAGAGTGTATTAGGGAGCCACTAGTCCATGGATGAATGTCAGACCTTGTGAAGGCAGAAAGCAAACTCCAGGGCAGTTTTGTCAACCAGATAAACGTTAAATATATTCCCTAAGCCACACATAGATATATTGGCAAAAAATTGAAACTTTATAGTGTTATTGAATCTGACCAATCATTTGCTGGTCACTAAGCTATGCTTACCCGGGGCAACCTCTAGAAGGCCAGGCTTAAAAATGGAAACAATAATTTTTTAAAAAAAAGAAAGGAACAAAAGACACCAGCAACTACAGCGTGCAAGGGAAACAGGCTCCATGGCATAGGTCTAGACAAGTCACTAAACAAATAACAACAACTCTACGTAAGGAGACAGAATCCAGAGTTGCTGCAACTTTTGTCTAAATTGTTGTTTTTGACAAAAGATTATGGGATATGCAAAGAAACAGTAAAGTGTGACCCATACACATGGAAAATGAATTATTAGAAACAGCTTGAGCTGGCCCCGAGGATGTAACAGCTATGTTTAAAGAACTAAAGGGAAATATAATGACAATGAAATAAACAATATTCATAATGAGAAATTATTTTCTTTCATTTTTTTTCCAGAAAAATCTATGCCCAGGACT
>SJYV01047683.1:662680-681407 GCA_006410875.1 Neotragus pygmaeus | reverse complement strand
AAAAAAAAAAAAGACTTAAGGACTCTGGAAATTGACTAAAAACTAACAAATTGAGAAGCATTTATCAAGAAAATCTGAAGTTTTGTAAGAGCGTTAAAGAGTCTATGATATTTTCCTTGGAGCTCCAAGGCCCACCTGGACCTCCAGATCCTTGGCACAATAGTTCTGGGGCAGTTATGCCAAAAGACAGGCAATTCCTCTTCCAGAGGGCACTGACTTTATGTGGAGCATAGTATAGGAAATGACATGTGTAGAGGGACTAATGGAAACAATAATGATCCTACTGGCAAACAGTAAGAAAGTACTTGAGATCTTACTTACTGCTTAATGGACAGACAATAAAATTCCAGGGACAAGATAGCCACAGTTGTCCTTGATAAAGTTCTATCTATCCCTAGTCGTCTAGAATATTATGTGTATGCATAGGCTGTAAATATGTTCAGGAGAAACTAGAGAGTGTATTAGGGAGCCACTAGTCCATGGATGAATGTCAGACCTTGTGAAGGCAGAAAGCAAACTCCAGGGCAGTTTTGTCAACCAGATAAACGTTAAATATATTCCCTAAGCCACACATAGATATATTGGCAAAAAATTGAAACTTTATAGTGTTATTGAATCTGACCAATCATTTGCTGGTCACTAAGCTATGCTTACCCGGGGCAACCTCTAGAAGGCCAGGCTTAAAAATGGAAACAATAATTTTTTTAAAAAAAGAAAGGAACAAGAGACACCAGCAACTACAGCGTGCAAGGGAAACAGGCTCCATGGCATAGGTCTAGACAAGTCACTAAACAAATAACAACAACTCTACGTAAGGAGACAGAATCCAGAGTTGCTGCAACTTTTGTCTAAATTGTTGTTTTTGACAAAAGATTATGGGATATGCAAAGAAACAGTAAAGTGTGACCCATACACATGGAAAATGAATTATTAGAAACAGCTTGAGCTGGCCCCGAGGATGTAACAGCTATGTTTAAAGAACTAAAGGGAAATATAATGACAATGAAATAAACAATATTCATAATGAGAAATTATTTTCTTTCATTTTTTTTCCAGAAAAATCTATGCCCAGGACTCAGTCCTTTATCTTATAATCAAGATATTCATTGTGGTTATCAGAGTACTTGTTATTGCATTTCCCATGCTAACTGTCCTGTCTCTTCTATCACCTTTGAATATGAAATTCACTTGAAAGAAATCTCTTATTAAGAAATTATTAAGTGACCTTTTACTTCTAATAATTTGAGATTTGAGAGCTGGATTGGGGAAAGAATTTACTACCATGAAAATAATCCTTCTCAACTTTTGTACTGCCTGTCTTTCAGGAAATTTTAGACATTTGCTATTGTACCATTACCAATTATCAGGGTCCTGAGATGCTCTTTCTCTTTTTAATACCTTCTGTATATATTTCAAATTTCTTCAATTTTCAGGATGTTGAAAATTCTTTACATTGTTGTAGAATTCTAGCATCACTATCCAGTTTGAGAATTAGTCCTAACTAAAGATCAGGCAAGGAGTGATATGTTATGATGGGAGTTGGCTGCAGAAATAGAGAAGAGTATAAAAAGAATTTTAATTTCATGTTTAGAACATGAGATGGCCATTTATAGCTATTGCCCTGAATTTTTAGCTATGTTGTCCTTTTATGGAACTGGCTATTTATATAAACTGTTTTCTATTTTACTTGTGCATATTTCTCAGGTTACTAACAGTAGGAATATGTTCAACATAAATGTTATAATTATGAAGTTGTTTATAACATTATCTCAAAGTGACTAGTTTAAACTTTGACTATATGTTTTTGAATAACACAGATTGACTGTAGTTTTAAATCTCCTACCATTGCTCACTATCCAGTTAACTTGATGAATTTACCAAGGTATAACACATAGCCAGAAAAGCTGTCTTTGGTCCTAGTAAATGGGAAAATAATCGAAATAATATATAGACTTAAAGTCCCTTGAACAAGAATAAACTTTCAGTTTTAAGTGAGAAAAATGTTGCTTAATTTTGATTTGAATTCTTTGGATTTTGTGTGACCTGGTATATTATGTTTCAGATAATTTGTGCCTTGGTTCTGTTATACTATGATATAGAGAATAACCAATGCCATCTTGTTTATCTAGTGAATGTCTATCCATTCTTTAAGACTAAGCTCAAGTTATTCCATCTTCTGAGATACCTTTTATGACCTCAGCAGTTCAGTTCAGTTCAGTCACTCAGTCGTGTCTGACTCTTTGTGACTCCATGAACCACAGCATGCCAGGCCTCCCTGTCCGTCACCAACTCCCGGCGTTTACCCAAACCCATATCCATTGAGTCGGTGATGTCATCTAACCATCTCATCCTCTGTCATCCCCTCCTCCTCCTGCCTTCAATCTTTCCCAACATCAGGGTCTTTTCAAATGAGTCAGCTCTTCGCACCAGGTGGCCAAAGTATTGGAGTTTCAGCTTCAACATCAGTCCTTCCAGTGAACACCCAGGACTGATTTCCTTTAGGATGGACTGGTTGGATCTCCTTAGACTGTTGTTTTTTCCTTTATCCTACCATTTCCTCTCACATATATATTTTCAATTGGCAATATTTATCTCATAATGATTGTTTCATTCTGTGTCTGTCTTGCCTCCTCGTGTTAAGCATAAGGCACTGATGTTTTGCCTACCTTTGTTTTTGACTGCATATCAAGGTCTCTGATATGTACTAGGAGCTCAGTTTTTTTTTAAAAAGTTCAGATATTAAAATCAAGCCGTTTATTAATAATGATCAGCTGCATTGTTGAAGCTTTAAGGCATTACTTAAGTAAACACATTTTATGGTTGTGATATTTAATAACATCTCTAGATAAGGAATCAACAGTGGAATTAATGATGATAAAAGCTATCAGATCTTATTTCTTGTCAGTGGCTCATTTCTACATATCCAAGAAAAGGAAGTAAGTGACCTGTAAGTAACCAGTCTTCAGTAAACTCATTTGAATAAACTTCTATTAATGTTTACTATATAGTTTATGTGAATAATAAAATAAGTTAAACAACATCCAATTTTTTCCCTAAAGTTTCACATTTCTATGGAAAAGCCAATTATTTACTGTAGTTCCTAGATGAGTAGTATCATAAGTACCCTGGTATTTGTTAGAAATCCAAATTTTTGGACCCCACCTCAGATATATTCAGTTAGTTATTCTGGGAGTGAAGCTCAATAATCTGAGTTGTAATAAGCCCTTCAGATGACTCTGATGTGTGTTAAAGTTTGAGAACTACTGCTATAATTTATCAAGAAATCTTGATTTTTTTTTTTTTTTCAAAAAATTCCAAGGCAATTCTGATATGTATATGGATTTTAAAAAGTGATTACAGGTTTTTCTATTAAATGGTAGTTTTGGTGATATAGAATTCTATAATTTTTCTGTTGACCAATCATGATACAGTAGTTGTGAGTAATAGTTACATAATCACAATAGTAAAAGATGTTTATCAGTTTTCACAATCAATAGCCAGACACAAAATAAAAGATACATATAATTGCAAGTCATAATGAGGACATGATTAACCTAACAATATAAAATAATTAACTGCATTCAATTTGGGGGATCAAGTAGGGTAATGTAAGTGGAAATGCATACAGGCACATGTTTTCATCTGCTCAGCCAATCTGTGTCTTTTGGGAGTATTTAATCCATTTACATTTAAGGTAATTACATCTTACCTTAAGGTAATCCTATTACCATTTTCTTAATTGTTTGGGGCTTATTTTCTTTCAGTTCAGTTTAGTTCAGTTGCTCAATCGTGTCCAACTCTTTGCAACTTATTTTCTTTAGGTAGGGCTTTTCCTTCTCTTATTTTCTGCTGAGAGTTCCTTTAGCATTTGTTGTAAAGCTGGTTTTGTGGTACAGGTCTCTTAACTTTTGCTTGTCTGTAAAACTTGATTTCTCCATCAAATCTGAAGAAGAGTCTTGCTGAATAGAGTATTCTTGGTTGTACATTCTTCCCTTTGATCACTTTAAATATGTGATGCTGTTCCCTTCTGTCTTGTAATGTTTCTATTGAGAAATCAGCCTGATCGGAGTTCCCTTGTATGTTTTTTTGTTGTTTTTCCCCTGTTGTTTTAATATTTTATCTCTGTCTTTAATTTTTGTCAGTTTGATTGTTATGTGTCTCAATGTATTCCTCCTTGGATTTATCCTGCCTGGAACTCTGTGTGCTTCCAAGACTTGGTTGATTATTTCCTTTTCCATGTTAGGGAAGTTTTCAGCTATTATGTCTTCAAATATTTTCTCAGATCCTTTCTCTCTCTTGTCCTTCTGGGATCCCTATAATGTGAATGTTCACGTGATAATGTTGTTCTAGAGGTCTTTTAGGCTGTCTTCTTTTATTTTCATCCTTTTTTCTATATTCTGTTCATGGCAGTGGTTTCCACCATTCTGTCCGTCAGGTCGTTTATCCATCCTTCAGTTATTCTGCTATGGATTCCTTCTAGTGTACTATTCATCTCTTGTTTGTTTGTTCTTTAGCTCTTGTAGGTCTGTGGTAGACATTTCTTGCATCATCTCAATCTTTACTTCCATTCTTTATCCAAGACCTTGAATCATATTCACTATCGTTATTCTGAATTCTTTATCTGGAAGGTTGCCTATCTCCACTTCATTTGTTTTTCTGGGATTTTATCTTGTTGCTTCATCTGGGATGTAACTTTCTGCTTTTTCATACTAATTAACTTTCTGTAACATGGTTTTGTTTTACTCCCTGTGGGATTGTGGTTCTTGCTTCTTCTGTCTGCTCTCTGATGGCAGAGGCTAAGAGGCTTGTGTAAGCTTCTTGATGAGAGGGACTGTGGTGGGAAAAACTGGGTCTTGCTCTGGTGGGCAGGGCCTTGCTCAGTAAATCTTTGATCTGATTATCTGCTGATAGAAAGGGTTTGCTCCCTCCCTGGCAGCTTTTTGGCCTGAGGTGACCCATCCCTGGGAGTTAAGGGTGACTTCCAAAATGGGGCTTTCCCAGACAGCTGCTACCAGTCCTCTCATCCCTATGGTGGGCCCCTGCTGACCCACACCACCACAGGAGACCCTCCAACACTAGCAGGTAGTTTTGGTTCAGTTTCCTATGGAATCACTGCTCCTTTCCTCCGAGTCTTGGTGCACACAAGGTTTTGTTTCTGCCCTCCAAGACTGGAGTCTCTGTTTCCCCCAGCCCTGTGGAAGTCTTATAATCAGATCCCTCTGGCCTTCAAGGTCAGATTCCCTGGGGATTCCCAGTCTCTTTGTCAAGTACCCAGACTGGGAAGCCTGATGTGGGATTCCAAACATTCACAACAGTGGGAGAACTTTGATACTGTTGGTCTCCGGTTTGTGAGTCCCCCACCCAGTGGGTGTGGAACTTGATTTTATTGTGATTGTGCCTCTCCTACCATCTCAGCACAGCTTTTTCATTGCCTTTGGACATGGGGTATCTTTTTTGATAGGTTCCAGAGTCCTCCTGTGGATGGTTGTTCAATATAGTTGTGATTTTGGTACTCTTGCAGGAGGAGATGAGCACATGTCTTTCTCTTCCAGTATCTTGAACCAGAAGTCTTTTGATGGCTTTAATGATATTTTATGACATTTTATTTTCTGTTGTATCTTTAAAGATGCAAAATGCTTTCACAATTTTATTACCTCATATTAAAGCCTCTCCCTATCATCTTTCCTGATCTCCAGGACTTTGAATCTTTCCTTCCTACATTCCTTACTTACATCTATCCATATCTCCATCATACAGCCATCCAATATATTTAGTTCAGTCACTCATTTATGTCTGACTCTTTGTGACACCCTGGACTGTAGCATACCAGGCTTCCCTGTCCATCACCAATTCCTGGAGCTTGCTCAAACTCATGTTCATTGAGTCGGTGATACCATCCAACCATCTCATCCTCTGTCAGCCCCTTCTCCTGTCTTCAGTCTTGCCCAGCATCAGGTTCTTTTCCAATGAGTCTGTTCTTTACAACAGGTTTCAGCTTTAACATCAGTCCTTCCAATGAATATTCGGACAGATTTCATTTAGAATTGACTGGTTTGATCTCCTAGCAGTCCACGGGACTCTCAAGAGTCTTCTCCAACACCACAGTTTAAAAGCACCAAAACGTTGGCTCTCAGCTTTCTTTATGGTCCAACTCTCACTTCCATACATGACTATTGGAAAAACCATAACTTTGACTACATGGATCTTTGTCAGTAAAGTAATGTCTCTGCTTTTTAATATGCTGTTTAGATTGGTTATAGCTTTTCTTCCAAGGAACAAGCATGTTTTAATTTCATGGCAGCAGTCACCATCTGCAGTGACTTTGGAGTCCAAGAAAATAAAGTCTCTCACTGTTTACATCATTTCCCCATCTATTTGTCATGAAGTAATGGGATTGGATGTCATGATCTTAGTTTACTGAATACTGAGTTTTCAGCCAGCTTTTTCACTCTCCTCTTTCACTTTCATCAAGAGGCTCTTTAGTTCCTGTTTGCTTTCTGCCATAAGAGTGGTGTCATCTGCATATCTGAGGTTACTGCTATTTCTCCAGGCAGTCTTGATTCCAGCTTGTGCTTCATCCAGCTCAGCGTTTCACATGATGTACCCTGCATATAAGTTAAATAAGCAGGGTGACAATAAACAGCCTTGACGTACTCCTTTCCCAATTTGTAACCAGTCTGCTGTTCCATGTCCAGTTCTAACTGTTGCTTCTTGACCTGCATACAGATTTCTCAGGAGGCAGGTAAGATGGTCTGGTATTCCCATCTCTTGAAGAATTTTCCACAGTTTGTTGTGATCCACACAGTCAAAGGCTTTGGCTTAGTCAATAAAGCAGAAGTAGATGTTTTTCTGGAGCTCTCTTGCTTTTTCAATGATCCAGCAGATATTAGCAATTTGATCTCTGGTTCTTCTGCTTTTCCTAAATCTAGCTTGAACATCTGAAAGTTCTTGATTCACATACTGCTGAAGCCTGGCTTGGAGAATTTTGAGCATTATTTTGCTAGCATGTGAGATGAGTGCAGTTGTGCCATAGCTGGAACATTCTTTGGCATTGCCTTTCTTTGGGATTGGAATGAAAACCTACCTTTTCCAGTCCTGTGGCCACTGCTGAGTTTTCCAAAATTGCTGACCTATTGAGTGCAACACTTTAACAGCATTTTGAAATAGTTCAACTGGATTTCCATCACCTCCACAAGCTTTGTTCATAGTGATGCTTCCTAAGGCCCACTTGACTTAGTATTCCAGGATGTCTGGCTCTAGGTGAGTGATCATACCATAGTGATTGTCTGGGTCATGAAGATCTTTATTTATAGTTCTTTTGTGTATTCTTGCCACCTCTTCTTAGTATATATCATTTGTGTGCCATATATCTTACCCTCTGACCTTTTTTTCATGTATGTCGCTTTATAGATATGTTATCTGAATACTGTGTGTAAAGTAGTATGTACTTGGTCTTTAGAAAATGCTGTCAGGGTTTCAAGTGACTTCCTCCTTTTCTGAGTATAAAACCTATTAATGCCCTTTGTATTCTAGTACATGTTAAGCTGCGTAAGACCTTTCTCTTCTCTAAATATAGGCAAGGCTTTAAACATTTATAATTTATATCTTAACAACATTTAAATTTTGAAAGTGCTTAGTTCGCAGATATTATCCTAGTCTCTGTTCTTTTTTGTGTGTTTTTTTCTTTATAGCATTGTCATAATTAAATAGAGAGCTCCCTATTGAAGTAGCAAGGGAAAATTGCTAAAAATATATATCTATGCTGCATATAATAAAATAGCAATTTTATCCTGCTTTGAGGATAACCATTTTATGTTACATAGCACTGAAGCCATGTTTTGTAGAGTAGGAACTCTGAGTGCTTTGAATGAATGAATGCTGGAGATACTCTAGGTAAAATACAGAAGTATGGTCTTTAAAAGCCTATTACTATAATAAGATGTTTTAGTGTTGCTTACCCATTTTAAGCTTATTAATGTTCTCAGTAATGGAAAATTAGAATTGACTCAATATGTTCACAATCTATTAGATAGTGCTTCTATGTCTAGAAGTAAATGTTGCTTTTAGGATTCTGCTGTTCTTTGTTTGCACCTATCCATGGACTATATTAAGACCTGTTTTGCAAACATCTCTATTTTGCAATTCAGACTTATAGGATGAGCCAATTCCCAATTCTTTCCAGAGAACCACAATACTGTCTACTAAAGTGAGAGTTTTACAATTAAAAAAAAATCTCCCTGTCAAAATCTGCAAGATTTTTTTAATTTTTCTTTTCTTTTTTTTAATATAAATTTACTTATTTTAATTGGAGATTAATTACTTTACAATATTGTATTGGTTTTGCCATACATCAACATGAATCCACCACAGGTATACACGTGTTCCCCATCCTGAACCCCCCTCCCTCCTCCCTCCCCATACCATCCCTCTGGGTTGTCTCAGTGCACCAGCCCCAAACATCTAGTATCATGCATTGAACCTGCAAGATTTTTAAAGCATTAGGATGTCTATTTTGACCACTTCAGCTCTTTTTTTTTACAGAAACTTTCCAGGTTCACAGTTGCTTCTAAAAAGCTTACTGGGCTTTATTTATTCATTGCAAGCCACTGAGATGGCATTGATATTTTAAAGCAGCTTTGTGATATGAAAAAAAAAAGTATTGTCTAATAATACCAAAGCAGTAGCAAATCTATGACTGATGGCATTAAATATAATAATTTATGATAGAGATTAGGAATTTGATTTACAATATCAGAAAAACCTACACAATGATTTTGAAAGTTAAAGTCCCTGCTGTTGCTTACTTTTCTGAGATTTGCATAGTGGCTTAATAGAAATTCAAATTTGTGTTGAGTAGGTTTATTGTGGTAGAACTAGCCTGGCAAAATACAGAGTTCAGAAAAGGACAAAATTATGTAGTAAAGTTTATGACTATGGCCAACAGGGAGATAAAGTACGGATCTGTGCTTTGTGAATATTAATTAGTGCATGACTTGATATAAAACAAAACATAGCAACAAATAAAGCAAATACAATCAAATAAACAAAAGACAACATATGGGGACTCCTAAAGTATTATGAGGACTTTCCAATGTGGAGAATTCTTAAAGAGATGGGAATATCAGACCACCTTCCCTGCCTCCTGAGAAATCTGTATGCAGGTCAAGAAAAGCAGCATTTAGAACTGGACAAGGAACAATGGTTCCAAATTGGAAAAAGAGTACATCAAGGCTGTATATTGCTACTCTGTTTGTTTAACTTCTATGTGGAGTACATCATGTGAAATGCCAGACTGGATGAAGCACAAGCCGGAATCAAGATTGCCTGGAGAAATAGCAGTAACCTCAGATATGCAGATGACACCACCCTTATGGCAGAAAGCGAACAGAAACTAAAGAGCCTCTTGATGAAAGTGAAAGAGGAGAGTGAAAAAGCTGCCTGAAAACTCAATATTCAGAAAACTAAGATCATGGCATCTGGTCCCATCACTTCACAGCAAATAGATTGGGAAACAATGAAAACAGTGAGAGACTTTATTTTCTTGGACTCCAAAGTCACTGCAGATGGTGATCACTGCCATGAAATTAAAAAATGCTTGCGCCTTGGAAGAAAAGCTATGACCAACCTAGACAGTGTATTGAAAAACAGAGACATTACTTTGCCGACAAAGGTCCATCTAGTCAAAGCTGTGGTTGTTCCAGTAGTCATGTAAGGATGTGAGAGTTGGACCATTAAGAAGGCTGAGTGCTGAAGAATTGATGCTTTTGAACTGTGGTGTTGAAGAAGAGTCTTGAGAATCCCTTGGACTGCAAGAAGATCAAACCAGTCAATTGTAAAGGAAATCAACTCTGACTATTCATTGGAAGGACAGATGCTGAAGCTGAATCCAGTACTTTGGACCCCTGATGCTAAGAACTGACTCCTTGGAAAAGACCCTGTGCTGGGAAAGATTGAAGGCAGGAGGAGAAGGGACCGACAGAGGATGAGATGGTTAGATGGCATCACCAACTTGATGGACATGAGTTTGAGCAAGCTCCAGGAGTTGGTGATGGACAGGGAAGCCTGGCATGCTACAGTCCATGGGGTTGCAAAGAGTCAGACACAACTGAGCAACTGAACTGAACTGAACTGAAAATAGTCTGAGGGAACAGAGGCAAATGTGGGGGCTTAGACTTGTAGAATATTTGCAGAGGTACGAGTATATGCAGAAATGTTCTATTAATGTGTTTATGTATGTGATTTCTTTATCATTTGACTCAAAATGTCCAAAAAACTGTTTTGAGTGACTGTTTTTAGACAGGAGTTTGAATTGTGAGAAACTGTATGAAAGAACTTATATTCATTTAGTTAGACTATTTCTGAAGCAAAGCTAATGAAAGAAAGGTGGAAACTATATAAAAGCAATAGCATTTGAGACTTGGCTAAGGCCTTTTGAAATATTTTAAAGATTATACTAACATTATTAGAAATTGTATTAATTATCTCTCTGAAACTGAACGGACAAAGTAAAAGTAAGGTTAATCATGTTATCATTTTCAAAATTTTCCAATGTGAAAGAGATGGTACCAGGTGCAAAGAAAGTTTGATAGAATCTAGTAAGATTGCTGGAATATATGAGATAGAATCCCATTTTAGCAAAGCCATCAGGAGATAGAGTCACCTCTTAACACGATTTACAGAAGTGAATTTTTTTAATGCTATTATAAAATATGTCAACTATAACAGAGGTATATACTTAAGACTTGTGAGATTTCTTTGGAAAGAATGATGCTAAAGCTGAAACTCCAGTACTTTGGCCACCTCACGCAAAGAGTTGACTCATTGGAAAAGACTCTGATGCTGGGAGAGATTGGGGGCAGGAGGAGAAGGGGACGATCAAGGATGAGTTGGCTGGATGGCATCAGGGACTCGATGGATGTGAGTCTGAGTGAACTCCGGGAGATGGTGATGGACAGGGAGACCTGGCGTGCTACCATTCATGGGGTCGCAAAGAGTTAGACACGACTTAGCGACTGAACTGAACTGCACTGAACTGTGTGTCCTAAATAGCAACAGCAATAAAAAGAGTGCCCATTTACTTATCATCCAACTTAAGAAATAGAACATAACCTTATGCCCCTAACAAGTTGCACCTCTTTCCATAGAAATAACTGCTACTGTGATTTTTCTGATAACCCTTCTCTTTTTTCTTTATAGTTACACCATATATGTATCTACCCTTAAACAATGAATTATTTAATTTTCCTTGTTTTAAACTATTCTACATAAATGTAATTTTAACTGTTTATTGTTTGAAGTTTTCTTTTTTCCACTGAATTGATTTTTCAGTTTCATCTATGTTGATGCATGTAGCCATAGATCTTTAATCTTCCCTGCTGCATATTATACCACTGTATGCACTCACCACAGCTCAATTTTTTGTTCTAACATAAATGGATATTTAGATTGCTTGCTGTTCTTAGTTCTATTACAAAGTGTGTGATTATGAACATGTTGGCACATATCTCCTGGTACACACATGCAAGAATTTTTCCAGGATCCCTAGAAGCCAGGGGGTTGGCTAGAGTTGTGTATGTAACCTTATTGAGTCATGCCAAATGGTTTTGCAAAGTGTCTAAGTGTCCTCATTATTTTACATCCTCATCGACACTGTGTCAGGCTCTGAGGATGATAACACAGCCACTTTGTGCCTTTTTTCATGACTACTTTTATTGTGTTCATGTGGCAGATTGACTCCAGGTGAAATAGCAAATTCTTTTCACAGATATCCAGCTTCAAGAGTTCCTGTTTTACAATTCACAAGTACTGTAAAATCATGAGACTGATAAGTCAGGGAAGAAATTGTTTGTTTTCTGTGAATTGAGATTCCAAATAGATGAATTAAATATTTGTAACATTTAATAGCAAGGACATAGAGTTTTACATGGCACATCTAACATGCCTAAGAGGTCTTATCTATAATATGTACTTGATTTATTGAAGTGGGTTCATTATTTGTTTAAAAAATAAATATAGCCTTTTAAAAAGTCAGTATTTCATTTCTAACAAATAAACAAGTGTTATCAAGCCTATAAAGTACTTGGTAAATATTTAATTTATATATCCCACCTCTCATTTTGCTTCATTATTGTTTTAATCTTTTATATCCTTTTCTGTAGCTCATTTCAACGGCCACGTGGCACTCTCCATTTGGATGATGGTGAATACTGGTCCAACAGGGCAGCCTCTTATAAAGGAAAATCCCACCGGCCCATCTTTGAGAACAGCATGGACAAGATATACAGGAACTTATACAAAAAGGCCTGTAGTTCTGTTTCTCATACACAGGAAAGCTTCTGAGATCAGCCGCGATAAAACTGTATGAGTGTCCTTGTCAACTTCTCAATGAAAACATTTGATGTGATCAATACCTGTATTCTTTTATTTTTTTTAATCAGGTGGTTCTAATTGAGCACAGTAGTTAGACTTGAATAAGTTTATTTCAAATGACAAAGTATCATGGGCAAGCCTTCTTTTTCCAATCACAGTAGAGAGTGCTATATTCTCACAGTTCTGCAACACAGTCAAAACCTCCATTCTGATTATGAGAAGGCTGTCCCTGTCACATCTCTCTCATGTCACCAGCTACAGATCCAAGAACATATTCTTTCTAAAAATGCTCTTCTGCCTTCATCACCTTGTAATTTTCTTTCCATTTGCTTGACTGGTTATCTGTCTGACTAAGATTATTTTTATTATTAACTCTGATTTCTTGGTCATGGGCAAAAGAAATATACAGAGATGAATTTCCCAGAAGTTTAAACTCTATTTTAACTAGTATTTTCTACTGTTTGCTCCCTAAGAAAAGGCTATATTAATATGTCTTAGCTCCTAAGATATAGCTTTCTTTTTAAAGTTTCTATAATCCCTTACTTCCTCTTCTGTAAAAGAGCTAGCTAAGTTACCTAAAATGCCTAATAGTTAGCGAGAAATAGGAATGGCCAAATGTGACCCCAGATGTGAATAACTGATTTTTAAAGATAGATTTTTTTTGCATTGTTTTTTTCTAGAGTCAAAACTTTTGGTGGAACCAGAATCAGAAAATAGCCTTTGTTAAAAAGCTTGTAGAAACTCAGAAAGAATAAAGGATTTATATTGTAATTTAATCTCTTTAGAGTAGTCATAAGTATCAAATAGCCCATGAAAGTAGCAACCTTACTTTAAAAAAAAAAAAAACAACCTGGGGACCGTAAAGGGGAGGAAATATTAGAACATAACTGTTTGTACTCAAAAGTTGTTAGTTGATAAAATTAGTTTCTTCTCCCTCTCCCCCCTACCCTGGCTCCAAACACATCTGAGGACAATTAGGCTTTGAAGATACAAAGAAATCAGTTACCTTATATTTATTAGAGAGAGTAGAAGAAATGCAGAGAATAGGAAATGATAAACTTGACTTGTAAACTTTAAGAGTTGACTACAAGATAATGTTTTCTTATTGATTCCATTTTTGGTTAATTTTATAGTTATGATCTTAAAAGAAAACACTTGAGTTGAACTCTAAGTTGGAATTGGCATGTAAATTGGGCGATTTGTTTTTTTAATTGGAGAAAGTACATAATACCTGTTATCTAATAATAAGACTTTTCAGCTTCATGTTGATTATTTTATCTGTGGCAATCTGCAATGTATTGGAAAGCACATCAGAGATAGGAGCCAGGTATCCTAGGCTTCAGATCTGTGGTCCTAGTTTCCTCAGTTATCAATGGAGAGAACAGAGTAGGTCAGCATTTCCTGAACCGTGTGTGTAGACTGCTGTTCTAAGAGATGGCTTTAGGAATGTAGATATAAGTATTTCATTGGTTATGTAAGTTTAGGAAAAATCTGTGTACCACTCAAACTTAGAGAGTCATGGGTAAGATGACAGGAATGAAAAGGGGGTGCTAGTGATGCTGGAAAAAACAGTGGTAAATTGTCCAGGCAAACTACATATGGTCATCTTAGTAAAAACATTAGCATGTTTGAGGCTCTAAGAAATCCTGGCATAAACATGCTTCACTCTAGCATCTAGTAGAAAGTCTGATACATACTTGGTGCTCATTAAATATTTATTGACTAACCCAGACTTTCCTAAACTAAATTGAGCGTGTAACAGTGTTTGTTCTTATGGTTATCTTTCCCCTCCCATTCCTCTCCCCCAACTCCCAATACTTCCTCTGAAATGCCATCTGCAGACACATGTGGACAGAGGAAAATACTGGACTCCACAATCACTGAGCTACCCTCTGGTTGTAAGTTGTCTGATGATTTTTTGTATAAGCTTTTGAAGGTCAGCATTGAATGATGATTTTTCTAAAAATCATATATCAATGATATATCTTTTCTTCCTTGATGGAAACAAATGAAAAATTCCGCCATTTAAAAGTTGCTTCTTGGTGTGCTACATAGCTTCAGTCATGTCTGACTCTTTGAGACCGTGTGGACTGCACCCACCAGGCTTTTCTGTCCATAGGATTCTCCAGGCAAGAATACTGGAGTGGCTTGCCATGCCCTCCTCCAGGGATCTTCCTGACCCAGGGAGTGAACCTGAGTCCCCTGTCGACTGCATTGGCAGGCAGGTTCTTTACCACTAGCACCACCGGGGAAGATCAGTGAAGTGAAGTGAAAGTCACTCAGCTATGTCAGACTCTTTGTGACCCCATGGACTGTATAGTCCCTGGAATTCTCCAGGCCAGAATACTGGAGTGCAGGTAGCCTTTCCCTTCTCCAGGGGATCTTCCCAACCCAGGAATTAAAGCCAGGTCTCCCACACTGTGGACAGATTCTTTACCAGCTGAGCCACAAGGGAAGCCTAGGCTTCTTGGTAAAAAACAGCAAATATGAACTTTAAAGAAAATATTTGCTATCATAGAAAATCTCCCAAGTAAGTACCAAAAAAAAAAAAAATTAGTTTGCACCTATATTTTCCATTATCATACAAAGGCCACCAAAAAATGGGTCTCAAAAGGAAACTTTTGAAAATACTTGAGAGACATTTTCCTCTGAATTAAATTTGACATCTCCCTGAAGGATCAGATATAAATTTCCACATGCTTAACATCTCTGCTAAGTGTCTATTCCCATTCCCTAGAGGAAAGAATAGTCTTTATTGTTTTCCTTAACTATTATGATGAATTCTTATGTTGTATTATCTTTCAAGAGTAAAACCTCTAAGTACTAATAGTTGCCTTTTCTCACTGAAAGAAGCAGAAAGATGCCATAGTTTATTTTCTTAACCCCTTTTTTAATATTTCGTACAATCTAGTAATAGTTATTAGACAATATGAAAGATAAACAGGTCTGTCTCCTTCTTTTTAATGTAGTTTTTCTCTTAAAAAAATCCTAGGAATTTCAGGAAGGAAAATGTTAATTCAGCTAAGAAAAAAGTTGAGTCGTTGGACTGAGAGTGTGTCTTCCCTGGTTTCACTACTAGTTATATAACCTTATTTAAGTCATCTATCCTTCTTAGACCTCAGTTTTCTTTCCTATAAGGTGAGGAATGGGTTAATTTAGAATGATCTTTTAATGTTCCAACATTGTTATAATTGTGTAATTGATCAATGTAGAAGATTAGGAAGTTTTTGTCAACTCAAGATTAAGCCCTTGATTAAAAATCTGGACCAAAAAGAGAGAATTCTCATTGTGCTCATTTCCTAATAATGCCTTTTTTGAGATAGTTTGTATGCTATAAAATTCACCCTTTAAAAGTATACAGTTGAGTGGTTTTCAGTATTGTCACAGAGTTGTGCAACTGTAACCCCTAGCTAATTATAAAATATTTCATCACTACAGAAAGATTCCTGTATCTATTAGCAATTGCTCCTCATTCCTTTTTACCCTTGTCACAACTACTAATGCTTTCTGTTTCTCTGCCTATTCTGGACATTTAGACATTTCATATACATGAGATTATATAATATGTGAATTTTTTGTCTGGCTTCTTTCATCTAGCATAATGTTTTCAGGACTCATACTTGTTGTAACATGTGTCAGTACTTTATTTCTTTTTATTGCTAAAAAATAATCTATTGTATGGATATATCATATTTTGTTTATTCACTCAGTTGGTGGGCATTTTCATTGCTTTCACTTTGGGGTTATTATGTAAAATGCTGGTACTATGAACATTTGTGAAGTTTGTGATGGATATATGTCTTTATTTTCCTTGAATATACACCTAGGAGTAGAATTGTTGGGTCATATGGAAACTCTTTGTTTAACATTTTGAAGAATTGCTTTCCAAAGTGACTCAACCATTTTCCAACTATTATGTTTATTTTTATTTTATCTTAGGAACTTAGGCTAGTTACACATTCAACCACTCATTCACCCATTTATCACATATTAATTGAGCACTGTGTTAGATATAGAGTATAAAAGTTTTAATTGTATCTTCCCATAAGCACAAATAATCTATTGAGAGACAAGAAAACAATATATTTCAGCATTTATAGTGGTTTGGTAACTCCTGTGATAAAATAATGCAAGAATGAGCATAGAGCATGCTAGCTTGATGCAACAGAACTTGTAAAAGCATGAAAATGGGAGAGAAAAATGTTGAGAAAACTCCAAATGCTGTAACTAGAGATTGTGTACACGGTTGCAAAAACTTTGATGGGATATAATGAATGCTAAAATGGACCACAAAGAGAACCACAGGCTTGGAGCAGCATTAAATGAGGCAACATTTTAGCTGGACACTGAAAGATGGGAAGGACTTTTGTGAACAGGAAACCAAGATGGAATATACTCAGTATTGATGAGTTTTTATGAGGGCGGCAGTGGGATTGAGGAAAATGTCCAGAAATCAGTTAAAGATATAAAACTTGGGAGAACTCAAGAATTGAAAATGGATTTTTGAAGTCAGATAAAAATAAACAAAAAACTTATGTTGCTCTTGTCCTAATTGGTATGTGACCATAACAAGCACCTTGAGAGTAGTGGACCCCAAGCAGTTGTGCTTTTTATTAATTATTGAGGCCCTGGTGGGAGAAAGTTAGTTTGAGGAACACCCTTTTAGAAATTAAGAAATATATTATCCTCCCAATCCCAGATTATCTAACTAGCTAGAAATTTATTTACAAAAATGAAAAAGTAGGAGAGAAACTCAATTTTTTGTTGTTGGGGTTATGAGGGTATTATTTATCTCTGAATGATACACTTTAATTATGTGAAGAAAGTGAAATCACTCAGTCATGTCCGACTCTTTTCTACCCCATGGACTGTAGCCTATCAGGCTCCTCCGTCCATGGGATTTTCCAGGCAAGAGTGCTGGAGTGGATTGCCATTTCCTTCTCCAGGGGATCTTCCTGACCCAGGAATCAAACCCGGGTCTGCCACATTGCAGGCAGACGCTTTACCATCTGAGCCACCAGGGAAACCACTATTTATCTCTGAATGATATAGTTTGAGTTTAATTATGTGAAGATCCTTAGATAACCAGAACTTGTGAGTATTCATCCATTTAACAAATGTTATTGAAGGTCTAACGTCCAGAGATAAACAAAAACCTAGTTCCTGACCCAAGTTCATGGGGGGAAAACTGACATTTACTTATTACAGTGAAAGAAGTACTATAATAGATGATAAGGTTTGCAAGTATTTTCTCTCATCCCATTGATTGTCTTTTTGTTGTTGATTGTTTCCTTTGCTCTGAAGAACCTTTCTATATGGTTTTATGTGAAGTGGTTCCACTTTGTCTATTTTTACTTTCATTGCTTTTGCTTTGGGTGGGTATCTAAGAACTCATTGCCAAGACCAATGTCAAGATTTCCCCCTATATTTTCTATTAGGAGTTTTATAATTTCAGGTCTTATGTTTAAATCTTTAATCCATTTTGACTTGATTTTTATGTATAATGTCCAAGACCAATGTCAAGATTTCCCCCTATATTTTCTATTAGGAGTTTACAATTTCAGGTCTTATGTTTAAATCTTTAATCCATTTTGACTTGATTTTTATGTATAATGTAAGTTAAGGGTTTGATTTCTTCTTTCTTTTTTGTTTTTTTGCATGTGGATATATAATTTTCCCAATCATTTGTTGAAGAGACTGGTTTTTCCCCTGTGTATGTTCTTGACTCCGTTTCAAAGATCAGTTGACTCTGTGTGTTACTTTATTTCTGGGCTGTCTATTCTGTTCCACTGCTCGTTTTGTGTCTTTATCCCAGTACCATACTGTTTTAATTGATGTGGGTTTATAATTTAGTTTGAAATCAGGAGTATGATTTTTTGCTCTTTTTTAAGATCACTTTGTGTATTCTGAGTCTTTGGTGATTCTATACGATTTTATGATTTTTTTTCCTAAGGGCATGATAGGGAATCTGTATATCACTTTGGGTAGTGGACATTTTAACCAGCCACATGATAATCACACACACACACAAACATGTAAAGAAGACACACAAAATTTAAAAAGAAAAGAATTAAAGAATCTTACTACAAAAAATCAACAAGGCACAAAGGAAGATCACAAGAGAGGAATAGAGGGACAAAATATAAAACAGAAAACAGCAAAATGGCAAAAGTATATCCTTTCCTATCAATGATTGCCTTAAATGTAAATGAATTAAACTCTCCAAAAGACATAGTGTGGCTGAATGGATAATAAAGCAAGACCCAACTATATGTTATCTACAAGAGACTCACTTTATATCAAAGGACACACATAGGCTAAAAGTGGAGGAATGGAAAAATAGTATTCCATGCAAATA
>SJYV01047683.1:638349-662657 GCA_006410875.1 Neotragus pygmaeus | reverse complement strand
GAGATGGCTGGATGGCATCACTGACTCGATGGACGTGAGTCTGAGTGAGCTCCGAGAGATGGTGATGGACAGGGAAGGCCTGGCGTGCTGCGATTCATGGGGTCGCAGAGAGTCAGACACGACTGAGCGACTGAACTGAACTGAATAGTTATTGTTGTTATTGTTACACAGCTGACAGATTATCTACTGGACTTACCTATAACATGTATGTTTTCTGAAACAATTATTTAATATATCCCCCTATTTATCCTGTTTATAGTAATATTCTGTTGCTAAATAAAAGAATATACTTGAATGGAATCTACCACTCAACAGGAATAAGTTAAAAATGTTTCGCATTATCCTGACTCTCCTTTGTGGCCCAGCAGTTGTTCACTTATTATACATTCCTACAGCTATATGGAATAAAGAATGTGTTTTGGCATAGAAACTGCATAATTTGGAGATATTTTTGTTGATAATCTTAAACTAAAACAGTCAAACTAATTTCAGTTCCACTGGAAACCCAGGGGGGTAATTGTTTTCTCCAAATGAGAGAGAAGATGCCAGCTTTTGTGTTAGTAAGTATTTCCAAGTGTTTATGTAGGGAAAATGGAAGAAAAAGAACATTTTACTTGAGTGAATTTAATCCACCAAACATTTAAAACCTTAGAAAAACTATTTCCACTAGACTTCTATGATAAATAATAACTTGTATTTTGTATACCTATTACCATTTTCAAGCACTTTAACATAAGTTATCTTTGTTGTATTTCTGCATAACATGTTCATAAATTAGGTTGGACAGGGTTATAATCTACAGTTTTACAAATGAGAAAACTCAAATTTGGATTAGGTGTCTCTTGCAGGTCACACAGTGAGGATATAAGTGGGTGTATAAGTGGCTCAATAAGGACTTAAAGCCAAATATTAGTATTTTCTCATAAATATCCTATTGAACTTTTCCTGCTATTGCTTGATATTCCTCTTAAATATTGGTTTTAATATTGGATTTTAAGAGGTGATACTTGGTTCTCATTGATTGATCACATCTATATCTGGAGAAGGCTTAGTTTTCATCATTCAGACTCTTCAATATGTTTGTGACAATCTCCAGCCATTTTTTTTTCCTTCTGTCTACCCAGGCCCTACATGTTGGCTAATTCTCCCACTTATGAACACACCGCCAGTCCACTGAAGAGCAATGGAAGTTAAGCTAGCCAGCTTGTGCTAGAAAGGATTGGTAGTAAAGAATTCCATAACATTTAAAGAATTCAGTGAACTAGTTACCCAAAATAATTGGAAATTGTCATAATTTGAAAGTAACTTAGGTATAGGATGCAAAGAGTATCTGAGACATACCTAGCATTCCACTCATTAGTTGAATGTGTGATTATGTAGAATCCAGATTTAAAGCTGGTAAAGCTTTGGGTTCTGTTCCAGTTCAGTATTTCCAAAACCTGACTGATGAGAGTCACTCAGGAAGCAGTTAGAAAGTTTCCTCCTCTCAATCTCTGGAGATCCTGATACAATAAATTTAACTTATTAGAGAGTTTTTAAGAGATTTTAAGAGTCTCTCTAGGTGATTGTGATATTTGCCTAGATGTTGCTGAACCATAAGGCTATCACCTCTTCATGGATTCCTCTCTATTAAAGAGAATGAAGGCTTTTTCCAGTTGATTTTAAAAATGTGTCATTTTATTAACCTCTTCATCATCTGAATATTTTTGTTTTGTAGGCACAAAATACCTTGAGCTCCAAGATGGATAATGGCTGGCTCTTGATTTCCATGTGAATGATATACCTTTGGGGTTTTCCATGGCTAACTTTTAAATATTGGGTTTTTTTCCTCCCATCATCTAAATAGTTAGCAAGCTCACCCATTTATTTAAGCATTCATTAAGCAAACAAACATTTAGTTGGGGCTTCATAGATGACACTAATGGTAAAGAATCCGCTTCCCAATGCAGGAGACATAAGAAATGCAGGTTCAAACCCTAGGTCGGGAACATCTCTCGGAGGAGGAAGTGACAACCAGTAGCTTTGCCTGGAGAATCCCATGAACAGAAGAGCCTATAGTCTATGGGATCGCAAAGAGTCAGGGACAACTGAAGCAACTTAGCACACATGCACGCACGCAAACATTTAGGTAAGCAAACTAATGTTTGATGTTTAGTTGGTGTTTAGTCCATACCTATTATGGACTAAATATTGTGAGTGACATTGGGCAAATATAGAATAAATAAGAAGATATATCTTGACTCTGAGAGACAGTCAGCTCCCAGTCTTGTTTTTGCTGACTGTATAGAACTTCTCCATCTTTGGCTGCAAATAATATAATCACTCTGATTTCAGTGTTGACCATCTGGTGATGTCCATGTGTAGAGTCTTCTCTCTTGTGTTGTTGGAAGAGGGTGTTTGCTATGACCAGTGCATTCTCTTGGCAGAACTCTGTTAGCCTTTGCCCTGCTTCATAAGCCTTCACAGAGGCTTATGAAAGCTTCCTGATGGGATAGACTGAGGGGGATACTGGGTCTTGTTCTTAAGGGCAGGGTCATGTTCAGTAAATCTTTAATCCAATTTTCTTTTGATGAGTGGAGATGTGTTCCCTCCCTGCTACTTATCTGGGGCCAAAGTATGGTGGAGGTAATGAAGATAATGGTGACCTCCCTCAAAAGATCCCATGCATGTACTGCTGCAGTCCATGCCCCCAACCATGCAGCAAGCCACCGCTGACCCATGCCTTCACTGGAGAACCCCAGACACCCATAGGCAAGTCTCCTGTGGGGTCACAGGTTTCAGATAATGAACTCCTTATTGCCAAATTCAGACTTAAATTGAAGAAAGTAGGGAAACCACTAGACCATTCAGGTATGATCTAAATAAAATCTCTAACAATTATACAGTGGAAGTGAGAAATAGATTTAAGGGACTAAATCTGATAAACTTCCTGAACAACTATGGACAGAGGTTCGGGACACTGTACAGGAGACAGGAAGCAAGACCGTCCCCAAGAAAAAGAAATGCAAAAAAACAAAAAGGCTGTCTGAGGAGGCCTTACAAATACCCCTGAAAAGAAGAGAAGCAAAGGAGAAAAGGAAAGATATAACCATTTGAATGCAGAGTTCCAAAGAATAGCAAGGAGAGATAAGAAAGCCTCCCTCAGTGATCAGTGCAAAGAAATAGAGGAAAACAATAGAATGGGAAAGTCTAGAGATCTCTCCAAGAAAATTATAGATACCAAGGGAACATTTCATGCAAAGATGGGCTCAATAAAGGACAGAAATGGTATGGACTTAACAGAGGCAGAAGATACGAAGAAGAGGTAGCAAGAATACACAGAAGAACTGTATAAAAAAGATCTTCACGACCCAGATAATCACGATGGTGTGATCACTCACCTAGAGCCAGACATCCTGGAATGTGAAGTCAAGTGGGCCTTAGGAAGCATCACTATGGACAAAGCTAGTGGAAGTGATGGAATTCCAGTTGAGCTATTTCAAATCCTAAAAGATGATGCTGTGAAATATATGCCAACAAATTTGGAAAACTCAGCAGTTGCCACAGGACTGGAAAAGGTTAGTTTTCATTCCAATCCCAAAGAAAAGCAATGCCAAAGAATGCTCAAACTACCACACAATTGCACCCATCTCACATGCTAGTAAAGTAATGCTCAAAATTCTCCAAGCCAGGCTTCAATGATACATGAATCATGAACTTCCAGATGTTCAAGCTGGTTTTAGAAAAGGCAGAGGAACCAGAGATCAAATTCCCAACATCTGCTGGATCACCAAAAAAAGCAAGAGAGTTCCAGAAAAACATCTATTTCTGCTTTATTGACTATGCCAAAGCCTTTGCCTCTGTGGATCACAACAAACTGTGAAACATTCTGAAAGAGATGGGAATACCAGACCACCTAACCTGCCTCTTGAGAAATCTGAATGTGGGTCAGAAAGCAACAGTTAGAACTGGACATGGAACAACAGACTGGTTCCAGTTGGGAAAGGAGTACATCAAGGCTGTATCTTGTCACCCTGCTTATTTAACTTATATGCAGAGAAACGCTGGACTGGAAGAAACACAAGCTGGAATCAAGATTGCTAATATCAATAACTTCAGATATGCAGTGACACCACCATTATGGCAGAAAGTGAAGAACTAAAGAGCCTCTTGATAGAAGTGAAAGAGGAGAGTGAAAAAGTGTTGGCTTAAAGCTCAACATTCAGAAAACTTAAGATCATGGCATCTGGGCCCATCACTGGCAAATAGATGGGGAAACAATGGAAACAGTGACAAACTTTATTTTGAGGGGCTCCAAAGTCACTGCAGATGGTGACTCTAGCCATGAAATAAAAAGATGCTTACTCTTTGAAAGGAAAGTTATGACCAACCTAGACAGCATATTAAAAAGCAGAGACATTACTTTGCCAACAAAGGTCCATCTAGCCAAGGCTATGGTTTTTCCAGTGGTCATGTATGGATATGAGAGTTGGACTATAAAAAAAGCTGAGCACCGAAGAATTTATGCTTTTGAAGTGTGGTATTGGAGAAGACTCTCGAGAGTCCCTTGGACTGCAAGGAGATCCAACCAGTCCATCCTAAAGGAAATCAGTCCTGAATGTTCATTGGAAGGACTGATGCTGAAGCTGAAACTCCAATACTTTGGCCACCTGACGCGAAGAGCTGACTCATTTGAAAAAACCCTGATGCTGGGAAAGATTGAAGGTGAGAGAAGGGGACGACAGAGGATGAGATGGTTGGATGGCCTCAGCGACTCAATGGACATGAGTTTGAGTAAACTCCGTGAGTTAGTGATGGACAGGGAGGCCTGGTGTGCTGCAGTCCATGGGATTCCAAAGAGTCAGACACGACTGGGTGACTGAACTGAACTGAACTGAATCCTGACCTCTCAAACATACATAGAGTGAGTTGTAAAATGTTGTAAATGTATGCGAGTGATATTTGGTTCGGTGTATGGAAGAGGAAGCAACCACTTCCTTAATGAGTGAAGGAAGACATCACAAAGAAATCAGTCTTTCATATTGGTCTTAGTGGATGATTTTCTCAGAAGAGGAGAGGCTAGGCATCAGAGGTTGTGTGGACATGAAATAGGCACAGCATCTTCAGGGAACTGCAGGCAGGAGTTCAGTGTGGTTAGAGTACAAGGGTGTATGGTGAAATGGGGGTATGTTGAAATTATATCAAGGTCCTTCTTCATATGCCTTACTATAGTATTTGAATTCTGTCCTCAGACCCCTGAAAGTTTTAGGGTCTCATGTAATACCATTTGATTCTCATAGTATCATTTGCAGATATACTTGACATCCCAAAGTCATATTATGATCTAAGGCAAGAGTTGTGTAGTCTGTTTCTTCAGCTGTTTGTTCATCCTTCTGCATATTTATTGAACATTCACATGTCAAAACACTTCGGATAATATAAAAAAATACTTATTAAATGTTCTCATTGAATTTTCAGTCTAATTTAGCAGATGACATAAATACTTCTTGTTGTCATTCAGTTGCCAAGTCATGCCTGATCCCATGGACTGAAGCACACGAGGCTTCCCTGTCCTTCACTATCTTCCCAAGTTTGCTCAGATTTATGTCCATTGAGTTGGTGATGCCATCTAACCATCTCATCCTCTTCCGCCCTCTTCTCCTTTTGCTTTCAGTCTTTCCTAGTATCAGGGGCTTCTCCAATGAGTTGACTCTTCACATCATCAGATGGCCCAAAAGATTGGAACTTCAGCTTCAGCATCAGTTCTTCCAATGAGTATTCAGGGTTGATTTCCTTTACAATTGACTGGTTTGATCTCCTTGCAGTCCAAGGGACTCTCAAGAGTCTCCTCCAGCACCATAAATCCAAGGCATTAGTTCTTCAGTGCTCAGCCTTCTTATGGTCCAACTCTCACATATATACATGACTACTGGAAAAACCATAGATTTGACTATATGGACTTTTGTCAGCAAAGTGATATCTTTGGTTTTAATTTATTCTTGTAGTAAGTGTTAAATATCTAGTAAGAGATAAGAATCTATCATTGCTGTAAGGTCAGTGAGTAGTAAAGTTTCAAAACATGGAGAGAACTAGTCACTTGACTGAAAAGACTCTATGAATACAGAGGAGGGACGTGAGTCCAGTCTGCAGCATGAGTTGATTAGAATAGGCGGAAAAGGAAAAGTACTGTTGAGTGGAAAAAAACTGAACAATGCATAAAAGTGTGGAAGTAAGTGTTTGCAAAGTGTGTTCGTGGATCACAAGTTGATTGGTTGCCTGGAGCTAGAGTTTCACATAGGGAAGGAGCATTGACAATAAATAGATATGGGTTTGAAATGAAACCTTCAGAGAACCTCATAAGAAATGCTATTCCTGAATTTACTTTTGATCCATTTTAAAGATCTCACATAAAGCTCAAACCCCAGCTGAACTTTAAAAAATAAATATTTTGTATAGAAGAGTAATTCCTGGCGTTAAGATACTTTCAAACACTAAAATCATTGCCAGAGATTTTCTAGCTTAAAGTCAAGCTGTTTAAATGCATTGGGAAGAACTTTAGATAGCTTTTTGTTTGATTTAGAGTTTTCTTTCAAGGAAAAGGTAGAAAAGTATAGCCACTGGCCCTGTGTACACAGCATAATTTTCGTGTCTTCATCTGCTAAATGTCTGTGTTTCATTCATTGTTTGCCCATAGCCAGTGAACCTTAAGAATAATTCCTTCCTGTCTTGGACACAGAGCAGAACCATATAGATACGGTCCAGAAGTCAGACATCAAAGATTAATATAAGAACATTTTCTGATAAACTTAGAGTCATTGTTTTTACATCAGTTTTTCTAGGAAAATATTTCCAGAAATATTTTTAATTGGATTTTTCAAATGTTAGTTTTTTTCTGATTTTAAAAAGATACATAAAAATCGGAAGACTTACAAAGTACTCATGTGAAAGTAAAAATGAAATAACTTGTAATATTTTGTACATTTTACTGGCAATAGTCTATGCATTTCTACAGTCATTTGTTTTTACATACGAATTTTGTACCTTACTATTTTAGTGGTAACATGTGCGCATTTCTTCATTTTTCTAAAGTGGTGCATAAGTGTATTTTAATGGCTGTCTAATAATGCCCTGATATACGCCGAGTTGCTTTAGTCATTGCTCTGTGGCTGCACACTTAGGTTGTTTCCCAAATCTGTGTTTCTATTATGTATTTAAACCAAGGAGAAATGTGTCTGCACCAAAGGTGGGTTATATGATCTACTTACGCAGTGTGCAAGCAGAAAATGGGTGACAGAAGGATTGTTCTTCCTCTCTTGTTTGTTTGTACCAGAATCCTCTATTGTTTACATACATTTTAGCCTCTTGTGTCATTTTCAGAAGCTTTATTTTTCTCACTTCCTTTTTGGTTTGGATAAGATTTAAATATAAAAATCCATCTGTGAAGCATATTGTATATTCACACTGAAGGCTAAAAACCCATTTTTAATTAAAACTTTTTTCAGCACTCGTGGTTCACTTTGTCCTGTTTTTATTATGAAACACTTCAGCCTTCTTCCTAAAACACATATGTCTTGTACATTTCAAGATGTTCCTTGTTGCTCATGCAGAACTAGTTTCTTTCTGCTGTCAGCTCACGCCATATGGTCTGGTTGTTCATTTTGCTTCCCTTTCTGGCATTTGTGTGGGCAGCATCTTGCATGTAATGCAAGTTAATTTCATTCCCCTCTCTCTCAGAAAACTTGTCAGAAGGTAAACTAGCAAACTAGAAACACTGAATGATTCTTTGAGGTGTTAGGTTATACATGATGATATAGGATATAGCCTTGAGTTCCTAATGTTTGTAAGACTGAAAATGTGTCCAGTGAGATCTGAAGTCTGGCCAGATGTGAGTAATTATAATTAAGAAACTATTGGTGCTTTTTGCCATTGAAAATTATGTTTGCTGCGGGTCATTTGTAGAGATGTAGATGGCCCTAGAATCTGTCATACAGAGTGAAATGTCAGAAAGGGAAAAATCAATATTGTAAATTAACATATATGTGTGGAATCTAGAAAAATGGTATATGTGAACCTATTGCAAGGCAGGAATAGACATGCAGACATAGAGAATGGGCATATGGTCGTGGGGAGTGGGGAGCGGGACAAACTGGGAGATTAGGATTGACATATATACACTGTCATGTGTAAAATAGATCGCTAGTGGGAAGCTGCTGTATAGCATAGGGAGCTCGGTGCTATGTAATGACCTCCCTGTGTAGGATGGGGGTGAGGGTTGGAGAGAGGCCCAAGAGGGAGGGGATATATGTATATGGGTATCCATATAACTGAGTCACTTTGTTGTACAGAAGAAACTAACAACACTGTGAAGCAATTATACTCCAATTTAAAAAAGGTACTATTGGTGCTACTTGACAATGGCACACGTTATATAAACTGCAGTTCTTTAGTACTGATTTTTAAACTAAATGTGAAGAGGGAGGGAAGGGGAAAGGAAGCATAAAAATCAGATTACTTTTCAGCCACACACCATCCTGCTCCCATCTGAAAGACGTCTGTTTGCAGGATTGTCCACACCATGTAGGTGGCTTTGAGATGACTGGTGTTACACTTCAAGTTAGGTGTAGTCAGAGATGAACTAATTTAAGAAGCAGTGACATATCAAGTTGAGTCTGAACTGAGAAAAGGATTGGACCTGATAGCATTTAAAAGTTTGCTTTGCCTTTAAAGGAAACTACTAGTCAGGACAGGCTTTACATTCTCCACTGTTTTAAGTCCTCGAAGTGGAAACCTCTATTCCTTGAACCCTCCTGAATGGGTTCTGAATATCTGAATTTTTCAAGTAGTTCTGTTGTACTTTATAATATTCTTCTAATTGACAGGAACATCTAAATTTTTCACATATTTCCTAACCTCCATTTTTTAGGAGGAAGGGAAAAAAAGGATCCCAGATACATTTCAATGCATTCTTGATGATTTTGGCTTCCCAGTCTGAACATCAGTAGTTATATCGGCCAACATAAATGCAGGGCTATGAAGGTGGAGGAGACCCATTTGTGCCAGCAAGCGCTGCTGCTGCTAAGTCACTTCAGTCATGTCCGACTCTGTGCCTCCACCCTAATGTATTTAGGCTACACTGAGGTCCCTTTGTATGATGATTGACTATATCATACACCTTCCACCCTTAGATAGATTTGAATGTATGTTTTAAACTATCATATCATACAGCCTATGATGCAAGAATTATCATTAACCCAATACAGACATGATGGTACATTTTATTTACACTCATGGTGTTTTCTTTCTGAAATGGAAACCTTTCTTCAATTCCAATACAAATGAAAGCACTAAAATGCAGGGCTTTGTATATTCTGTGCAGCTATTTTGAAATGGGCTAATAAATGTTTTATTCCTGCAGTAACATTTGACCTTAATTTCAATAAATACATTTTGAATTATATCCTATAGGTTGATACAGTTGATAAGAGCTTTTCTCTCCTTGTACTAAGACATGGAATTCCACATCCAGTAGACAAATTTAGTTGGCCAGAGAGATTTTTTTGAATTTTGTTGAGAAGTCAGTTGGGGAAAGTGTCAGGTGTCAAGGAAAGAGGATACATAAGTGAATGAAATTTCATCATTGCTCTTGAGAAATTTTGAGTCCTAAGGAGAAAGGGAAAAACAGGTGGTAACCTTTCATTACAGAAGCTACTATAGTAAGTCCAGGTATGAACTGTAGAGTCTAAAAGAAGAGTAAAAAAAAAAAAAAAGATGAGGGATGGCGGGTGGGCAGAAGGGCAAGAGAAAATGCTCCTTCTGTGTCTCAAGGAATAAGACAACTGCTATAAGTACTAGACGTGCATTCATTAAATGTTTTTGAATGCTGTCACTATTCTGTCTTGGAAAACTAGAAAATATTCAGGTACAGAGTGTACTCTGGGGACAGAGAGGATGTGGTTAATTCTACAGGAAGAAGGGGTCCAGGGAGGTTTTTATAGACATTTTCCATGGACCTTAATGGATGCATGGGATTTGGGGAGGAAGAGAAGTGCAAAAGGACAGTGAAGGCAAAGGGGACAGCTAGAACACAGAGGAAGTTATCCCAGAGATGACACTGTTCCTTGCCACAGTGAGCTCTTGTATCTTGCAGCAGAGGGCAAGCTACAGTGTAATGTAACAGCCCTGGTTTAGTTAAATCAGCCTAGTTGGAGTCTTATCTGTGTCATGCATCAATTGTGCGAGTTGGTGGCAAGGTGCTGAATCATTCTGTGCCTCCACACCTCCCTCCCTCATCAGAAAAAGAAAATGAATTATCCTCAGGCTGCCACATTGCACAGCTGCAAGTGGTCTCATTCACCTTATGCCTACAGGCTCCACCTGTCTCAGGTGGGTTGGAAGATTAAACAAGACAATACATATATAACAGTTATATATGCACATTATCAGTGCTCAATAAACATTTGCTACTGTTAATAAGGCAGATACAATTTTAGGGAATGAGTGCATTTGAAATCTCTTATTTATAAAGGTTTATATACCTATATCCTAGTTAATCAATCTATATGTTCCTGAGATTACTTTAAATACAGTGCAAAATGTGCTTTTCTTAGTTTATTGGGCTTTAAAATGTACTATGAAAAAGCAGCTGAAGACCAAAGCAAAACCAAAACAAATCCCTCTAAGAGGTTTTGAATGAGCAATTTTTTTTGTCTTCAATCTTGGTTCATTTGATTCATGCCAAATGCACAAACATCTCAACTATATTGATTTTTATCAACCTGTATTCTGTGGCTACCTAGTGATTCCACTAGGGACTTTTTCTAGTGCAGTTTTGTGACCCTAAAGTTTAAAGAGGGTTTTTTTTTTTTTTTTCCTTCTTTATATCCAGAAGCAAGGCTGTTTAGAGTGAATTAGTTGATTAGAACATCTGACTCAGAAAATGGGACAGCCAAGAATTTGCCTGAAGATTCAGAAACATGGCTGGGGGATGATGATTATTACCAGGCTTCAAATGTCAGCAAACACTTCAGGGCTGCAGGAAAGAAAATAAAACACATTAAGGTTTTATGACTTTTGTTATAGGAGGGCTTTGGGGTAGCCAGGATGGAATTATTTGCTGAACACATAGTCTTTTTGTTCGTTGTCCAAGTGGATTAATTGAAGCCTGTTAACACTCTATCTCATAAAACAGAAAATAGCCATTAGCTACTCACCAGTCCACATGGAGAATCCAGAGTTTGGGACTGCCTTAAGGGATCCAGTCAGCACAGTTTGGGATGACTAGGTAAAGTCAGAAAAGCTGGTAGCTACTTAGTCCCCTCTCACAGGTGAGGTTCAGACTCAGAGACTGCAGGTTAGCATGCAGGATGTTTGTGAGGGAGCACCCTGGACCATTCCAGTGGATGGGAGGGATGGTTAAGCTGTGATGTAGATGTGATAGCAGCTTTGGCCAGCCCCACTAGGTGGGGGTTCTAGAACAAAATGACCCATCAGAGTTGTTTCATGTTAGGCTGACATGGCTGAAATGTCTGGGACTTTATACTTACTAGTCACTGGGTGAGCGGTGGCTCAGACGGTAAAGCGTCCGTCTACAATGCGGAAGACCTAGGTTCGATCCCTGGGTCGGGAAGATCCCCTGGAGAAGGAAATGGCAATCCGCTCCAGTACTATTGCCTGGAAAATCCCTCAGACAGAGGAGCCTGGTAGGCTACAGTCCATGGGGTCGCAAAGAGTCAGACATGACTGAGTGACTTCACTTTCACTTTCACAGGCTGCCCTCAGAAGGGTGGGACCCCAGGCAGGGGAGCTCTGTAGCAGAGGTCATCCCTGCTGGTTGGGGCTGCCTCCCTCTAGAACCGCCAACAGCTGGGCAATAAGCCCTGTCCTGGTCTCCCCCTCCACCTCCATGGTCTGTTATAACATACGTGAACCACCCAGCTCCCAGAAGCCAGACTGGACAGAGAGGCCTCACCCGCTCCCTTTCTCAGTTGTACCCACAAAATAAAAGACTCAGGTAACTCACTGTCCTCAATTATTTTACACCACTGGGCAGCACCACTACCCCCAACACAGAAGCACAGTTCTAATAGTAGTTCTATGAGGCAGGTTCCATTTTTCCCAGGCAAGAATTTGAAGGATGCTTTAAGCCCTGATCCCTCCACCAAGCTCCAGACCCACAGATACAAAAAAGTTCTTTGGCAGTCCTAGTGGGTCATCCCACAGATACCTCAGCATCAGTGGGCTCAAATCTAAACCCATCGTTTTATTATATTTGCTTTAGGATATTTCTATACAACCACCAACCCTTATGCTTGTAATTGTAAAATTGTTAACCTAAGTTTAACCATCTGTAAGTGTACAATTCAGTGGCATTCTATCCATTCACATCCTGTGTAACCATCGCACTATCTATGCCCAGACTATTTCATCTTCCCCAACATAAACTCTGTACCCATTAATAATTGCTCCCTGTTCCTGCCTCTCCCCCAACCCTGTAGCCTGTATTTTACGTTGAGTCTGAATTTGCCAGTTTGTATAGTTGGTAGAAGTGGAATCATACCTTTGTCTTCCTTCTGTGTCTGGCTTATGCCACTAAGCATAATGTTTTCAAAGTCCATCGACATTATAGCATGCATCAAAATTCCATACCTTTTTATGGCTTAATAGTGTTCCAGGGTGTGTATACAGCATACTATTTTTGTCCATTTATCCTTATTATTTTCAATGATATGGTACTCACCTCATAAATTTCCCTCCCTCAGCAGCTTCTGATCCTTTATTCCCTTTCTGTGTTCTCTTTCTGTGTTGATAACGATCTTGTTGATCGTTGTTGATCGTTTTGTTGAAAATAAAAGATGCTCCTCGGATATATTCATTGCCTTTATTCATTCACCCTCCCTGCATGCATGCTCAGTCACTCAGTCTTGTCTGACTCTTTGTGACCCCATGGACTGTAGCCTGCTAGATGCCACTGTCCTTGGGGTTTTCCCAGGCAAAAATACTGGAGTGGATTGCCATTTCCTCCTCCAGGGAATCTTCCCAACCCAGGGATCGAACCTTCAGCTCCTACGTTAGCAGGTGGATTCTTTACTGCTAAGCCACCTGGGAATCCCACTCTCCCTCCCTGACCCTGTCCATTTTTGGCTACATCATTGCACCCAATTCATACTGACATTCATGTCCTTAGGATGACATCTGTCTACTTCTCCTAGCTGATCTGCTTTATTCTCCTACACACCGGATGCTTCAGCCACACTAAGTACCTCAGTTTACTCTAAGCATAACTTTCTAGCTTTGTGCTGTTTCTTCTGCTTGGAAATTGGATTCATTCCATTTTCCACATGGAAATTTCTCTTCACCCTTCAAAATCCAAGTCTGTAAATCCCTTCCTACCCACTCTACCAAGAATTTGTTACTCTCTTCTCTGTTTTCCTGAAGTATTTTGTTCCTACCTCTAATCTCTGTCCTATTGCAATGGACTGCAGTAACTTCCTTACTTGCCTGCCTTATTGTTATGAATAGATTGACCTCTGTTGGGACTGAAGATATTTTGCCCATTTATTCCTTGTGCCCAGAACCTAGAGTCACAATCCCAAAGAATGCTGCATAAGTGAGTAGTGCAGCGGGGAGAGGCCTGAAGTTGGGGGTCAGAATTCTGGGTTCAAAGGCCAGCACAGCTACTGAGTGTCAGGCCTCAGCCACATCACGTCACCTCTCCCAGTTGCTTCTTCATCTGTAAATAATTCAACAACCCAGAGTGGGATTGAGAACCAAATGAGACGATTGATATGAAAGTGTTCTTGCCTAAAAGCACTTTCATATCAATAGTTGTGAGGGTTTTTTCTTTTCTGGAAAATGACGGAGGAGAAAATGTTAACCCACTCCAGTATTCTTGCTGGGATTAATCCCATGGACAGAGAAACCTGATGGCCTACAGTCTGTGGGGTCAAAGAGAGATGACTGAAGCAATTGAGCATGCGTGTGTTAGTCCTTGTATACTGCCCATCCAGATAAATGTGAAGTTCTACAGGATATTCCCCATTTGGTGAATTATTTCTTTAAGAATAGATCACAAATAGTGGGGGGGGGGTAACTTTAACATAAATGATTTATGTAACGCTGTCACAAATTATGTGACATGTATGATGTAAATGGTGGAAATTCAGGGATGCAAGGTTTAGGCAGCAACAGCACTTGCTTATTGTCAGTGTCATCTGACGATAGTCGCTCTGTTTTTTGGGGGGTGGGGGTAGTCAGTTTCTCTTTATTGGGGGTGTGCAAGCAGATGCTAATGGCATGCCCAACTCGATGGACATGAGTTTGAGCAAGCTCCGGGAGTTGGTGATGAACAAGAAAGCCTGGCGTGCTGCCGTCCATGGGGTCGCAAAGAGTCGGACACAACTGAGTGACTGAACTGACTGAATAAAGCAGATGCTGGCTAAGCTTGCCTGTCAGGGAGGCTGTCTGAGATACACTGACCTTGACTGAAGAGGCTGCGAGGGCTAAGCTAGCTGACTCCTGAGGTTCCTTCCTATTCTGGACGTATATTATTCTTTACGTATGAACTATATTGAGAGATGGACCCAGGCTTTTGCATTCTATTCAGGGGAAGATGTAATGGTGCTTTCCCTTTCATCTTTAAGTGAAAGTTGTAAATTTACATAAGATCACAGTAAAAAGTCTGATATTTCTACTTTGTGAGTCCTGGCGAAAGCTGAGATTTGATCTTGAAATATGAAAGTAAACTGTAATTACCTAAGTTTAAGCCTCTAGGATTTATATTTATCTGATAGACTCTAAAGTTCTCCCAACTTATCACCCTGGAGAAAAGGAGAAATTACAATCATCTTACTTAGGGCTGGAAGTCTAGAGAGACGCTCGCTCTAGGTTAATGGAAAACTGATGCTGTTTTGCCTGGGCTTCTGGCAGTTCCCACCCAGGGACATAGTTAAGAGTTTCACATATTGAGCGCTTTTGGGATCTGAACTATATTGCAAATCACTCAAAGAATAGCTTCTTCATGGTATTTTTTAGAACACCTACTTGTTTTTAAACATCTTCCTTTCATCACCCAAAGCTGCTTCTTAAATGTTATTATTGCTCATGGCGATCACATTTCAGTTCTCCGAAAACTACTTGTCGGTTTTTCTCTTTGTGCTGTTTCTATTCAAGTGAAGGTAGGTGACTTGCTTTCCCAAGATGCTCTCCACTACTGCTCACCCCTCCGCTCCCTCTGCCCTCCCCGCCCCAAGGAGACCACTGTGAAGTCAAATTAGAAGCAAACAGTGTCAGCATTAGAAGTCTCCCAAGATTTCATCTCAATGAATTCAAACCCTTGCACCTCCCTTATTAAAGATGAAAAAGCTGAGATAAGGAGCATCCCAAAGCAAGTAGCAAAATTAGGCCAGGATGTGAGGGCCTTCAAGTCCCTAAGACTCTCTTCGTTTGACCTCCTCAGAAATAGAACAAAGCCAAGTGCAAGCAGTTCTTTTAGGAGGTGATTCCGGGAAACAGAGCAGGGCGTGGTGAAATAAGATGGGAAGGGAAGGCAGCTCTTCAGGATGTTGTAATGAGCACCTTAACTCTGTGGGCAACCTGGACTCAATCCCCCTGAGAGCCTCAGGAGATGGTTTAGAACAAGCCTCCGAGCTGTCCCACTGGAGGGGGTCAAGGAACTCGTGGTTCCACAGTGACCCACCAGCTCTTGTTTCTCATTGGCTGAAGGGTGGTTAACTCCCCAGCACTTCCAGCCTGTTCTATGGAGAGGGCTGAGCATTTTTTGCAGCTAAGGGAAGTCCTCAGCAGAGTTTTAGTCTTTCAGTGGTTTGGGTGGGGCAGTGACATCCCCTGCTGCAGCGGCCAAATGCTCATTCCCTCCTGCCCTGGCCAATAAACTTTAACTGCCTTAGAGGTAAGAGGCTGAAAAATAACATGACTTGTAAGAGGAAGTTAAATGTACAGGGTTGGTATTTGCAAATGAATAAGCATTATCCTTATTTTACAGAACCCACCATGCACTTTTGCACATTACCAACTTTGTGCATACTATTCCTCTATCTAGTATGACCTGCTAGAAAACTCCTATTCATCCTACAAAGTCCAGTTCCAATAAGAACTGTCTATTATGTCCTCTGCTGATTCCTCAGGCAGAATTAACTGCTCTCTTGCTTTGCTCTAACAGTATGTCCTGCCTTGGTTGCACTTGCTACTAATGGTAGTAATAATAGCTACTGTTTATTGACTAATTTTGCTCCAGGCCCTGTTTTAAGTAATTTATGTGAATTAACTCATTTAAAACTTTCAAAAACTCAATGAAGTAGCTGCAATTACCATCTGCATTGTGTAGGCTGGAAATGAAGACAGAGATTAGCGACTATCCCAATATCTTACAATTGGCAAGTGGCATAGCTGGGATTTGATTCAGAAGGTCAGGCTTCCAAGTCCCTACTCTCTTCGGCTGGGATAGAGAAAGGGGCCCAAGCACTGAACTCCAGGACTATTTCTGGCAGTTTTGGTAAGGCCTCATGCCAGGCTAGGAAACACTGTCTGCAAAGAATCTTAAGCAGGTAAATGACTCAAGATTTGCATTTTACAAAGGTCACTCTCACTATCATGCACAGGGTGAATCGGAGGAGGAGAGACTGAGAAGAGATAACAGCATTCTGACTGGTGCAATAATCCAGGTATGATGAAGTCCCAAGTTCAGCAGGACTCCTCCCCCTGGACTAACCCCCCTTACCTCCCCAGCCACTCCCCAATATTGTGGGGCTACTACTCCTAGATGTGTGGGGGTCCTGCACAATGCACTAGGCCAAGGGCCATGTGGGGGCAGAGATGATGCAGCTTGGGCTCTGGCCACACCTGTGAGTCCTGGTGAGGAGTCTCAGATACAAGAAGGAAGGGTGCCTTTTGCTTGCTTGCAGCACAGAGAAGCCATGTGGAGTAGCGGCGGTCCTGCCCAGTTTTCCCTTCAATCCATACATTTTAAACTACTTTCCCTTTCCTAATTAGGTCATGATGTTCCCCACCTCTATTTTGAATATTTGATTTTCCTCATTCATTCATTCTTTTACTTAGATTGTTTTTTTAGCCCCCAACATGGACCAAGGAACTTCCTAGGTGATGGGGACTTTACATTCTAGGGGACGAGATAAGTGTAAATGTAGTAATTATGCAAATATGTTACTCTGACACTTTCTTTAAAGGTAAAGTTGGAACCGTGAGACTACATGCTGGATACTGGGGATTCACCTGCTCTGGGATGCGGGTGGCCAAGTTGAGATGGTGACTGGGATGACATAACTTCCCTTTGGAGGAACATGACTTTCATGTTGAGATGTGAGCAATGGGTAGGAATTAACCAGGGACAGAGGGTAGAGAAGGAGAATGACCCACCCTTCCTGCTATCTGACCATGGTTAACGGTGTGCTCATGAATCTATCGGTTAAAGCACATAGATCTGGAGTTCAGATGAGACTCAGTATAACAAAGGCAGGGGGAACTGAGGAAGAGGTCCTTGAAAGAGAAAAGAGAGGGATCCATGAGAGAAGCTGCTGGGAGAGGGAGCTGGGAACCACAGTGAGTAGCAGGAGGCTGCAGTTGACGAGACCCGTGGGAAGTTCTCAGAGCAGGCTGAAGAGCTCTGAGAAAGGGAGATGCTCAACATTTAATTTTAAATTGTGCTCCTGTAGCTTACAGCTCTACCCCTCCTCACACCTTCAGTATAATCGGTTGCACATAAATGCCTTATGTAGATGGTTTGAGGGAAATTGGAGAAAACAGCTGAGTGCCCAGAAAGGGTCCTGATGAACAGTAAGGATAGCAAAGACATGGGAGGTGACACAGAACGGGAAAAGGCTGATGGGCACAGAAATGTAGAGGCAGCCGCTACAAGAGGTATTCATATGCACAGATGTATTGAAGCCCTCAAAACAAGAATTTTATTTGTATTCAACTATGATGAGTGATTAACATAAAGTGATGATCAAAGTCAGCATTAAAATGGATCCCATGAGAGTAGGGACAGCCTAGACAGGAGACAAAAGAAGGAAGGGACATCCTCGTGGGTGTCTCTGGCAATGGAACAGGGCCGTGGTTTCATGCTAGACATCTGAGACTCGGTGCAAACTCCAACTGAAGTAGACTCTTCCCCACCCCCGGCTCCCCAGCTCCCCACCCAGCCAGGACTTTGTAGAATTACCACCCAACATTTACTGTTACTAATGCAACGCCTGTTACTTTCTGGGTGCAAAGTAACTTGGTCCCCGCCCCTTGGAGTGCTGTCTGTTCTGGGAGGCAAATCTCACAGTACTGTGATCAGCACTGTCACAGAAGCAGGCCCAGAGGGTGTGGGAGCAGGAATGGGACTTTGATCCAGTTGTGGGCATCAGGCAGCTTCCTGGAGGAGGGACACCCAGGCAAGGTCGTGGTGTTTTCCTGGCTAGATGGATGCAGCTAGACTTGGTGCATGTTTGGATGTGAGAGTAGGAAGCCGGGAGATCTGAGTGTACTAAGAAGAGCTCCCTGCCCCAATGCCAGCTGCCACCTTGCTTACCCTCCGCCTGGTCCCTCACTCCTTCCAGTCTGACAGCCACCACTGCAGAGCTGCCCATGAGAGGATAAGGCCCTCCTGGGGAGGTTCCAGCTGGAAATAGATGAGCGGGGATTGGGAGCCAGAGAGTGAAGCGGGGAGACGGTGGACAACGAAAGGATAAGGGTGAGCCAAGACACCGGAGGATTTTTGCAACTTTCTTGCCACTCTTTCTCTTTCTCTTCCACTTTTTTGACCTCATGACGCATGTCGAGTAAAAGCTCCTGAATAGACTCACCAGAGGAGGGAAAACTGTTTTTGAGGTAGGAGTGAAAGGTTCTGTAGTGGAGAGAGCTGGAGCCCGAGACTCAGTGCAAGTCCTGCTGTGTGTCCTGAGCAGACCAGGCGCCCTCTCTGGGCCTCCAGGCTCCTCTCAGTGTGCAGCCTGGCCGGGTGCTCGTCAGGGCCTCCTGCAGCCCCAGCCTCTGAGGGTTCCCTGTGGACAGCGAGGCGGGAGGTGCTGAGCCGCCAGGGCCAAGCCAGGCCTGCACAGTCAGGCGAAGTAGCCCCAGAGGAAGACGTTGACGGCCAGCAGCAGCACGGCGTTCGTGTTGCAGACGCTCCTCCAGAGCGGCTCCTCCGCGATGCTGGTCAGTTTCTGCTCCAGGGCGGCCTTCTCGGCGGGGCTCAGCGCTTGCTCCGGGGCTCCCGAGAGCCCACAGAGCCAGCGCCCGAGCCACTGTCCCCAGGACCTGCGTGGGGCTGAGGAACAGGAGTCAGAGGGGAGGGAGGCAGGGGAGCAGCAGAGCACAGGTGGGAGAAAGGGAAGATGAGAGCGCAGGGCCGGGAGAGAGGCGGTGAGAAACCCAGGAAAGGAGCGAGGCGCACAGGAGGGGCAGAGGCAGGTCGGCCTAGCCCTGGCGCAAGCCGCAGGCAGGGTGCTGAGCTAGGGCGTCACGCTGAAACCCCGAACTGTTGTGTAGCGGATTCATCTCCAGGGCGGGGGTGCTGGGGGTGAGGGTAATGAAGCTCATCCCGGTTCAGAGCACCTGAGGACCCAGTGGCTCAGCATTAGGAAGCACACGTTAGGAAGTCTGTACCCAGGCCCTGTGGTATAAACCGAATTCTACACCTGCACTTCCTCAGTAATGACGGCAATATTTTGGCTCCCATTTGCCTTACTCGTTTAATATCAGTAGTCATCTGGGAGGAGGAAGGGTGATGTTTAGAGGAGACCCTGTTCCCAGTGAATTCCCAAATGGGGTCTTTGGGGACCCATGACTTGGTGTCTGTCTCCATCGCTCCCCGCCGCCCCGTATGCTCTCAGCCTACCTCCAGGCTGCTCCCGGCTGGGGTCTTCTGCTCCTCCCGCCCCTGTGGGGCCTTCCCCAGAGGCCATCTGCGCTGTCCCCGCTGTGCTCGCAGGGGGCTCCTTCTCCAGCTCAGAGCAGGGGCAGTGCCGCGTCCACCAGGTCAGGCGAGCCAGCTGGAGGGAAAGCAAACAGCCTCAGCTCAGGTGCCTTTGGAGGGCAGTCGGGCACCCTGTTCCTGGGAGGCCGGCAGAGCCTCGGGGAGAACAAGGGAGGAGCTCCCGGCTGGAGGAGGCCGGGCTCTGAGCACCGACTCGCCCATCCTTTGAAAACTTGAACTCCTTGCACCTGCTCCACGCAAGCCTCCTGCCAGAGGCCAAACTCTCAGCAGATCAGGCTGGGCCCCTGACCTCCCAGAGCTCACAGATAGGGAGAAGCAAGACTGGGGACAGGCAGACAGGTGCCCTGTAGGGTAATGGAGGTGGAGAAGTCGAGGTTCGAAACCAGACTGGTACTTTACAGGAACAGATCACCTTTAATGAGGTGAGAAGGGGTAGCAGTCAGCTTAGTGAGCTGCTGCACTAACCCAAGAAAAGAGTAGGTATATATAGGCATACATGTGGAACTCTACTGTCTTAACGGGGCCTGTTCTTCTCCAAGGTTGTTCCGGGTAGTTATCTCTTAAACAGCTGGGGCAAGGAATTCTGGAGATCGGCCAGAGGCTGGACTGGCTGGGAGCTGGGCATAATCAACCTTAATGTCCTTTTTTTTTTTTTTCCCCTTCAGGTGAGAGAGTTCTTTGTTTTGCCTAGAATGGTGGGGAGGACCCTGAGGGAAGTTTTAACTCCAGGCTATTTTGAGCCATGTAACTTTCCTTCATGCCTCACATAGCGACTTCTGTGGTCAGGTGAAGGAGCTGACCCTAAATGAAACTGGCCGGCAGTGGAGAGTCACGGAAGACAGAGGCAGAGGAAAGAGGTTGAGCTCTAGGCTTTAGAAAGATCTCCTGGAGTGAACTGATGGGATCCAGCCCAGAGCCGGCTGTGCAAGTGAAACGAGAAAAAAGGAACAGCCAGAGGTCCCAGGAGGGGGCAGTGTCAGGGGTAAGGAGTGAGCTCTGCAGGCTCTGACGACTGAGTACGCAGGCGGGGGAGAGAGGAAATGATAGCTCACACAAGGAACAACGATATTTAAGGAGCAGGAAGAAAACCCCATGACAATGGCAGAGGGGCAAGCAGCTGGCAGGAAAAAAAATACAATGAGCAAAAAAGAGGCCTCCAGGATGCAGCATGTGGGCAGTGACATCTGGTTCTTCTCAGAATCCACTTAAGGTGAGGATGAGGAAGTGGCATTGATTTTTAGTTACAAGGCTGTTGAACATCTTAGCGTGAGCGACGCCAGAGGGCAGCGGGACACCAGCCAGATGGCAGCGGGATGGGAAGTAGAGGAGAGGGAAGCGCAGGCTGGGGATGGAGACCATTCTTCACATAGTTTGCTGCTGAGGCTCAGAGAGCAAGACAACTGTATCTAGAGGAGACCAGGAGCCAGGGAGGAGATTTTTCATTGGGAAGGATTTTGGTGCGGAAGGAGACAGCAGACAGTGGAGAAGCTGCAGGATCAAGGAGTGGGCGGAGATCATTTCTGGACTGAGTCCCCTGGGGAAGTAACCTCTTGGCTCATCTGTGAAGACGCTGCTTGTTTGTAGGCTTTCAATTCACCAAAGGTATACATTGTTTTGTCAACTCTAAAGGTAAGGAGTGTTATTAGTTACTTCCACCCAGTGTGTCAGGGACCAACTTTTGGCATGGGCTCTGTTACGGGCAGAATACTGTCCCCCCAATATTCACATGCCAAAGTCTTAATCACCCCCTTCTTCACAGTGTAACTGTATTTGGAGAGAGGTTCTTTAAGGAGGTGTGTGCCAAGTCCTTTCAATTGTGTCTGACTCTTTGTGACCCCATGGACTGCAGTCCACCAGGCTCCTCTGTCCATGGGATTCTCCAGGCAAGAATACTGGAGTCGGTTGCCATGGCCTCCTTCCGGGAAGTTTTCCGACCCAGGGATTGAACCTACATCTCTTAGGTCTCTTGCACTGGCAGGTGGGTTCTTTACCACTAACACCGCCTGGGAAGCTCCTCTTTAAAGAAGTGATTAAGGCTAAATGAGGTCTGATGAGTGAACTCCAATCCAATGTGACTGTTGTCCTTAGAAAGGAGATTAGGATGCAGGCAGACATAGGAAAAAGCCCACGTGAAGAGAGAGGGAAGATGGCCATCTGTGAGCCGAGGAGAGAGGCCTCGGAGGAAATAAGCCGGCTGACACCTTGACTTCTGGCCTGCAGACCTGCATGAAAATAATTTCTATCGAAGCCACTCAGTATGTTGTACTTTGTTACGGCAGCCTGAGCGAACTAATGCCCTTTCGCTCTAAAGAAAACACAGTTTCAAAAGACAGCATCCGTGTCTCAGTTCAGTTCAGTGACTCAGTCATGTCCAAGTCTTTGCGACCCCATGAACCGCAGCCCGCCAGGCCCCCCTGTCATGTCTGGGGACTGGTAAATCCATTAGCATGGGAGCTGTGAGGGTTTCAAGCTGAGCTCTTACTCTGCTAGATTGTTCCTTTTTTCATAGACTGGTTTCTTCAAGGTCCAACTCAAAGGGGCCTTGTCGGACCACCCTTCCCCTCCCCCTCTACACTGTAAGGTTCTACATGTCCCCCAGGGGCGCCTGCTTCTCCTGCTCTTGACTGCTCCCTTTGAGCTGGTCCTTCTGTGCTTTCTCTTGGTAGAGTAACTGTTGGTGGTGTTGCGGTCTTCCTTTCATCCTCCCCCTGCCCCCCACTTCCCATGGACAGTGGCTGGCAGGGACCATTCATCTTTGTAAGCCCAGGACAGGGCCTGGCCCAGTGTAGGTGCCCACTGAATAATTTTCCAATTGAATGAATTACTTTTCACTTGGGAATTAACAGCACAAGGAGTTCACCATCCCTAAGACATCTGTGACCACAGCCCAGCCGAGTGAAGGTCAATGGCGGAATTCCAGGCGCTGGGGAAGGGGAGCATGGGGCCTCACTCCAAGCGCTCCACTTGCCTTTTCCTCGGGGATGGGGGCTGTGCAGAGGCTGACGGCGACGATGACGATGGCCGTGAGCCCACAGAGGAGGAGTGCGAAGTGGAGGTAGTGCAAGTCCTTGAGCACGGCCGGCCTGCGGTCCTCCTCCCCGCAGGCTGGGGCTGGGTAGCAGAACTCCAGGATCATGCGTAGAAGCCCCACCACCAGGCCAAACAGGAGGCCCCAGAAGGCTCCCTGCGGAAAGAGGGCACACCAGGGGGGGGATCCAGGTGGGAGATCCCCGGAAGCGAAAGCCACAGGTTGTCACGGTGTGTGCAAGCCTGCCTGAGTGAGTTCCCCATGAATGCGGAGGTGCTGCCTTATCCTGAAGGCAGGCAGAGTGGTGTACTGGAAAGGACATGGGCTCCAGAACCAGACAGACCAGGCTCCACGGAGGAACAGTGAGCAGAGCAGTGACTCCGCCTCGCTCACGAGCAGCGGTAAGCAGATTACCAAGTACTAAGGACAGATATGGAATGTCCAACTAGAATGGAATCTTTCTAATCCGTGGGGAAAACCAGGATCTTCCTCCCCAAATTCCTGTCATAATAAATCAGAATTAGAGCACTTCCTTTTTAAAGAAAAGCTCAATTTCATATCTTCTCTGTAGCACTGTTGGGCCCTAACCTACACCTGTTTCCCAGATATAAGGGTTAGAAGGCTTTTATTTTCAAAATATGAGATACTGGCCCAGTTTCAAAAGTTCTGGAATGAATAGAAACCTCCATAACTCAACAGAGTCCCAGTGTGCATTCTGGTTATCAGCAGGGGTCTTGAGCTCTGCCAACAGTGGACCCAGCAGAGGCCTGGCTTAGCTGCCCCACTGAGGGGGCGNAAAGTTCTGGAATGAATAGAAACCTCCATAACTCAACAGAGTCCCAGTGTGCATTCTGGTTATCAGCAGGGGTCTTGAGCTCTGCCAACAGTGGACCCAGCAGAGGCCTGGCTTAGCTGCCCCACTGAGGGGGCGTGGGGTGGGCCCCCCTGGTCTCCTTCATGATGACCCTGGGCTCTCACATGGTCCCTGTGCAGTCATGCCTGCAACGTTTCTTACCTCCCCCAAGGTACAGCCAATGGATTGGGGGCTCTCTTTTCCAGGGGGTGACCAAGGTTACCCTCCTGGTGCCTCCCAGGACCTGTTAGATTTCAGTGCAGCTTCATGAATGGCACATGTGCGCCCCTGTAAGCTCACACTTTGTTTCATCATCCCCTTTGCTGTAAATTTGCTGACATGTAGAACCTTACAGTGTTAGAGATCTTCCTGTCCCCATGGGCTTTTACACACACTGACCCTTCTGTCTGGAACACTCTTTCCTCTGCCATTAATCCTTCAGATCTCAGCTCACGCGTCACTTTGTGACCCCCCCCCCCCCCCGCATCCCC
>SJYV01047683.1:604493-638326 GCA_006410875.1 Neotragus pygmaeus | reverse complement strand
TTTACATATAAATTTTTCATTTTTTTTAAATATCTCCACTTCCAGCTCCCCCCTCCCCCCCCTCTTTGTGCCCCCCCCCCCCCCCCCGCTCCCGGGCATCCCATCGGTTAGGTGCTCCTGCTTTTTCTCCCATAGGAGCCATCCTATTTGTGTATATTTTTTTGTTGCTCACTTGTGTCCAACTCTTTGTGGCCCCATGGACTGTAGCCCGCCAGGCTCCTCTGTTCATGGAATTGTCCAGGCAAGAATACTGGAGCAGGTTGCCATTTCCTACTTCAGTGAATCTTCCTGACCTAGGGACTGAATCCACGTCTCTTTCATCTCCTGCATTGGCAGGCGGATTCCTTACTGCTCGCACCACCTGGGAAGCTATCCTACTTTGCTGTTATCACATGTTGAATCATCTCTCCTCCCTCTGGCCAGTGGTGGCAGACGTGAACTCTGTAAACCATTGCATCCCCAGAGCCTCCATAACGGGATTGATGTTTGTTGAGGGAATGAATAAGTCTCGACCTGTTGATGTGGATGGGGAGTTAGAAGCCTGGAGAGGGCAGTCAGGTTCTGGACCGAGCAGCTCTCCTGACCCTCTGACGTTCTGGGAGAGACAGGTGTGCGCTGTACTCACAGGCTCTGTGACCCTCTTGCAGAAGATGGCCAGCAGGAAGAGGGCAGTGATGGGCGGGGCCAGGTAGCTGGTGACAGACTGGATGTAGTCGAAGAGCTGCCCGCTGTTGGAGCTTTGGATGATGGGGATCCAGAGGATGCTGATGACGACCAGGACCACCACAAACACTCTGCAGGGGAGCACAGGGCGCTGTGAGGAGCGCTCAGGGCAGCACAGCAGGGGGTGAGTGGGAACCAGCAAGGGAGAAGAGAGGAACGCGTGGTCGCTGAGTCAGAGGCTGATAGAAGGCCAGGATCACAGATGCAAAGATTACAGAAACTTATATTCGCAAAATCCCAGAACATTAGAATCATAGAATCCAAATAAAACTCTGGAATTTAAAAATTAGATCCCTTGAAGGGGGTGTGTGGACCACCTGCTTTCAGGAAGAAATCCATACCTTTCCCCTTTACCATGCTGCTGCTGCCGCTGCTAAGTCGCTTCAGTCGTGTCTGACTCTGTGAGACCCCAGAGACGGCAGCCCACCAGGCTCTCGCGTCCCTGGGATTCTTCAGGCAAGAACACTGGAGTGGGTTGCCATTTCCTTCTCCAGTGCATGAAAGTGAAAAGTGAAAGTGAAGTCGCTCAGTCGTGTCCGACTCTTAGTGACCCCATAGACTGCAGCCCACCAGGCTCCTCCGTCCATGGGATTTTCCAGGCAAGAACACTGGAGTGGGGTGCCATCGCCTTCTCCGCCCTTTACCATACACCTTAGTAAACAGCCTCTGGTTGAAAAACTGTTGAGTGTTTTGGGTGCAATAGTGAGTATTGCCAGGAGATGGCGCCCAATCCCCACTGATAGCTATAAATCTTGGCAGGTGGGCAGAGATAAAAGGATTCTGTCCTTTCCTCACCTTTCCCTCCCATTCTCTCTCTTTCTGGCCCCAGTAGAGCAGTAGCTACCTAATGGCCTTCCTGCCATTCACTCCCCTCTCATCCTCCACCCATCTGCACAATGTGTCCTGTCTCAGATCCTTCAATGGTCAGTCCCTGGGCATAGAGCTGGGGGTGCACAGATGAATGGGCATTAGGGGTCCCTTAGGCAGAAGGCATCGTGATGGCAGAAACAGGGCAAAGGTAAGGAGATGGACAAGAGTAAGTTATCTAAACTCAAGTACCATCTACCAGAAGGGAAAATGAACATTCAGAAACGAGTTATAGAACCTTGAATTATGAAGCAAAGATTTCAGAAAGGTCCTCTTAACTTTATGTAAGCTATAAATCCCCAACCTAAGGAGAAAAAGTAAAAATAGCCACCAAGTTATGTCTTGAAAAGCATAAAATGAATACCTATGAGATAAGGTTCAAAATTTTCAGCTGAGTGTTTAGAACTCTGCATCCTTTTGAGACAAACTTTCTATGAACATCTCCATCCACCCACGCCTCTCACTGCATTACCTGTGTTTCTGCCTTTCTCTTAAACTGTGTGCACCCTCGAGGCAGGACCATATAAATCACCCCTGCGTCCCCAGCACAAAAGTATGATGCAGGATTCCTGCTGAGAGTGAGTCTGATGGAGTGAATGAGTAGTCTTCCTGGTATCCTGGGGTGATAGCCAGAGCTGGTTTGGAAGACACTAGGGGTGAGCTGCTTGCTAACTCCTTCCCATCAATACAGTTCATCTTTAATTAATTAAATGTTTTGTCAGCTTCTCTCATTTATCCTCTTGATCAGTTCCAAGATAAAGCTGAACAGGCAGGCGAGGAAGAGAATTTGTTTCTCCTTATCTGGAGGGAGGTAAATGGTCCAGAGTTGGGGAAGAACTTACCTGGTGTCAGAGAGAAAGGTGGCATTAGGACCCGGGTGCTCTGGCTACCGGGGCAGCGTCTAAACCCAGCCACATCTCCTTGGGGTGACCCAGGGCAGGGAGCAGGGGGGAAGAGGACCCAGGAAGGACGGGCCTGCACACCTGCCCACCACCATCAGCTCCTGTTCTGTTGCGTTCCTGCGGAAGCGCTGCCACACGTCAATGGCGAACAGGGTGCTGCTGCTGTTGAAGATGGAGGTGAGTGAGCTCATGAGGGCAGCCATGATCACCGCAATCATCAGGCCCCGCAGACCTGGGGAGAGACGAGGTGTCTGTGGACCGCTGGCCCATGAAAACTGATCTGCCAGGAGCTACAGAGGCTACCAGCGTCCAGCAGGGTCAGGAGCTCAGAGGAGGGGAAGGGATGGTGTTGAATGAGGTGCCCATCCAGGAACCCAGGAAACTCATAGAACTAGAGGCTGTTCCCAGCCACCCTCTGCCTCTGCCTTCATCTGCGGCCATGGCCAAATCATCTCCCCTCCCTGGGCCTCAGTTTCCTCATCTGCACATTAAAGGATGTGAGACCAGGTGACCTTTAAGGTTCTCTTCAGCTTGGCCATCTCAATCTGGGTTTTAAACCTGTGGACACTTGGTTAGTGGGCCCTGGTTGGGAGAAGGGTAATGATTAATTGTTGAGTTTTTTCAGTGTTTTGTACTTTTATCATGGACACTATGGTGCCAAGCTAAAGCCCTAGCCTGGGCAGCAGAAAGCTCTGAGCTTTTTAAATTTTTCATTTTATTTATTTTAATTTGTAATGCAGACTTTAAAGCTTAGTTCCCATTTACGGTTATTAAAAAATATTGGTCATATTCCCTGTGTTGTACAATGCATCTTTGAGCCTATCTTATACCCAGCCATTTGCATCTTTCACTTCCCCACCCCAGGGTCCCCCATTCTCAGGAACCACTAGTTCCTTATCTGTATCTATGGATCTGCCTCTTTTTTGTTATATTCACTAGTTTGTTTTTTTAGATTCCACATACAAGTGATAATATGCCATATTTGTCTTTCTCTCTCTGACTTATTTCACTGAGTATAGTGCCCTCTGAGGTCATCCGTGGTGCTATAAATAGCAAAGCTTTGTTCTTTCTTATGGCTGAGTAGCATCCCATTTGTGTGTGTCTCTGTGTGAGCATACCATCTTTATCCATTCATTTGTTGATGGACATTTAGTTTACTTCCTTATCCTGGCAATTATAACTAGTGCCACTGTGAACAATGGAGTGCCTGTATCTTTTAGAATTAGTATTTTGGGTTTTTGGCATATATACCCAGGAGTGGAACTGCGAGATCTTACGGTCGTTCTACTTTTAATTTTTTAAGAAACCCCCTTACTGTTTGCCACAGTCTGAAGCCATGGGTTCGTTTCCTGATTCTGCAAGTAACTAGCTGTGTGATCTTTGGACCAGTCCTGATCCTTTCTGGGCCTGTTTTACACCTGTAACAAGGGAGGGTAGGGCCTGCTGATATCTGGTCTGTATGATTCTGATGAGGAAGCATCTAGAAACATGACTCTCTGGCCAGATCCACCTTAGTCCTCCTTCCCTTCAGTCTAAATATTTAACCACTCCGTGCATGCCTCTCTACAAGGCTCAAGGTGGCCTGGATCTAGGACAGCATCTCCTCTGGGGCCCCTGCTTCTTCTGTTGGTTAATGATAAATTCTGGTCTCTAACCGGACACCTCCAAGTTATCCCAGACCTCTTCCTCTACCTTCTTCCCACCTCTCTCATCCAGTCCCTCTGCGTCTGCTCCATCATAGCTGGGCCTCCACCCCACCTCCACTATTTGTTTGCTTCATTTCACCTCCACTATTTCTACTGGAGGGAGGGAATAACTCAACTTTCCTCCATAAACCTGCCTTTTTTTCTGTGTCCCCATTCTTAATATTACTATAAACTCAAGACCTGCGAGCCCTCTTTGTATCTCTCTGTCTTTCTTGTCTGTGAAATGCGATCAGTCATCGAGTCTTGCCAGTTCTGTCTCACAAATATAAACTAAACCCTTTCTGTCTATCCCTAAAACCACTGACCCTAGCCAAGCCACCATCACCACCTGGACCACTGGAAATCCCTTAGTAATCATCTCCCTCCCTCCCCATAAGCTGAACCCTCCCTGTAGAGTGATCCTTCTAAAGCACACATCTGATGTGTGTGTGTTAGTCACTCAGTCGTGTCCAACTTTCTATGACGCCATGGACTACAGCCCACCAGGCTTCTCTGTCCATGGAATTCTCCAGGCAAGAATACAGGAGTGGGTTGCCATTTCCTTCTCCAGGGGATCTTCCCAACCCAGGGATTGAACCCGGGTCTCCTGCATCGCAGGCAGACGCTTTACCGTCTGAGCTACTAGGGAAGCCCCTAATCATGTATGCTGGCCTGGAACCCCCGTGACCCTCCACTGCCCCCAGAGTAAAGGCCATGCTACACAGTGGGGCATGGCCACCATGTCCTCCCCGCAAAGGTCGTCTTCATTCCTGCTGCGTCTGCATCTGTTCAGACTTCACTCTCTCTCAACCCTGGGCGTTTGCACAGGCAGCCCTCCTCCTCAGAATGCCATTTCCCACGCCCCTCCCCCTCTGTCTGCCTAAGATGTCCCCTGGGACTAAGCTCTATTTCCTCTCCTCTGGTAAACCTTCCTTCACGTTCCCCAGGTGCCTTCATATGGGTCCCTCATCCCACTGTGTCTCATGCTGGTCACATTGCATTGTGCCTCTACCCTGGAGACCGCACAGAGTCCTGCCTTTTATCCTGCCTCTCAGAGCCAGGGCACAGAGCGGCGCCTCCCAGATGCTGTGAAAACATGTGTGTGCGTGTGTGTGTGTGTGTGTGTGTGTTAGGAAGTGGGGTGCGGGGGTAGATGTTCCCATTTTCTCTACCCATCCATGTGCATCCTTAATACAATCAATCTATCCTGGATAGTGGGTTCTGGATTTTGCTGGAAAGCTGGTGTGAAGCATGCTGCGAGGGAGATGAACTTACCCACGGGCATGAGAGCCATGACCAGCTTGGGGTAGGCAATGTTAGAACATCCCACGCGGGCCCCGCAGATCGCTTGGCAGACGTCGGGGTCCACACAGCCCACCTCATCTGCAGAAGTGATGGTAGTTAGACCCAAATCATCCCGTGCCTTCTCAGGTTGCCTCAATGTGTGCTTTCTGACCCTATGGTGACTCTGGCAGGGACCAGCATCTAGAGGGTCCAAGGATAGGCTGACATTGGGTCTTATGGTTTATTGGTATCTCGTAAATTTCTCAACCACACACCACCCTTCAAAGCCTGATAGACTCCTTTAGACTTTAGGCCTTTTAACAAATAGTAAATATCATTACAAGGCACCATGAGTGCCTCAGTCTGTCTTTCCCTTATAAAGAGAAAGCTGGACTTTAAAATGACATTCAGATACAAGTTTCTTCTACTGAAATACATACTGTATGTCAGACCCACGAAGCCTAACATATTTACTATGTGTTCTTAATAGAAACAGTGTGTGTGGTCCGTGCTCTGGGCCAGTATTGCCCAGAAGGGGACTGGCTCTTACCTGGGTACAGGGCCCGGCTGATCATGCCGGGCATGACGATGAAGAACATGGGCAGGATCTTCAGGTAGCCCCCCAGCACGGAGCCCCCCTTGGCATGGGACAGACTCTTGGCGGAGAGAGACCTCTGCACAATGACCTGGGAAGGCAGCAGGGCAGGTGTGCCACCTGGGCTGGCTCGGGCTCCGCTCAGCCCTGGTGAGCCCTGGCATGGCCATTGACTGTGCCCCACACCCACCCCCCCGAGCCAGTCCCAGCCCTCAGTGCGTCGGCGCACGCAGTGTGCCCACAGGAGCCCTCCCAGTTGGTGGCGAGCTGGCCAAGCTTGGCAAGGGCATCACCTGGTCAGTGCACCAGCACCAGGTGGCCAGCACCGTGAGCCCGAAGATGAGGCCCGGCCAGGGCAGGTCCCCGCGCACAGGGTCCCGGAGCATGTGGAAGGCGTCAGGCCGGGGGAGGTGACAGCTGGTGTTGGGGACTGTGACGTTAGGGAGGGCCTGGCTGTACCTCTCCTCCAGGCCCGGGTACCAGCCCACCTCCTGAAAGCCTGCAGGGAGAGACCTCAGTGAATGAAACAGGCTTGTCACCTACCCCCACCCCCAAATCCCAGTCCTGTGTGGGATCCCTGAGCTTGGAACCCATATGGGACTTGGGAATGAGAGAGGGAGGCGGGGCTCAGGCTCAAGAGCCCTGGTTTGGTGTAGAGAGAATCCTGTTCTTTGGGAGCCCTGCCTGGAGTGGGGCATGGCTCTGTGCTCTGCAGACGCGGAGGTGACATCCAGAGCCTCATCAGAGAGGAGTTTAGGGGGCAGGGATGTACTCGGGCCTCTTCCTTACCCAGAAACATGAGGACCAGGGCTCCCCCGACCATGATCACGGTCTGCAGAGTGTCTGTGTAGATGACGGCCGTGAGGCCCCCTGGGGACCCAAGGAGAGGGCTCGTCAGCACCAGCAGGGCCTTCCTCTCGGGGCGCCCAGAGAACACGCGGAGCCCTCAGCCAGTGGACTCTGGCCTCTGCCTTCCCCGCCCCTCGTGTTCCTCCAGTCCGCCCGGCAGGTGAGGCTGGTCACGGTCCCAGGCCCTCAGGACCTGCTCTTCCTGTCCTCCGGCTGTGCTTTGGTGATATTCCAAGTCCCGTCCTTGGCTGCGCTGCTAGCTCCCCCAGGAGGCCTCCCTCCTTCCTCCCCACCCCAGCACCCATTTATACTCCCCCACACCTTAGCCAGCAGGAAGTCTGCCTGAGCCCACGTCTTGGGCATTCAGGCCTGCGTGAGGGGCTCTGGAGGAGACAGGAGAAGGCAGGCTTGTGGCTGTGGTCTGGAGCAGCCTGGGGTGACTCTGGCCTGGGTGACAGTCTCCCATTCATCACCCAGGTCCCTGCGGTCCATCTTTCTCTGTGTCTCCTAGCGTCTCCTTCCCTGGCTCTCTCGGGCCGGCTCTGCTTCCTCCTGTTTCTTCCCCTTCTGACTCCCCTTGGCTCTGATGCCCTGTGTCTTTCCATCTTTTCCTCTGATTCAGCATCTTTGCCTGCCTCTCTCTTTCCCGCTTCTGCCTCTCTTTCTCACTCTTCCGGTCAGTTTTCACTCTGTCCCTCCCTGGACCTCTGTGCCCCTGCTGTCCGGAGCTTCCCATTCCACCTCTCCCTGTCTCTGTTCCCGGCCCCTGCACCCAATGTGACCTCCCCTTGGCCCTACCTGTGATGGTGTAGACGGCCGTCACCACCAGCAGGGTCACTGTGGAGAGGTAAAGGTTCCAGCCCAAGGCCATCTGGATAAACAGGGCTCCAGAGAAGATGTCAGTCTGCAGGGACAGGGACCCAGGAGTCCAGGTCACCCGAGGCCCTCTGTGTGGCCGCTGGGGAATGTCTACTTCCTGCTCAGTGATGCCAGGTGCTGTCGGCCCTCAGAGCACAATGAGGGTGAGCCTTAAGTGACGTGCTCGGGAGGATGGGCTTGGCCTGTGGACACTGAGGAGCTGTGAGGATTGCAGCGCAGAGGAGCACGCGGTTCTGAGCCTGAGAGCCCTGTGATCCAGCTGCGCTCCCAGGGGCCTGTGCTGGTGGTGAGAGGACGGGGTAGCACATTGAGGAATGAGGCAGGAGGGAGGTCAGGAGGAAGAGGCCACTGGGGGAGAGGGTGGGAATCCAGAGGGCCCCCAACTGCTCCCTGAAAGAGCACCAGCCCACTCGGACCTGATGGGGGCCCCAGGTGACCTGGCAGAGCAGGAGCCCCAGTGCAGATGATGCAGATCCTGGATACCCCCGTACTGGGCTTTATTGGAGGACTTGGGGTCACTGCCTTGGCCTGAGCTGATTTAGGGTTGCTTACAAGCATTGATGGAAAAGAGGCTATAGTTTTTCCAGCCCTGGACTCAGGGCGTGCTTGCTGGTCCCTTTCCCTGAGTTTTGTGTGATCCATGACAGGGCTGCAGCATGACAGAGCTGCAGGAGGCCTGGAATGGGCCACGGGGCCCGAACACCAGTTCCAGCCCCAGAGCTACTGCTCTGTGTGGACCTCTGCAAGTCGTTTGACCTGAGTTTGTCTTCCGAGTTTGCATCAATAGAGAAGGAATATGTCCTTTTTAATGGAAACATTCTCAGTGCTGAATGAAGACTAATTCAATGGGAAGATAAATGAGTGAATGAACTTGAAATTGAGAGTTCTTTGGATAGAGGGATGGTTATTCACTCAACAAACATTTATCATCCATCTCTAATTACCCTGCTGTTGGGGGAGCGGGGCAAGGAGCGTGTGATGAAGGGGTGTGAATGCGTCCTCCATTTCTATTATCCTTCTTCTAGCCATCTAGCCATCCATCCATCCATCTATTCATTTATCCATCCATCCATCCTTCGATCCAGCTATCAAATTATCCATCCATACAAACATATAGCAACAAGGTGCTGTGCCCTCTACTAAGCATTTTCAGAGCAACATGATATGGCCAGGGACAGGTACTCACTGAAATCTTGGTGAAGATGTAGAGGATGAGAGAAAGGACAGACATGTACACCTGGATCCTCTGGCCCCCGAATCGCTTCTTCAGGTACTGTGGCATTGTGACCACACCGGCTACAATGTACACGGGGACAAAGATCCAGCCAAGGGCCAGAAGCAGCCAGGTTGCCTGGGAGAATGGGGAGAAAAAGGGATCCTTGTTCTTAATGCAGATGGAGGTGGGGTGGTCCATGCAGAGAAGAGCCCTGGGCAGGCAAGTAAGGGACCGGAGGCCTGATTTCAGTCCTGCGTGACCTCTGATGAGGTCCATCAGGACTTGGTTTCCTTATCTATAAAATGGGTTCTCCATTTGCCATGCAGCCTCCCCAAGCACCTTTGAGGTTTCTCTCAGCACTAAGGTCAGGGACAGGGTAGGGTAGAGTCAGTTAGGACCCCCTCTATCCCCGAGAATCTTCCAGGCCAGCTTCCTTACATTCCACTCAAAGCCACCCACAGCAAGACCTCCAGCAGCCCCCGTCCCAGCCAGGCCGATGAACAAGCCACTGCCCACATTGCTGGACATCAGAGATGCTCCGATCTGCAAAACACAAGTGCGGCCAAGGGTCAGTTTTCATCTGAATCAATTTAGAATCAGGATTATGAGCTTCAGAATCTGGGATGGAGGCAGAAAGAGCAGAACCTGAACTCATAAATGTGAGATCAGAGGGAGGAGAGGAAATTGGGGAACAATGAGGAGGCTGGACAGAACAGACACATATTAGGCACTTACTGTTTGCTGGGTACTGTGCTGGGCATTTTTTATGCACTAATAGACTTAATCTTCAAAAGTATTTGGAGGGATGGGTACTAATCTTTCCACTTTACAGAGGAAGAAGTTAATGTTCAGTTCAGTTCAGTACAGTCGCTCAGTCGTGTCCGACTCTTTGTGACCCCATGAATCGCAGCACACCAGGCCTCCCTGTTCATCACCATCTCTCGGAGCTCACTCAGACTCACGTCCATCGAGTCCGTGATGCCATCCAGCCATCTCATCCTCTGTCGTCCCCTTCTCCTCCTGCCCCCAATCCCTCTCAGCATCAGAGTCTTTTCCAATGAGTCAACTCTTCGCATGAGGTGGCCAAAGTACTGGAGTTTCAGCTTTAGCATCATTCCTTCCAAAGAAATCCCAGGGCTGATCTCCTTCAGAATGGACTGGTTGGATCTCCTTGCAGTCCAAGGGACTCTCAAGAGTCTTCTCCAACACCACAGTTCAAAAGCATCAATTCTTCGGTGCTCAGCCTTCTTCACAGTCCAACTCTCACATCCATACACGACCACAGGAAAAACCATAGCCTTGACTAGATGGACCTTAGTCGGCAAAGTAATGTCTCTGCTTTTGAATATATTATCTAGGTTGGTCATAACTTTTGATTTGAGAGGCAAAGTGGGAAAGAAGAAAAGACATGGAAAGCCAGGTCCGTTAAGGAGCATGAAGCTCTGCTCTGGGGCCATGGGTCTAAGGGCCTCTGGAGATAGGCTAAAGGGAGAAGGGGAGTCCCCCTTGAGAGGATGGGGGAGGCCTTCGGCCTCCAGGGGAGGAGCCACGGGGGCTAAGCACTGGGTGGGCCAGCCTCTGAGTTAACTTTTCTCCTGGAGGCAGCCAACTGCTCCGAGGCAATGCTGTTAGACAGATAATGATGACAGTCATAGCAGTCAGTACAGAAGCAGCGTTGCCAAGTGCCAGGTTCTGTTCTAAATACAGCAGCTCACTGACTCCTCATGACAACCCCAGGAGGAAGGTTCTGTTATCATCCCCATTGTTCTTAGGGAGACTGAGGCACAGGTAAATAACTTGCTCAAGTTCCAGAACTCATCAGTGACAGGATGAGGATTTCGACCCTGGCTATCTGCTCCAGTAACCACTGCTTGACAGGTGCTAGGCAGTAAGCATTCATTAGTGTCATCTTTTATTATTAGACAGGATCATTACTGGTAAGAGGAGGGGCTGCGAGCTGGAGGAGAAGAGCCAGTCTTGGACCCTGTGTCGCCTTAATAAAATTAAGGCTCTGGGCAGCAGAAAGCGAGAAGGGAAAGTGCTGAGCCACTCGGGGATGAGGCAGCCGCGCAAAGGCGGAAATAATGGGCCGTCGGACCGAGCTGAGGACTCTGAGCCACCCTGCCGCCTGCGCATACTCCCTCCCTCTGTCTGGCGGTCCTGGGGTGCTGCGGCTGGGCTGGACCCCTGGCCAGAGCACAGAGCACTGGGCCTTCCACTTTGGAGGAAGAGGCTCCCAGGCTGCTCTCAGGGCAGCAAGGTGCCTTCACCTCCACCCTGCCCAGGGCTCCTAACTCGTCATTCAAGGAGCTACTCACAAGGTCATCAGGGGACCTGCATGGCCCCTCTGAGACAAGGATGTTGCTGCTCCCTCTGCTCTTGACTCCCAGGCACACTGCTCTCAGAACACAGGGAGGGGAACCAGGCCCTTCTCAGGACTGGCTGAGTAGGGAAGCAGGCAGTTGTTGGACAATCATCACCAGAAACACACATTCCAGTGGGGCAGAGGGACCAAGAGTCCTCATCCGTGGCTGGTTCCGCCCCAGCTTAGACTGCAGCTGCTCTCACTGCAGGCAGCTCAGCTCCAGCCCTGTCCCGAAGGAGGGCGCCCCACATCCTCTTTCCCACAGGGTGCACATTCCCAGGCCTGGCTCCACCTCCATCTTTGGGGAACCCTGTCCTGCTCCAAAGCCTTGACTTTTCTCACACCCCAGAGCTCTGTCCTCTGCAAGACTGAACATCCAGGCCAGCCCCTGCTCACCCTCCTGGATGGACCAGGGAAGACGTGCTGTCCTCTTCTCTCCTTCTCACAAACTCACTTCCAGGGTTGCAGTTTAGGGCTGGGGCCGGGCGCACAAGCTGAGCGGAACGGCCTCCAAGGGCTTCTCGTTACTCTGGTGAGGGGGTGCTGGCAGCACCAGTAACCCTGCCCCTGTCCCTGTGAGCTCCGGGCCCACAGCCCCCATCCCTGGGGATTCTGCCATACTCCTGCCTGCACCTCTCCTTGTCTCAGACACCGAACTTTCCAGAGAGCCCCATGGGCCTCCTGGGTTCCTCCGCTCTTTGGGTGGGAAGGCTGGTGAGAATCAAGACAGGGGTATGAGTGTGTGTGTGTGTGTGTGTTCGTGCACACACGTGCCATGCGTCAGGCATGCCCAGGCACGTGCCCAGCTTCAGTGGCCCCTAGGGTGGACTTCTGCACTGTTAGTTTTGAGGCAGGGCTCACTTCCCTCCTTATTTCAGAAAGAGGAAGCTAGCCTGGATGACCAAGAGGAGCAAGTGGGGATGCCTGCTGAGAGGGCCTGGGCTTCACAAAGGCCTCAGGGTGGTGGAATTTTACCTCTAGGATTTCCTTCCCTGAACTGCATTATTTATGTGTCATTTTTCCAAGAAAATCTTTCCTAAGCCCACTTCCACTGTCCAGAGGATATAGGCCTCCTCCATGCGCTCACAGGCCCCATGCTGCCCTCCAGCTCAGCAGCCATCAGGTTTTTTACGAGTCTGTCTTCCTGGTTCAGCTCTGAGCCCCTCTAGAATGGGAACACTCTGGGTGGGCTCTGTAGGTCCAGCGTCCTGCCCGGGACCCACACTTAGGAGGCGCCCAGTGGACGCAGGTCCCAGCTGTGCGTTTGCAACACCTCTCAGGTTGCCAGGTGTCTCTGGACCTGAGGGAAGGAGTCCAGAGCCAGGAAACCCTTGGAGGCTGTAGGTCCAGGTTGGAGAAGATGAGGTGGGACTGGGAGGTGGGGGAGGAGAAGGGGGAAGGTGAACTCACCAGCCACCAGCTCATGGACCTCCCCGCCAGGAAGTAGCCGCCGATGGTCCCTCGGCTCGCACGAATGGATGACTGGAAAGGAAATGGCAAGAGTGAGGAAGTCCCGAGTCTCCCTGGGCTCTGCCCTCGGCCCCAGATTCCCTGCCCTTTGGTTGCTGGCACTGTGGGGACATGGGGTGGGAACCAAGGCTGGAGTTTTCGCCATCTTTAAGCTATGGGGCTGTGGTGGGGTCAGCTGCTCTCTCTGGGCCCCTCTGCTCATCACCTCCCACCAGGACTGGTGCGAAGAACAAAGGAGCTAATGGGGGAGGGGTGCTGGGGTGGAGGGCAGGATAGGGNTCGCCATCTTTAAGCTATGGGGCTGTGGTGGGGTCAGCTGCTCTCTCTGGGCCCCTCTGCTCATCACCTCCCACCAGGACTGGTGCGAAGAACAAAGGAGCTAATGGGGGAGGGGTGCTGGGTTGGAGGTGGGGCGGGGTGTGTGAAATGCCCTACTGAATGCATGGCACTGTGCATGTACCCAGATTATTGGCATGAACTGGTGTGCCCTATCCTGCCCTCCACCCCATCCAAACATTCCTTCAGGAAGCGAGTTGGGATCTCATCCTCAGGCTACCATGGTGGGGAGACCACCCTGCTCCCTCCACCCAGCCAGACTCCCATCCTGGGGGCTGGAGGACACAAAGCACTTGGTCCCCAGACAGAGGCAGGGCCCTGCCAGGGGTGGGAATGGGGGGCTCCCCTGCCCCTGCCTCAAGTCAGATCACATCACTGAGGCCCACCCAGCGCCCTGGAGCGAACCCTGTCCTGCACTGGGAGGGGGTCGGTGGCTGCCTTTTTGAAGAATTACTCTGAGGGCTGAAAGGGAGTGAGGAATGAAAGAACTTTCTCTCAGAATGCAGAAAGTGAGACAGGGTAGAGGGTAGGGGGGATAAATTTAAAGCCATTATTAAGATGTGAGAGTTGGACTATCACTTCAGTTCAGTTGCTCAGTCGTGTCCGACTCTTTGCGACTCCATGAATCGCAGCACACCAGGCCTCTCTGTCCATCACCAACTCCCAGAGTTAACTCAGACTCACATCCATCGAGTCAGTGATGCCAGCCAACCATCTCGTCCTCTGCCGTCCCCTTCTCCTCCTGCCCCCAATCCCTCTCAGCATCAGAGTCTTTTCCAATGAGTCAANATGGCTGCAGTCACCATCTGCAGTGATTTTGGAGCCCCCCAAAATAAAGTCTGACACTGTTTCCACTGTTTGCCCATCTATATCACATGAAGTGATGGGCACGGATGCCATGATCTTCGTTTTCTGAATGTTGAGCTTTAAGCCAACTTTTTCACTCTCCTCTTTCACTTTCATCAAGAGACTTTTTAACTCCTCTTCACTTTCTGCCATAAAGGTGGTGTCATCTGCATATCTGAGGTTCTTGATAGTTCTCCCTGCAATCTTGATTTCAGCTTGTGTTTCTTCCAGCCCAGCGTTTCTCATGATGTACTCTGCATAGAAGTTAAATAAGCAGGGTGACAATATACAGCCTTGACGTACTCCTTTTCCTATTTGGAACCAGTCTGTTGTTCCATGTCCAGTTAAACACTGGGAGTAACAGGCAAATTTGGCCTTGGAATGTGGAGTTGGACTATAAAGAAGGCTACGTGCTAAAGAGTTGATACTTTCGAATTGCAGTGCTGGAGAAGACTCTTGAGAGTCCCTTGGATTACAAGGAAATCAAACCAGTCAATCATAAAGGAAATCAACCCTGATTATTCATTGGAAGGACTGATGCTGAAACTCCAATACTTTGGCCACCTGATGGGAAGAGCCGACTCATTAGAAAAGACCCCGATGCTGGGGAGGATTGAAGGCAGGAGGAGAAGGGGACGACAGAGGATGAGATGATTAGATAGCATCACTGACTCAACGGACATGAGTTTGAGCAAACTCCGGGAGGTAGTTAAGGACAGGGAAGCCTAGCATACTGAAGTCCATGGGGTCACAAAGAGTCGGACATGACTTAGTGACTAAACAAATTAAGATGCTGAAGACAGTAAATGTCTGGTTTGGTCTGCAGAATTCAGAAATGCTGGAAGGACTGGAAAAAAGGGAAATTGAAAGAAGCATCTCTTTCCCTGAGAGAAAGGCATGTATTACTCAATAGGACAGGACTGCTGCACAGGGCCTGAGCCTTGTCAAGCCTTTGCTTGGACTTTCTGTGTCAACCCTGGTCCTCGGGAAGGATAGATGAACAGGAAGAATTTACATTACAGATGAGGAAACAGGGATCCCCAAATGGGAAGCAATTTGCCCAAAGTCATGAAGGAAAGAAGCTGGTGCTTCTCATGACCGCGGTCTCCTGGGAGCTAGTGAGCCTGTTTTCTTCCTCACACACCTTGGGAAGCAGGGACTGCTTGTCCCACTTTACAGATGAGGAGACTGAGGCCCAGAGAGGGTTCTTGGCCTTGCCACAGCCTTGTAAGTGACCAGCTGGGACTCAGATTGCTCTCTGCCTCGCAGTGGAGTCTAAAGGTGCTGGCATTTCCGCCCATTGCTACGGAGACAATAGGGGTCATTTATTGCTTCAGACTGTGTGGGGGCACTGTATCAGATCCTTAAATGTGTCCTGTTCCTAACAGTATTCCTCTTTATTCTCATTGGCTGAAAAAACTAAGGCTCTGTAGTGTATTCCTAAGACCACACTGTCCTAACTGACAGATTTGGCATCTGAACTCAGGGCTACATGGCCTCCAAGCCTGGTCCCCATACATGGCACCGAGGCTCCGGTGAATGCTGGAGACCAGAACCCATTGGAAGCCACCCGGCTTTCTTCCCATGATCACACTTGCCCCAGCTCTTTTAGAAAGCTCAGCTCCGTGCCAAGATGCTGCCCAGTGGAGGGTGTGGTAGGGTCAGGAGTCAAGCACTCACAGAGTTGGGGATCCTGGCATGAGGAAGATGGGAGGAATGGGACTCAGGGGCCAAGGGTGCATGGGGTCAAAGGCATCAGATGCACAGAGACAGGGAGTCCAGAGACTGGGGCTCAGGCCCGGCCTGCCTCGGGCTCACTGTGTGAGCTCAGACAAGTCACAGCCTTCTCTGGGCCTCAGTTGCCCATCTCTAAATGGAGGGGCTGAGAGGGTGATCCCCCCTTAAAGTCCTTATACAGTGGTCCCCGTGCTTCCCAGACATAACTGTCTTCTGCCCACCCCTGCCCCCAGCTCTACGATCAGCTGCAGAGGAGAGCCTGTCTCTGCCTCCCCTGCCAACCTCCAACCTCCAGACAACTCACCCAGACCCCTACTCCGATGACGAAGACAAAGTAGACGACTAGGACGGCGATATCGTAGGCGTGCAGGCTGACTCCGGGACCCGGCGCTGCGCGTGGAACTGCCGTAGTGCTGACCCCCTTTCCAGAAGCTCCAGGCCACATTGCTGCCAGCTCCATGCTCATCTGCCAGTCAGTCACAACCAAACTGGACTTTGAGGTGCTCCTGGCTTCATTCCTTTCCTGTAATGATTAAACAGGCCTGAGTACCATTGGCCGCTGAGCCATCCCTGAGCCCCACTGGCACATAAAGTCCTGATACTCCCGCCCCTTTCCCCTAACTGCCAGCCCCAAGCCTCTCCCTTTTCCTGCAAACACACACGCACGCACACACATGCACACGCACACGCACACGCACACACAGACTCCCACCCCTGAGAGGAGCAGGACTAGGAGGAAAAGAGCAGGGCTCTGGTGACCTGGACTGGGCAGGGGGTGGAAGGGAGACTTCAGGATCAAGATGCTCAAGGTCATGCTTATGTGCAGAGGGAACTGAGGCCCAGGAAGGGAAAGGGACCCTGGAAGTAAACGTGAAGCCGGGCCTGGAGTTGAGGTGTCTTAATCGTCAGATCCATGCACAGGGAGAAAAGGGGTCCGCTGTGATCCTTGCAGAGAGTCCACCGTGTCACGTGCTCCTACCTCCAACACACCCAGGTGTCATTTTCCTTTTTTCAGGATGCAAGAGCAAGCCTGGGCAGAGACATGGTTTCCTCCAAGCTACAGAGCAAGGCTACAATTCACAGGCTGCTCACATCAGTTGCTTTTCGATTCTCACTCCCTGCATCCTGTTTATCCCATGGGTTGTTGTTGTTTAGTCACTAAGTCATGTCCGACTCTTTTGCAACCCCATGAACTGTAGCCCACTAGGCTTATCTGTCTGTGGGATTTTCCAGGCAAGAATACTGGAACAGGCTGCCAGTTCCTTCTCCAAGGGATCTTCCTGGCCCAGGGATCAAACCTGCGTCTCCTGCACTGGCAGGTGGATTCTTTACCACTGAGTCACCAGGGAAGCCCCATGTGTAGTTCACAGTAAATGGAAGATCAGTCCCCTTACTGCTGGCACCTGCAGCCTGAGTCTCCCTTAGCCTTCAGGATGTGCCCTCATGGAAGATTCTGGAGCCCAAAGTTCTGCTTGAACTCTGGGCCAGCTATTCCTACTAGCCTCATGCACTTGTTCTCTGAGGGCACTACCCCAAAATTTCAATCCAGTGGGACAGCTCACCTCTCCTGTCTGCCTATCCCCACGTGCTCGGGTTTGCCCGGCTCCTTCCCAACCTTCTGCTCCTCTGCTCGCCTCCAGCATCCACAGGGTCCATGGTGAGCAAACACATTTCTGTCCTCAAGCTCATCACTGCTAACCCACCATCCTCTGTCATAGTGACCAGTTTGTCCCACAGCACCTTCATCTTTGGTCACCTGCTCGTGTGGAAGCTCTTCCTTCTCCCGAGACCCTGGAGCTGGGGTCAGAACTCAGCGTGTGCTTCCTCATTCCTGCACTGCACATGTGCCACTCCCTGCAGGGCTGTGCCGACCAGGTCTCCGTCTGTTCTGTGACCTCCATCATCACCGTTTCTTGGAAGTCCTCTCTGACTTCCAGTCTGGGGAACGTCCACAGTCCCAGCCTGCAGCCCTATTTATCTCCTTGAAGATACTTGTCAATTTAGAGCGTGTCTCTCTTAGATGTGGAACCTGTCCGTCTCATTCACATTTGTGTCCCCAGTGATGGGCAGGATCAATGCACTGAGAGTGGAAACTGTGTCTAACATACAGTGTTGGGGCGAGGAGGTGGGTNCATGAGGTGGCCAAAGTACTGGAGTTTCAGCTTTAGCATCAGTCCTTCCGAAGAAATCCCAGGGCTGATCTCCTTCAGAATGGACTGGTTGGATCTCCTTGCAGTCCAAGGGACTCTCAAGAGTCTCCTCCAACACCACAGTTCAAAAGCATCAATTCTTCGGCACTCAGCCTTCTTCACAGTCCACCTTTCACATCCATACATGACCACAGAATAAACCATAGCCTTGACTAGACGGACCTTAGTCGGCAAAGTAATGTCTCTGCTTTTGAATATACTATCTAGATTGGTCATAACTTTTCTTCCAAGGAGTAAGTGTCTTCTAATTTCATGGCTGCAGGCATCATCTGCAGTGATTTTGGAGCCCCCCAAAATAAAGTTTGACACTTTTTCCACTGTTTCCACATCTATTTCCCATGAAGTGATGGGACCAGATGCCATGATCTGTAGTGCCTGTTTAATTATTCTGAACATTCATAGCTCACCAAAAGATTAGTACTGATAATATTATTAAAGGTGGTATTAAAGAAAGTTGTATATGAAGTAATCTATAAAAGTAGTATATATGCAGTATAAAAGTGGTATATTTATAGTAATAAAAGTCACACTAGACTGCCCTGGTGGTCTAATGGTTAAAACTCTGCTTCATATGCAAGGGGTTCAATCCCTAGTTGGGGAACTAAGATCCCACATGCCATGTGGTGTGACCAATTTATAAATAAATAAAATCATACTGAGGGACTTAGAAAATCTTCCCAGGGTATACTAGTCAAGGTTCTCCAGAGAAATAGAACCAGAAGGAGATGAGAGTGGGGTTGGGGTAGAGGTGGGAGGTTGAAAGATTTATTTAGAAGAATTGGCTCAGACAATTATGGAAGGTGAGAAGTTCCACAATCTGCTGTCTGTAAGCTGAAAACCCAGAAAAGCAGGTGGTGTAATTCAGTTTGAGTCCAAAGGTCTGGGAACCAGGGAAGTCAGTCCCAGTGTGAGGGCAGGAGAAGCTGAGATGAGATATCTCAGCTCACTAGTCAGGAAAGAAGGAACGAACTCCTTCCTCAGCCTTTCGCTCTATTCAGGTCCTCGGTGGACTGGGTGCTGCCCACCTACACTAAGGAGAAGGTGATGGCCCCCCGCTCCAGCACTCTTGCCTGGAAAATCCATGGGCAGAGGAGCCTGGAAGGCTGCAGTCCATGGGGTCACTGAGGGTCGGACACAACTGAGCAACTTCACTTTCACTTTTCACTTTCATGCATTGGAGAAGGAAATGGCAACCCACTTCAGTGTTCTTACCTGGAGAATCCCAGGGATGGGGGAGCCTCTTGGGCTGCCCTCTATGGGGTCGCACAGAGTTGGACATGACTGAAGTGACTTAGCAGCACCTACACTAAATCTACATACTCAAATGTTGTCTCATCCAGAAATACCTTCATAGCCACACTAAGACATACTATTTAATGTGGGCATTTTGTGGCCAGTTAAGTTGACATATAAAACTAACCATCACACAGTTATTCCATGAGATAAGAAGGTCTTGGTAATCAACAAACATAATCTGACATGCCTAAAACTATCTCACTGCACATGCTTCCGATTTGAATTAATATAGTGCCATGATTTTCCTACATAATGTTCTTTGTATTCTGTTGTGCCAACTTAGATCTCTGAGGAAAAATTCATGGGTAAGTTCATGCAATGGTGATGTTATGATCAGAGATTCAGGAATATCAACTCATACTCTGTTAAACAACCCTTCCCAAAGGGTTTTGCAAGATACGGTAATAGAAGAGATTATACAAAAATAAATTGAAATTTACAATATTATTTATAATAGCTTTACAGTTGCCTAGTAATCCCTAACTAGTTATTTACCAAATCAAATAAGAACCTTTTTTCAGGAATACCATGCTCATTCTTGCCTGTGGGAAGAGGGAAAAAAAAAAAAAAAAAAACACCTCTTAATGCATTTATACAAGCAGCTCCTTGCCCTGAAAGAGAAAGATATAAGATAAGCCATCTGCCCTGGGGCCTGACTATACCAAAGGCAGAAAGAGAAACACAATAAAAGGAAACTGGGATTCTTCCTTTAAAGAAGAATCGGCCTGCCTGAATAAAGCTTAGTACAACGTATTGAATATATTCTGGGTTCACACCAAGAGGAAAAAGCAGCACCTCTTCCCTTGGGAGAGAGCTAAGCGGGTAGGAGGAACAAAGTTTGGCTTAGACAGTGGCACCAAGTGAGAGTTTGAATTATATTGAAGAGACTTGTGCAATTTGTGTTGAATGAAATCAACCCTGTTGTCCTGTTCACAACTTAATTGTCCAAGGGATCAATACACCAATGAAATACAGGCTGCATGTAAAAGAAGACAAACTGATCTGGTGAGACTCATTATGAAACTGTCCCCAGTGGTGGCCCGCCCAGTTAGAGGTGGTAAACTGGTCTGATTAAGCTCCTCCCTGCAGGTGGCATAAATAGTAAGTATATCAGAAAATAAGGAGTCCTTTAAGGCCAGAATTCATGCCTAAACAATGAGCTGTTATTCTGCTTCTCACAAAATTTATTACAATTAGATGTGAATCCAGGATGAATATAATATAAGGGCAGGAGATAGGTGACTCAATGGTAAAGAATACACCTGAAATGCAGGAGATGCAGGAGATACAGGTTCAATTCTTGGGTCAGGGAGATCCCCTAGAGTAGGGGAGGCATCCCACTCTAGTATCCATGCCTGGAAAATTCCGTGGACAGAGGAGCCTGGCATGCTACACTCCATGGGGTCGCAGAGTCAGACACACATGCATGGATGCAGACGATCCATCTAGGGTGTGCTCTGTTTTACATTGCTTATCTTCTAATTAAACTCTTCAAAGTCACAAAAGATGCTTTAGCCTGGCCCCCTATATTGGGGCCTAAAGAAAGAAAGAAAAGAAAGAAAGTGAAGTTGCTCAGTCGTGTCCAACTTGTTTGACGCCATGGACTGTAGCCTACCAGGCTCCTCAGTCCATGAATCTCCAGGCAAAAATACTGGAATGGGTTGCCATTTCCTTCTCCAGGGGATCTTCCTGACCCAGGGATTAAAGCTGGGTCTCCCACATTGCAGGCAGATGCTTTAACCTCTGAGCCACCAGGGAAGCTTCCCTGATAGAGCTTAAAGATCTAACTAATATTTTACCTCTCTCCCTAAGGAATTTAGTATTTAGTTTTATCTTTTTTTTCAATTCTCTGTGAAACATAACATCAAGCTTAGCGTTTTGCTAAGTGCATATTTTATAAATTAGTTGGAGTCCTCCTGCTTATTTCCCAGAGAGCTAAAGTTGACTTCCATGCCTCTCATATATACGTTTTTTTCTCCATTTATGTATTTTCTTATGCATATAAGTGACAGACAAATAGCTCATAAGTGTCTCTTGTAGGCAGACATCTAAAATTTCTTTAGCTTTTGTTAACTGACCTTATTCTTCGGGTCACCAGCATAATTCTCTTGACCTTTTCTGTTTTGCCCCCATCCTCCCAAGAACGGGGAAAACAAGATAGAAGTATTTAATAGTAATCTCAACCTCACAGATTTCAAACAAATCACAAGGCTCATTTCTTTATGCTTGAATATCCTAGTTTTGGTATAAATTTTAGTGTCTTTTAAATATATTTTAATCAAAGAGCATTGCATTGTATATAACGTAAGTTCTGTTGTAACCGAGCTCACTAGAAAATGATCAGAGGCTTTCAGTCAATATAGTCTGAATATATAATTAACTCAACCTACTTCTGTAGATGATGTCAGTAGATTCTTATTTAAGAACCCACATGTAGAGCCAGGGATAAATTCTCCCTTTTGACAAAGGGTATTTTAAAACAAGTCACTCTTCAGATCTTTTCTGGCCACGCTGCTCTAACCTTTGGAAACTTATGAATGAGGTTGGATAGTTTTGGAGACTATAAATGCTGTAAATCAACTCTATAGCAATTCTACATCATGACCTTGAAAATAGACATCTCCTACTTATGAAAGCACATTGTAGAGGCTGAAATTTATAGAACTGGAATTAACCCCTGCAGTTGTCATCCTAAAAATTAATTTATATATCCAACCCACCAGTACTGTAATAGAAAATAGAGATGTGGAGTTATATGGGAAATCACAGAAGAGGATCATGACAATTCCGAGTTGTATAAGCGCTTGAAGCCCATTAATGAAATCATTTTGCTTAGGAGATGAGGAAGCACAGCTGCAGAGAAGTTATGTCATGTTGGAAATTGGTGGCAAAGTAGTGGCTACAGCTAATATTTTATCGTTTCAAATCTAGTGTCCCTCCTTCCATGTTTCACTGCTTTTGAAATCCCTAGGAAGTGCCAACAATAAATTGGCACTTGTCTGTCAACTACAAAGGCAAAGGAGAAAAGGAAAGATATACCCATCTGAATGTAGAGTACTAAATATTAGCAAAGAGAGATAAGAAAGCCTTCCTCAGTGATCAATGCAAAGAAATAGAGGAAAACAATAGAATGGNTCAACTACAAAGGCAAAGGAGAAAAGGAAAGATATACCCATCTGAATGTAGAGTACTAAATATTAGCAAAGAGAGATAAGAAAGCCTTCCTCAGTGATCAATGCAAAGAAATAGAGGAAAACAATAGAATGGGAAAGACTAGAGTTCTCTTCAAGAAATCTAGAGATACCAAGGGGACATTTCATGAAAAGACGAGCACAATAAACGACAAAATGTATGGACCTAATAAAAGCAGAAGATATTAAAAAAAGGTGGCAAGAACACAGAAAAATTATTTAAAAAAATAAGAAAAAAGATCTTCATGACCCAGATAACCATGATGGTGTGATCACTCACCTAGAGCCAGACACCCTGAAATGTGAAGTCAAGTGGGNAGCAGAAGATATTAAAAAAAGGTGGCAAGAACACAGAAAAATTATTTAAAAAAATAAGAAAAAAGATCTTCATGACCCAGATAACCATGATGGTGTGATCACTCACCTAGAGCCAGACACCCTGAAATGTGAAGTCAAGTGGGCTTAGGAAGCATCACTATGAACAAAGCTAGTGGAGGTGATGGAATTCCAATTGAGCTATTTCAAATCCTAAAAGGTGATGCTGTAAAAGTGCTGCACTCAACATGGCAGCAAATTTGGAGAGCGCAGTGGCCACAGGATTGGAAAAGGTCTGTTTTCATTCTAATCCCAAAGAAAGGTAATGCCAAACAATGTTCAAACTACACACAGTTGTAATCATCTCACTCACTAGCAAAGTAATGCTCAAAATTCTCCAAGCCAGGCTTCAACAGTACATGAACCATGAACTTCCAGANCATTCTAATCCCAAAGAAAGGTAATGCCAAACAATGTTCAAACTACACACAGTTGTAATCATCTCACTCACTAGCAAAGTAATGCTCAAAATTCTCCAAGCCAGGCTTCAACAGTACATGAACCATGAACTTCCAGATATTCAAGCTGGATTTAGAAAAGGAATAGGAACCAGAGATCAAATTGCCAACATCTGTTGGATCACTGAAAAAGCAAGAGAATTCCAAGAAAACATCTACTTCTGCTTTATTGACTATGCCAAAGCCTTTGACAGTGTGGATTACAATAAACTCTGGAAAATTCTTCAAGAGATGAGAATACCAGACCTCCTTTCTTGCCTCCTGAGAAATCTGTATGAAGGTTCAGAAGCAACAGTTAGAAATGGACATGGAGCAACGGACTGGTTCTAAATCAGGAGAGAAGTGTGTCAAGGCTCTATATTGTCACCCTGCTTATTTAACTTGTATGCAGAGTACATCATGAAAAATACTGGACTGGATGAAGCACAAGCTGAAATCAAGATTGCTGGGAGAAATATGAATAGCTTTAAATATGCAAATGACACCATTCTTATGGCAGAAAGTGAAGAGGAACTAAAGAACCTCTTGATGAAAGTGAAAGAAGAGAGTGAAAAAGCTGGCTTAAAAGTCAACATTCAAAGAACTAAGATTATGGCATCTGGTCCCATTACTTCATGGCAAATAGATGGGGATACAATGGAAACAGTGAGAGACTTTATTTTCTTGAGCCTCAAAATCACCACAGATGATGACTGCAGCCATGAATTTAAAGGACACTTGCTCCTTGGAAGAAAAGCTATGACCAACCTAGACAGCATATAAAAAACAGAGACATTACTTTGCTGATAGAGTCCGTCTAGTCAAGGCTATGGTTTTTCCAGTGGTCATGTGTGGATGTGAGAGTTGGACCATAAAGAAANCTCCTTGGAAGAAAAGCTATGACCAACCTAGACAGCATATAAAAAACAGAGACATTACTTTGCTGATAGAGTCCGTCTAGTCAAGGCTATGGTTTTTCCAGTGGTCATGTGTGGATGTGAGAGTTGGACCATAAAGAAAGCTGAGCACGGAAGTATTGAGGCTTTTGAACTGTGGTGTTGGAGAAGGCTCTTGAGAGTCCCTTGGACTTCCAGGAGATCAACCAGTCAGTCCTAAAGGAAATCAGTCCTGAGTGTTCATTGGAAAGACTGACACTGAAGCTCAAGCTCCAATACTTTGATGACTTGATGGGAAGAACTGACTCATTGGGAAAGACCCTGATTCTGGGAAAGATTGAAGGCAGGGGGAGAAGGGGTCAACAGAGGATGAGATGGTTGGATGGCATCACCGACTTGAAGGACATGAGTCTGAGCAAGCTCCAGGAGTTGGTGATGGACAGGGAAGCCTGGTGTGCTGCAGTTCATGTGGTCACACAGAGCTGGACACAACTGAGTGAATGAATGAACTCTGAATTACAAATTGGCGCTTGTCAGGAGCATTTGCCAGTGACTGAACAACACAAGGGTATTTTCCATCTTCCTGCGCTCCTGTAGCTACTCCCTTCAACGCTGAACTCCCAGGTTGGATAGCGAGGCACTCTGCCCAGGGAGACTGGTGGAACTGCTCTTTAGATAGTTCAACACTTTCAGGAGCTGGTTCCATGATCCCAATCCTTTCATCTCCACATATCCAGAAAAGCACTGAATCCCTTCATGGTGACATCAGCTCCTTCTGGCTAGCAGAAAATGTAAAATAGGCGCTTGATTGCACTGGACTCCCCCTTCACCAAAATCTTACATATTGCCCCCCCCCCCCCTGCCTCTTTGGAGCAGCCTCTCAGAGCTATCTGAGGTGCGGCCTCCTGGGCTATAAGCCTCATTTTGCCCCACATAGAACTTAACTCATGACACACGTTGGCATCATTTTAGTCGACAGAAGTCTTTCTATATCCTCATAACTCTGAATCCAGGGAGACCTCAAAAGAAATCTGACTGCTTTTCTTGGTCCTGGTTACAATTTCCAGTTGGACATCACACTCCAGGGCTTTTCTCTGATGGAAACATTGTCTTATCAGGGCCCAGGAGGAAATGAGGACATCTCCTCCCTTCTCCACTGTGACATCATCTTTGTACCTGCAAGGAATGAGATCTCTCTCTGGGTGCTTAACTACAATTAGGCTTTCTGGAACTCTTCCCTAACTTATTTCTTTTTTTGTATAAATGTTCTGAAGCAGGCCCTGCCTGAAAAGTGCCGCCTTCCCATTCACCTTCCTCAGTCTCTAGCCTCACCTAATCTTTGTCTTCCGACTTAATCTCTTTATAGTTTAAAGACAATGGACACTGTTGTTTATTGAATCTGCATAAGAAANTGAAGCAGGCCCTGCCTGAAAAGTGCCGCCTTCCCATTCACCTTCCTCAGTCTCTAGCCTCACCTAATCTTTGTCTTCCGACTTAATCTCTTTATAGTTTAAAGACAATGGACACTGTTGTTTATTGAATCTGCATAAGAAAAGTGGCGACTGATGTATCACTTATGCAAACATATGCCACTGATGCAGGCTGAAATATTGCAAGGTTCCCAGGATAACACATTTCCATTTCTACCACTCTGCATATTTCCCTTGGGGCCAGCTGGAAAGCTATGCTGTCTTTCAATATATGATGGCACTGGATTCTATTTCAGGCACATAAAAATAAGAAATACTCTCCTGGGATTTGTTTATGTCATTACTGTGCCAAAATCTAAAAGGGAATAGTACTTGATATCCATACCTTACAGACACCAGGGGAATTTATTTTTCAGGGGCAAACACCCTAGCTATGGGAAGTGATTATATCTAGATACCAGTGCTGTTAAAAGGACATTTATCTAGTAGAGTACATACCAAAACTCTTTTTCAGGCTTCCTATTCCCTCTCCAGAAATATTTTAACGGGAACCATGGTCATACAAGTAACAAACCTCTTGCACCTGCCGTCTGTGTATACTCTCAGCACCATAGACTAGCCCCATGCCTGATCAGTTTTCATGGTCATTCCATTCAGTGGGGTGATTTGTTCAGATAAAATGGAAAATTGAAATGGAGCTGTTGCTGGATACAACATAGTCGACTTTTTCTATTTTGTCAAAATGGCATGGCTGCTCATTTTTTCATGGCCATGAGTTGAAATAAATTAAACTTCCCAACGGCAACACTTCTCTGAGATCAAACTGGAATATATTGATTAGCTCTTTGAGGCCTGATGGATTGGAGGTTCTTGCTTTATAAACACATTTACAAACATGCCTTAGAAACAGTTGCTTAGCGCTGGGTAGACTGATTCTGTTTATTTAAAACTGCAGAGAAGGGTGTACCTGCAACCCCTGATTTTAACCTATCAATGTTTTCATCCCAGATCAATGGTGACAAGTGAAGTGTTGGTCCCTTTAGTGACTTCTAAGACCAGCTCAAGGCTGGCTGGCCCAGTGATGCATCAGAGTAATGCATCAAAATCTCAAGAACATCTTAGCTTGCCACAGAATGCTAGAGTATTATAGCTGGGAGGGGCTTAAGATCTCATTTCCTTCAGTGAGAGAGAGTCAAATTCTCTAATGTTTTTTTTTTTTTTTTTTTTTNTATATTTACTTGGAGAGCCTTTAATTTCTTGTGGAAGAAGATTGCATCATGGATATTTTAACCAATAAACTCTAATTAGGTTTCTATTTTGTTTATGGGTTTTTTGTGATTTTTTTTTTTTTTTTTTTTTCAGTTTACACCAGGGCTGACTTTAGAGATGGTTTTAGAGTTAGAAAGGGATTTTATCCATTTTCTATTCCAAGGCCTCACAATTCAAATAACTTCGGTTCACTGGGCATATAACATTAAGTGAGTAAAATGGGTCTAGTAGGCAGTATTGTGAGTAAAGGATGTGGGCTTGGTTCGTAATGGGGGAGCAGTCTCTCTACTCTCGGTGATCATTTTCATGGAAGAATGTGGGCCCAGTAATTCCAAATAGACTGAATTTTCAAAAGAATCCAGAAATATGGATATTATATGACTAATTCCATATATCTTTTAAAAAATGAAATGAAAAATGTCTGTAGGTTAAAAAAAAAAGAATAAGCAAAGAAAAATAACACTGTTGCAGACTGAATTTAGTCTAAGAGTCGTGAGAATGGTCTCTGATTTACTCATTGTTTCTTGCTGGTGAGAAAATGGAATTTAGATAATGAATGCCATGAGTGAATGTCGTCAATGGCGCTGAAACACATGTTTCCGCTTTCTCAGCCTGCTATAGCGTGTGCCACCGTGACGGGCAGAACTTGCAGTAATTACAAACCGTGCGCCCACTCTCAGTCCTGAGATGAAGTTACAGACTCTTAGGTCTAGAGCATAATGTTGTGTCTGTGCATTCAATCACGTCTACCTCTTTGCGACCTCAAGGACTGCCGACCTCCAGAATCGAACCCAACTCTCTTGTGTCTCCTGCACTGGCAGGTGGATTCTTTACCACTCGTCTTCCCCAGTGGCTCAGTGGTAAAGAACCCACCCAGTGGTAATGCAGTAGACGAGAGTTCCATCCCTGGCTTGGGAAGATCCCCTGGAGGAGGGCATGGAAACCTACTCCAGTGTTCTTGCCTGGGAAATCCCATTGACAGAGGAGCCTGGTGGGCCACAGTCCAGGGCGTCGCAGAGAGTCAGACATGATGAGCAACGTCACTCACTCAAGATCGCAAGGCGGGTGAAGAGAGCAGAAGCCGGTGTGATGCTGTTGCTACCTCATGCTTTTCTAGGAAACTGGGTCTTCCGATTTACTGAGACTTTCCGGACCTTGTGTAAAGCCTTGGTATTAAGAAAAATTGCAGAAGCCTGAAAGTCCTTAGATATTGAGCAAAATATTTTCAAGTTAGTTCTACTTAAGAAGTCATGAAAGTTTAATGGAACAGCTTTTTACTGCAATTAATAAAACATTAAATATTAACTAATAAAATTATATACCTGGCTCAAATTAGATTTTTCTTTGATATATTGTCCTTTTACAAGATATCTGGAAATAGGTAGTAGTTGACAGCTGTTCAGTATCTCAACAATATCACGGCTGGTGCCTCTGATAACCTTGGTCTTTCCCTTATGGGGCCTGATGGGCAGGCATCTCAGCTCCAGATTATTAAGGAGACATTTGATTGGTAAAGGACAGTGCCTTTCTAGCTTTTCCTGCCTTTTTATCAGGGCAGTAAAAGCTTTCCAAAACCCTAATAACAGATCCTAACCTCTTTGGCCTTAACCATACACATCACCGCCTCTAGTCAGAAAGGAGTATCAAAAGTCTATTTGCCTCTGTTGGAGGCTGAAAATTGGTGCTAAGTGCTAAGTCATTTTAGTCATGTCTGACTCTTTGAGACCCCATGGACTGTAGCCCACCAGGCTCCTCTGTCCATGGGATTCTCCNTTACTCCTTGGAAGGAAAGTTATGACCAACCTAGACAGCATATTAAAAAGCAGAGATATTACTTTGCCTAGTCAAGGCTATGGCTTTCCCAGTGGTCATGTATGGATATGAGAGTTGGACTATAAAGAAAGCTGAGCACTGAAAAACTGATGCTTTTGAAGTGTGGTGTTGGAGAAGACTCATGAGAGTCTCTTGGACTGCAAGGAGATCCACCTAGTCCATCCTAAAGGAGATCAGTCCTGGGTGTTCATTGGAAGGATTGATGTTGAAGCTGAAACTCCAATACTTTGGCCACCTGACACAAAGACCTGACTGATTTGTGAAGACCCTGATGCTGGGAAAGATTGAGGGCATGAGAAGAAGGGGATGACAAAGGATGAGATGGTTGGATGGCATCACTGACTCAATAGACATGGGTTTGGGAGGACTCCGGCAGTTGGTGATGGACAGGGAGGCCTGGCATGCTGCATTTCATGGGGTTGCAAAGAGTTGGACATGACTGAGGGAATGAACTGAACGAAATTGACTAGACGGACCTTTGTTGACAAACTAATGTTTCTGTTTTTTAATATGCTTTCTAGGTTGGTCATAGCTATTCTTCCAAGGAGCAAAAATCTTTTAATTTCATGACTGCAGTCACCATCTGCAGTGATTTCGGAGCCCAGAAAAATAAAGTCTGCCACTGTTTCCATTGTTTCCGCATCTATTTGCCATGAAGTGATGGGACCGGACACCATGATCTTAGTTTTTTTAATGTTGAGTGTTTTTTTTTTTTTTTCACTCTCCTCTTTCACTTTCATCAAGAGATTCTTCAGTTTCTCTTCGCTTTCTGCCATAAAGGTGGTGTCATCTGCATATCTGAAGTTATTGATATTTCTCCCGGAAATCTTGATTCCAGCTTGTGCTTCATCCAGTCCAGTGTTTCTCATGATGTACTCTGCATATAAGTTAAATAAGCAGGGTGACAATATGCAGCCTTGACTGACTCCTTTCTCAATTTGGAACCAGTCTGTTGTTCCATGTCCAGTTCTAACTGTTGCTTCTTGACTTGTATACAGATTTCTCAGGAGGCAGGTAAGGTGGTCTCATATTCCCATCTGTTGAAGAATTTTCCACAGTTTGTTGTAATCCACACTGTCAAAGGCTTTGTCATAGTCAATAAAGCAGAAATAGATGTTTTTCTGGAACTCTCTTGCATTATCGCTGAATCATTGGATCAGAAAGGAGAAAGCAAAGAGAAACTTAAGAGCCTCTTGATGAAAGTAAAAGAGAGTAAAAAAGCTGGCTTAAAACTCAGCACTCAAAAAACTAAGATCATGGCCTATGTTCCTGCACTTCATGGCAAATAGATGGGAAAGTAATGGAAACATTGAGAAACTTTACTTTTGGGGGGCTCCAAAATCACTGCAGATAGTGACTGCAGCCATGATTTTAAAAGACTCTTGTTCCTTGGAAGAAAACCTATGACCAACTTAAACAGCATATTAAAACTCAGAGATATTACTTTGTCAACAAAGGTACATCTAGTCAAAGCTATGGTTTCCAGTAGTCATGTATGGATGTGAGAGTTTGACCATAAAGAAGGCTGAGTGCCAAAGAATTGATGCTTTTGAACCACGGTGTTGGAGAAGACTCTTGAGAGTCCCTTGGACTGCAAGGAGTTCAAACTTGTCAATCCTAAGGAAATTAGTCATGAATATTCATTCAAAGGACTGATGCTGAAGCTGAAACTCCAATACTTTGGCCACATCAACTAAAAAAGTTGATCAACTTGAGAGTTGTGAAATGTTTTATTTGGGGCAAAATGAGGACTTCAGCCTCAGAGACAGCATCTCATATAGCTGTGAGAGATTGCTCCAAAGTGGCAGTGGGTGAAAGTCAATATATTAGGTTTTGGTGAAGGTGGGAGTTCAGTACCATCAATCACTCATTTTACAAAAGGTTTTTGTTAGTCACGAGGATCTGATGTCACCATGAAGGGATTTAGTGCTTCTCTAGGTATGAGGACATGGAAGGAGTGAGATCATAAAATCTGTTCCTAAGAATGTGTGCTTAGTTGCTCTGTTGTGTCTGATTCTTTGCAACCCCATGGTCTATAGCCCACCAGGCTCCTCTGTCCATGGGGATTCTCAAGGCAAGAATACTGGAGTAGATTGCCATGCCCTCCTGCATGAGACCTTCCCAGTCCAGGGATTGAACTTAGTTCTACTGCATTGAGGTGAATTTTTTTTTTTTTTTTTTTTTTTTTACTCTGAGCTTCCCAGCAAGTTCAAGAACACTGGAGTGGGTAGCCTATTCCAACTCCAGGGCAACTTCCCGACCTAGGAATCTAACAAGGGTTTCCTGCACTACAGCTGGATTCTTTACCAGCTGAGCTATCAGAGAAGCCCTCCTAAAAACATCCAACTCTCCGACCAGTTCCACCAGATTCCCTGGAGCATGGAGTGCCTCACTTCACTCTGAACTCCCTCAGGGATTGTTGAAAGTCAACAGCTATAGCAGCACAGGCTTCAGTCTCCTCACTCATCAGTAGAGACAGATCGCAAATGCATTTGTTGTTCAGTTGTTGGCAGTGCTCTTGGTAAGTGTCAGTTTGTAGTTGATAGCCACCTGATGTGAAGAGCTGACTCATTATAAAAGACCCTGATGCTGGCAAAGATTGAAGGCAGGAGAAGCAGACAACAGAGGACGAGATAGTTGGATGGCATCACTGACTCGATGGACATGAGTTTGAGCAAGCTCTGGGAGATGGTGAAGGACAGGAAAGCTTGGAGTGCTGTAGTCCATGGGATTGCAAAGAGTCTGACATGAATGAGTGACTGAACAGGAGAAGTTAAAGCAGAAACTGACTGCCACACCCTTGAGAGACAGCTTTTTAGAAATGGCCACGGATTGTGTTCCTTATTTATTTATTTTAAATTAGTTTATTTATTTATTTTTTTAAATTTTACTTTACAATACTCTATTGGCTTTGCCATACATCGACATGAATCCACCACAGGTGTACATCTCTCTGGTATTTTTTTTCCCACCACTTTGAAAGTTTGTATTCAGTAAAGAAACATGTTCCCTTTTCTAAAGCTTTATGCTTACTACACTGGCTTCATGGCAAAATTGAAGCAGTATTGCATTCATGTATTCTATTTTGCTAGTAATACTTTTTGGCATTATTTTAAAATTTTCTATAATATATGATATTTATACTTTTTATAGTCAAATATGGTTTTACCTTTTTGGTGCTTCATTTCTTATTCTTAATCCTCCTAAATGTAAAAACAATTCCAATTTTAAATCTCCTGGCTTTTACTTTTCTTTATATCTTTCTTGACAGCTTTCCCTGATTTTAGTATGTTACATTTTCTTTTAGGGAATTATGTCTTTTCTCTGATTTTCATCTATTTTATTTATCAGTGCCAGTGTCTTCTAAGTTTTTCTATTTCTCATTTGTTTCTAATTCTTTTCAACTTTATTTTGTTTTTATGCTATATCTTCTCATGATATTTAATTTTTGAATTGTTTCTCTGCAATTTTTTTGTATTTTTTATAATATGGTTTGTGATTACTATGCAAAAATAGAAGTATGCCATAGGAACTGTGGCTTGGGAAAAGAAAGCCTCTTGTCCTCTAGTTGTCCCATAATTGTCTGTCCAGTTTCACTTAATAAATTAAACTTCTTTTTTAATAAAGATTTTTTTTAATGCAGACCATTTAAAAATTATTATTTGAATTTGTTAAAATATTGTTTCTGTTTTATGTTTGGCTTTTTGGCCACAAGACATGTGGGATCTTAGGTCTTGACCATATATCCTATCCTTGGCATCAAATCTCTATCTCTTGCATTGGAAGGTGGAGTCTTAACCACTAGACCACCAGGGAATTCCCTCCCATTCTTTTAGGCACATAGTCTCCAAAGATTATAGAGACCTGCAGATTAACTCTATAGAGTGCTATGGTATATTCCATGTGGGTAGAATATTTAATTTACAGGCATACCTTGAAGATATTGCTGGTTCAGCTCAAGACCACTGCAATAAAGTGAATGTTGCAATAAGGCTAACTGAATTTTCTTCCAATGCTTATGGAAGTTATATCTATATGATATTGTAGTCTATTGAGTGTGCAGTAGCATCAGGTCTAAAAAGCAATGTTTGTACCTTAATTAAAAAACACATTATTGCTAAAAAACGCTAACCATCATCCAAACCTTCAGCAAGTCATAATTTTTCTGATGGAGGGTCTTGGCTCCATGGTAATATGTGCTAACTTATCAGTGTGGTGGTTGCTGAATGTTGGGGTGATTGTGACAGTTTCTTAAAGTAAGACAAAATGAAGTTTTCTCCATGGATTGACTCTTCCTTACTCAAACCATTTCTCGGTAGCATGCAATGCTATTTATAGCATTTTACCAACAATATTAGTTATTTGGAAATTGGAGTCAATTCTCCCAAACCTTCTCACTGCTTATCAGCTAAGTTTATATAATATTCTAGAGCTTTTGTTACTATTTCAAGTCTTTACAACATCTTTGCCAGAAGTGGATCCTATCTCTAGAAAGCACTTTCTTTGCTTATCCATAAAACCCAACTCCTTATCCCTTAAAGGTTTATCATGATTTTGCAACAGTTCAGTCACGTCTTTAGGCTCCACTTCTATTTCTAGTTGTCTTACTATGTTCACCATATGTGCAGTTACTTCCTCCAGTGAAGGCTTGAGCCCCTCAAAGTTATCTATGAGAGTTGGAATAAACTTCTTTCACACTCTCAAAATTTTGATGTTTTGGCCTCTTCCCATAAATTGTGAATGTTCTTAATGGCCTCTAGAGTGGTGAATCCTTTCCAGAAAGTTTTCAGTTGACTTTTCCTATGTGTAAGATGTCCTTTTCATTATAGGGGACTGGAATGCTAAAGTAGGAAGTCAAGAAACACCTGGAGTAACAGGCAAATTTGGCCTTGGAATGCGGAATGAAGCAGGGCAAAGACTAATAGAGTTTTGCCAAGAAAATGAACTGGTCATAGCAAACACCCTCTTCCAACAACACAAGAGAAGACTCTACACATGGACATCACCAGATGGTCAACACCGAAATCAGATTGATTATATTCTATGCAGCCAAAGATGGAGAAGCTCTATACAGTCAACAAAAACAAGACCAGGAGCTGACTGTGGCTCAGATCATGAACTCCTTATTACCAAATTCAGACT
>SJYV01047683.1:581295-600745 GCA_006410875.1 Neotragus pygmaeus | reverse complement strand
AGTACTTTGGCCACCTCATGAGAAGAGTTGACTCATTGGAAAAGACTCTGATGCTGGGAGGGATTAGGGGCAGGAGGAGAAGGGGACGACCAAGGATGAGATGGCTGGATGGCATCATAGACTCGATGGACGTGAGACTGAGTGAACTCCGAGAGATGGTAATGAACAGGGAGGCCTGGCGTTCTGCGATTCATGGGGTCACGAAGAGTCAGACACGACTGAGAGACTGAACGGAACTCAACTGATCAGAACAACCACAATCTACGGCAGTTTTAGTCTTATGAAATGTGTTTCTTGACTAGTAAGACTTGAATGATAAAATGGCATCTTGATCCATGGGCTGCAGAATGAATGTTGCATTAACAGGCATGAAATTATAAGAATATTGTTGCATATCTACATCAGACATCTTGGGTGATAAGTGCATTGTCAATGAACAGTTATAGTTTGAAAGGGATTAATTTTTTCTGAGGAATAGATCTCAACAGTGAGTTAAAAATATTCAGCAAATCTGCTTATAAACAGATGCCCAGGCTGTGTCTTTGCATTTATGGAGCACAAGCAAGAGTTGTCATTACTTAGTTGCTAAGTCAGATCTGACTCTTTTGTGACCCCATTGTCTGTAGCCCACCATGCTTCTTTGTCCATGGGATTTCCCAGGCAAGAATACTGGAATGGGTTGTCATTTCCTTCTCCAGGGGACCTTCCTGCCCCAAGGATCAAACCCACATTTCCTGCATTGGCAGGCAGATTCTTTACCACTGAGCCACCAGGGAACTCTGATTTGGCATAAACTCTGATTTAGCATAGCAAAGTAGATTTAGCATAATTCTTAAAGTTCTAGAACTTTCAGAATGATAAATGAGCATTGGCTTCAGTTTAAAGTCACGAAGTGTATTAACCTCTAACGAGAGAGTCAACCTGGACTATGCAGTTTGAGGCCTGAAATTGTTCTGTCTAGCTGTGGAAGCCTTAGATGGTGTCTTCTTATAATAGAAGGCTGTTTGGTTTACACTGAAAATCTGTTTAGTTTAGCCACCTTTTAAAATTATTTTAGCTAAATCTTCTGAATAAAACTTCATGCAGCTTCTGCCTTAGCAGTTGCTGCCACACCTAACTTCTTTGTTATGGAGATTGTTTCTTTCCTTAAACCTCAGGAATCCACCTTGCTGGCTTCAGACTTTTCTTCTGCAGCTTCCTCACCCTTCTCAGCCTTCATGGAGTTGATCAGAGTTAGGACCTTGCTCTGGACTAGCTTTGGCTTAAGGCAATATTGTAGCTGGTTTGATCTTCTGTCTAGACCAATAAAACGCTTTTCATATCCACAGTAAGGCTGTTTCACTTTCTTAACATTTGTGTGTTCACTGGAATAACACTTATAATTTCCTTCAAGAACTTTTCCTTTGCTTTCACAACTTGGCTAACTGGCCCAAGAGGCCTAGCTTTTCACCTGTCTTGGCTTTTGACCTGCTTTCTCACTCAGCTTAATCATCACTAGCTTTTAATTTTAAATGAGAGACCTATGTCTCTTCCTTGCACTTGAACACTTAGTTGCCATTGTAGACTTATTAATTGGCCTCATTTCAATATAGTGTCTCAGGGAATAGGGAGAACCAAGGAAGGGAGGCAAGGAAATGGCCAGTTGGTGAAGCAGTCAGAATACATACATTTATTAAGCTCATCATCTTATATGGACACGGTTCTTGGCATCCCCAAGCATAGTAACATACATAGTGACACCAGAAATCATTGATCAAAGATTGCTATAACTAATATAATAATAATTAAAAAGTTGGAAATACTGCAAGATTTAGCAAAGTGTGATACAGAGACACAGAGTCAGGAAATGATATTGGAAAATGACACAAAAGACTTACTCTATGCAGGGTTGCTCTCAACCTTTAATTGGTTTAAAAAAAAGAAAACAGACAAACCTAAAACAAACAGCAACCGGTATGTGCAAACCCCGATAAAGTAAAGCATAATAAAATGAGGTATATCTATATAGATATTTGTTGCTTTCTGATATATGTGTCACTCAACTTAAAATTCATGATATTTCAGACAGTGTTATTTTTGCAGGTGAATTTACAAGTTGCCATTTGAGATATTTTTTTTGAAAATTGGGACTAGAGAACATTTAGGAACTTGAATTTTTAACATATATGAGTTACTGGTATAGCAAAACAATAATATGTTTTATGTAACATAATAATATGTTAATATATAAAATGGAAACCAATGTGCAATATAAATTAAAAATGCACATTATAAACATATTGTATATCTGTGTTATATGATAAATGAAACTAATCCAATAATTTATTTAAATGATATGAAACTCCTTCCTACGTGGCACCATGATAGAGATTCTGGGACGAAGGCAAGAGGTACAACTGGCATACTTAGAATTTGTTCAAGTGGATGTGCTCAGATCACAACAGTGGTGTTCTTTTTCTTTGTGAACTTGGTGGAATCTTTGCTGCATTACTTTACCCTTGGATATTTCACTATCTTTTCTCTGCCATTAACACTCATTTTGAAGAGAGAAGTAGGATATGGCTATCATAAGATGCTCTGGGGGTGGACAATCAGATTCATTAGACTACTGAGATTCCTTTTTTAGGAAAACTAAATTTGTTACATCCAAGCCCAGTGTAGCCCTTTAGCTTGTTTCCAGACTGTCCTAATTGTGACTGTATCCTTCACTATGGTGTTACAGCAGATCTGACATTATTTTCTGAGAACTGTCTTTTCTTCTGTCTTTGAAAACTCTCCAACTCTGTCTTTTTGTAGGTAGTGGGCTTCTATTTGGGCATATATTCTCAATAGGCTTCTTTCCTTCATGGTGAGATTTAGTATTGTACCATATTTATTGACTCTAGAGCAGAACATATAACTGTGATATAGGTTAGCTGTTCTTGTTAAAGACTGTATTTCGAAGTTACTGTACATCAGTATAAACAGAAAGCTCCATTGATGGATACAATTCTTGCATCCATAAACATTTACTGCATACCTGTTTTGTATGCAGTGAATCCCCAAGAACTATTCTGGGCATTGGAAACCCCAAACTGAACAAATTAGGCCAAAACTGTGGATCCATAGAATTTTTACACAGAAACAGGATGGTAAGAGCCTGCACTCTGAAGTTAAACCTGGATCCAAATTCTACTTTGAGTATATTTTAGATTTTTATCTTGAGCCTCTCATTTCACTTATGATACAGGTTAATAATCCTTTATCTCAAACTCTGGGGACAAATAGGTTTCAGAGTTCAGAAATATTTGTTTTTTGGAAAGGTAATATGGTATATATCTATTCAACACATAATACAGGACCTTGAACTTTTTGCAAAGAAACATACTGATTCTCAGCAGGTCTGTAGCAGGACCCTGTACTTTTTGCAAAAAAACATACTGATTCTCACTCTCGGTGGAACAAGTGAAAAGTGCCAATAGCCTTATCTCAGTTCAGGTCAATATTTGCCACCAAAATGGCTTAAGTGTCAGATTTATGAAAAAAACAACAACAACAGAAATGAGTTTTGTTTTTACTGTTTATCAGTTTCAAAACTGTAGCTAAGAGTTATGAATCTATAGTATCTACTCCCCAGCATTGTTTTAAAAACTGAAGAAAGCAGTTCGTGTCTTCCCAACACAGGTTCCAGCATGAGGACAGTGCACATCTATTATTAATATCAGCTTCTGTCTGGCTATTCCGTTAACAAGTGAAAATTATTATTGACTCAGCTATTTCAGCTGAAATTTCTATACTTGAGCTTTTTTCATTTGACACCAGACCTCACCTCAAATTATCATTGTAAAATGGACCTTGAGGATTTTACTGTGGAAACATAATGAAACAGAGGTTTGTGAAACTTGCTTCACTTTTTACTTGTTCTTGATGTTGTTTTTAAAAATCCCACAATCTCTCCACCACCTGTTTAATAGATTTTTAATCAGTTGCTTAATTTTTTTCCATCTGTTATGTCTTAAGGATTTTCATATATTGTTTCAAAATGTAATGAGGCATTCTTAATAATAGATTTGTAACTTTTGTGTGTATAGTATATTTATTGTTTTTGCTGCCTCCAAATTTTCATATCTAACACAAATTCAATGTCCATCATTTCTTCACTAAAATATCTTTATTTTCTATATTCATTGCAAATATATGATATCCTATTATTTGCGTCAGAGTATGAGTATATGTACGTTTTAAGTTGCCTCTGTTGAGTTAGCCTAGAAAAGCAACTATCATTATACTCTGATTGTTTCAGGAAATATGTTAGTAGCTTTATGTACAGTTCAGTTTTGAAATAAGACTCATTTCTAAATTGGAGACTATACTGTGAGCCAACTAATTTGTTATATATTTATGATGAGTATTTGTGTTTCATCATAAATCATCTTATTTCTTTGTAATATAAATTGTGTCTTCAGTTCAGTTCCATCACTCAGTCGTGTCTTACTCTTTGAAACCCAATGGACTGCAGCACACCAGGCTTCCCTGTATACCACCAACTCCTGGAGCTTACTCAAACTCATGTCCATCGAGTCAGTAATGCCATCCAACCACCTCATGTCTTTCGTCCCCTTCTCCTCCTGCCTTCAATCTTTCCCAGCATCAAGATCTTTCCAGTGAGTCAGTTCTTTGAATCAGGTGGCCAAAGTGTTGGAGTTTCAGCTTCAGCATCAGTCCTTCGAATGAATATTCAGGACTGATTTCATTTAGGATGGACTGGTTGGACCTCCTTGCAGTCCAAGGAACTCTCAAGAGTCTTCTTCAATACCATAGTTCAAAGCCATCAATTCTTTGGCACTCAGCTTTCTTTATAGTCCAACTCTCACATCCATACACGACTACTGGAAATATCATAGCTTTGACTAGATAGACCTTTGTTGGCAAAGTAATATCTCTGCTTTTTAATATGCTGTCTAGGTTGGTCATAACTTTTCTTCCAAGGAGGAAACATATTTTAATTTCATGGCTCCAGTCACCATCTGCAGTGATTTTGGAGCCCCCAAACATAAAGTCTATCATGGTTTCCCCTTCTATTTGCCATGAAGTGATGGCACTGGATGCCATGATCTTCATTTTCTGAATGTTGAGTTTTAAGCCAACATTTTCACTCNACCCGATCGCAGCCCTCCACCCTCGGCCACCAGATCCAGTTACCGCTTCTCTGATTCCTTGCTGCTACCGGGGCGGCTGTGGCTGAGCCTTGCATGTCCTCCTCAGCAGTCCCTGGGTCACAGCCTGCAGCCCCGAGTCTGCTGCTTCCCAAGGATGGCCTGTAGCTGGGAAAGTGGCAGGCAGGGCTGTCGGTGCCAGTAAGCAGGCCAGGCAACCCCCCCTCCCCGATCCTGGTACTCATGGCACCCAGATCCATGCCAGGTATGAAGAGGCAGCTGCTCAGCCAGATTCACACTGGCTAGGCAGCCTGGCTTTGCTAGGCTTCAGCAGGAAGGGTTCTCGGTTTGGGCTGAGGTGGCAGCTGTGTGATGGAGACAGTCATGCCCACCTCGCGGGCTGCACAGNTGCCAGGTATGAAGAGGCAGCTGCTCAGCCAGATTCACACTGGCTAGGCAGCCTGGCTTTGCTAGGCTTCAGCAGGAAGGGTTCTCGGTTTGGGCTGAGGTGGCAGCTGTGTGATGGAGACAGTCATGCCCACCTCGCGGGCTGCACAGCGGGAGGGTGACCTGGGAGTGCACATGTGAAGCAGGCGTCATCCTGGGCAGCACGAGGAGGTGGCAGGCCGTTGGACTTAGGGTCACAGGGCCAGGCTTTGACCCGACCCCTGTACCCTGAGCAACTCTCAGGGCCCATGAGGTTGCTCTGTCTGCCATGGGTGGGCTCTGGTGAAGCCAGCCTTGATGGATGGCCCTGGGGACCCCTGAACTGCCACTCACACTGCATAGAGCAACTGGCCTGACTGTGGGGTCCTTATGGGGTCCTTAATGGGCCGGGTCCCACGATCACATAGGGCAAAACCTCCAGCAGAAGGATAAGGGCAAGAGGCTAGGAGAAGCCACAGCTGACTACCTCTGACCCTGGTACCTCCCAGCTCAGTTTCTGGGGTCCCACCCTGTTGTACCTCCCCAAACCCTGAGCCTGAGGAGGCTGTCTTAGGGGGCTACGGTGGGCCAACTCAGCTTCNGGACGACCGAGGATGAGATGGCTGGATGGCATCACGGACTCGATGGAGGTGAGTCTGAGTGAACTCCGAGCGATGGCAAAGAACAGGAAGGCCTGGTGCGCTGCGATTCATGGGGTCGCAAAGAGTCAGACACGACTGAGCAACTGAACTGAACTGAATTGAAGATAAGTGCAATTGTACAGTAGTTTGAGCATTTTTTTTTGCATTCCCTTTCTTTGGGATTGGAATGAAAACTGACCTTTTCCAGTCCTGTGGCCACTGCTGGGTTTTTCAATTTGCTGGCATACTGAGTGCATCACTTCCTCAGTATCATCTTTTAGGATTTAAAACAGCTGAACTGGAATTCCATCACCTCCACTAGCTTTTTTCATAGTGATGCTTCAAGGCCCACTTGACTTTGCATTCCAGAATGTCTGGTTTGAGGTGAGTCATCACACCATCATGGTTATCTCGATGATGAAGCTCTTTTTTGTATAGTTCTTGTGTGTATTCTTATCACCTCTTCTTAATATCTTCTGCTTCTGTTAGGTCCATACCATTTTTGTCTTTTATTGTGCCCATCTTTGCATGAAATATTCCCTTGGCCTCTCTAATTTCCTTGAAGAGCTCTCTAGTCTTTCCCATTCTATTGTTTTCCTCTATTTCTTTGCACTGATCACTGAGGAANTGAAATATTCCCTTGGCCTCTCTAATTTCCTTGAAGAGCTCTCTAGTCTTTCCCATTCTATTGTTTTCCTCTATTTCTTTGCACTGATCATGAGGAAGGCTTTCTTATCTGTCCTTGCTATATTGTATTTACATTGTGTTTTTGAAAGTCCTAGTCCTGAAAATATAGAAGCAAAGAAAAGAAAAGAAAGAGAACAGCATCAACATTTTACCTTAGATAATAATGGTTTCTGTAATATTGATTTATCATTTTTATATTTCTCTTTTTTAATTTCAGAGATTTTCTTGTATCACTAAAGCATTTTAATTTTAGAATTGAATTATATTAATTAAACACATCTTATTGTCTATTTTCACATTAACTTATTATACTTAAAACCTCATTAATAATTTGTGATAACAACTATTCATTTCTGCCGTACTGTATAGTATCATTATTAGCCTATCCACATACCCTGTTGCACTTTACAAGACAGAAACACTGAATTGCTTATAGGTCACCAAACACACCTTGGCATTTCAGACTTTATCTCTTTGCACTTGCTTTCCTTTTGCCTGTAATAAATATCCTCCTCTTTTTTGTTATCTGGAACCAATCTGATGTGACCTTCACAATACAAATTGAAGGTCGTTACTTTAATAAATATTCTAGACAGTCATAGGAATCATTTCTTTGCTTTATTTTGGATATTTTTGTGTATTTTCTCTTCTGCATGTCTTTTTTTTTTTAATTCCATTATATTTTATTAAATTTCTTCGCGTTTCTTGAGAGGAGGCTCATTTATCTCTGTACTACTAACAAAGCATTCCCTTTATTTTTCTTGTTTGCCATGGGGTTTAAAATAAATTGAACTGAATATAAACCAAGTTTATTGGGTAAAGAATGATCTAGTTCATTGAAATACTTAAAAATTATGCTGAGACTTACTAATAAATGCAGTGGGGGAAGATGTGGAGAAGTTTAAATTCAGATCTTGAATATGTGATGCTAATGCCCTACCCAAGTCCATAGTGAGATTGAGCCACTAGAGAAAGATTACACATGATCTATGAAACAAAAGGTAAGAAAGGTGGTCAAAGTGATAACACATCAAAAAACTTACAGGAAAAAAAAAAAAACTACATCTTGTTGAATGCTGCAGTTTAAGGAGTTTACATATGGAAAGTGATTGTGTAGAATTCCAAAAGGATGGGATGAGGTATGCAGTATGAAAAAATGGGAGAGATTATTGTCTTGGAGACTGAGGGGTCAAGAGAGTCTCACAAAGAACTAATGTTAATTGTGTTAAATGAATGTATTTCGGAGACGTTGATATTGACTGATAGTAATTTCATTTCAGCAAAGAATAAAGAAGCTTGAATATTTGAAGGGCAAGTAAATTTTAAGAAAAAAAGAGATGGTACCTACAGATTGTGGAGAGAAGCATGTCTGATTGTAGTAGACGAGGCTGTGGGATTGTCAATGGATTTTTTTTTTAAGTTAGAAATAACCTGAGCATGTTAAATTTAGGTTAAAAGAAACACTAGAGAGAGAGAAATTGAAATATATAACAAAATAAAACTAGAGATCATTTGATAAGTAGAATAGCTTTCCCCTGAGACAGGTGATATGTAAAGATGTGGTATCATAAATAAGAAAAATCTGTAGAGTGGAGAATGTAAGTTGAGAAAGTTGCTGTATCATGCCCCTCTCTTTTCTCAATGAAAGTATAAAATAATGCTTTTATTCAGAACAGTTAGTAGAAAAGTAAGGCTTTATCAGAATGATAAAAGTCAAGAACAGCTCTTTTGGGGGCAAAAGAGGAAGCTGACTAGATTATATAGAAAGATTGTCAGGCAGTCATGAAGATTCAAAAATGAGGCTGGACACATTGTAACTGTGGGGCACAAATCTGCAGAACTTTTGTGATATTTCTCTAGGGGCCCTGAGCAGCTAGGGAAGGGAAATAGATAATCATGGTATGCATATTTGGAGTTTTTCAGAGTAAATATTATATAAAGAAAAGCAAAAACATTTTTAAAAGAACCAAGTAAGGTAACAGTATCATTCAGATAACAATAAAAGGGATAAACACTAGGTTGAATCTGAAGTAAAGACATAAAGCAAAAGGGAGTTAATACGAGTTTATCATGTGGCTGATGTTATCAGTGACAGCTATGAGCTTTTCTAGAGCTAGAAAAGAGACAAACTTTGGATTGTGGACAGTTAGTCTATAAAGTAACTTCTCTTCAGAAATATTTTGATGTCTCTAGGGTTCATCTGGGTTATACATTTTATAGAAAAGCATGTACATTCTGCTTGGAAATTTCTTTTCAGAATTAGTTTACTATAGCAGTAATTTTCAGTATCAGTCATTTGTAGGGTTAGATCCAAGACAGATATATATATAGGAAAAAAACCGACTAAATGCTAGCCCTAAATACTATATTTTACAATGAAACTTAAAACATGAATTTAAAATTTCCAAGGTTGAGTGTAGTGTCATGATGATGTGTCTCAGCTTTCATTATTTCTTAAAAAATCTTTTTCCATATTTATATCCATATATCTTACATAAGAGTTTTTTTTAGGACAGACAGAATATGCTTTTTGCTCTGCCTTATTTTTTACTAGGAAAGAACAAGATAAATTAATAAGTCATCCTTAACCTGTAACATTGTCTTTTATAACTTCTTACAAATAAAAAGCTTTTCTGATTTATAAACTTATCTTTTTTATTTACATGTATCATTGCTAATGTATCCTACCAGAAATAATTGATATTAGCAATAATTCACCTTCCTACATCAATTTATTGTTAAAAATCACTTTTATGTCAATTATGTCACGTATAGTAAATTGCATTAAATGCTACAGGAAAGATAGACCATTTTATTGCCTAATGAGGTAGCAAAAATAATTGTCAACTAGTTTATTAATGTTTATGTGATAATGAAATAAAATTTTCTCTTTGAGGAAAGAAGAATACACAATGATTATGCTTCCAGAAGTAGTACAAGTTAGAATACTAAATATTCTATATATAGCTGAGAGAAAACATTTATGAAAATGATTTGAGAGGAACATACTCTGAAACATAATGCCAAAAATCAATTCAATAGGTTTTCTTGAACAAATGGTCATACATCTATTTTGTTTTATTTATTGTATTTCATGTTAATAACTACTGATAGTGTTGGCTTCTAAATAATAAATAATTGTATAGTTGGAAATATATATAATAAGGATTTGAATAGGGAAAATAAAGCACCTACTTTCAAGGAACTTACATCCTAGTAGGGTATATGATTGTAATAGAAAGGTAAAGATGGAATGATTATCATTTAGTCACCAATTGAGCAAATGTTTTTTTTCAATACAGGTATGTACTGAGCATTGAATATAATAAGATTCAACTATTGTCATGTTAAATACTATTCGTGGGGTTTGTAATCTAACATGAAGAGGTGAGTGTGAATCAAATAATTAACTAAAATGTACAATTGCAATGGTTATAAATGATAAGAAGGAGCAATACATGGAGTTACTATTTTGTATTATAGAGAATCTAAGGTAGTTTTGGTGGGCAGAGATACTTCTCTTGAAAAAGCAATGACTGAGATAAAATGTGAAGATAGCAATGAGCATTTTCATACATCCCATGACAGGAATGGGTTTGGTGAATGCAATAAGTTAAGGGAGGCCCAGATGTCTGTGAACTGAGTTAAATGGAGATGATATAAGATGAGACTGAGTGACAGGTGAAGAGCAGACTATTAAAGACATTATGTTTTTAAAGGGTACAGAGGCCATGGGACAGGACAGGGATGGGGTGGAAGATTGTGACTCAACCGTATTTGCATTTTTGGTGTCACTTTGGGTGTAGTATAGAGGAGAGTTTGGAGAGGGCTAACAATAATATAAGTAGATGATGAGTGGACAAAGAGAAAGATGATGGATGGAGAGAATTATTAGATTATAAGATAGAGATGAATGCTAATGATTTTGTAAAGAGATCAAGAAAGATGTCAAGGACAACATCTAGATTTCTGATCGACTTAGATGATAGTGGTACCATTCACTGAATTCAGATCTGCTCCTCTTGACCCAAAAGAACATTAGTGTAATGTTTGTTGAAACACTTAAATGGTACGTTAAGTAGGTGATGCTGGTGGGTAGCCTCCATTTCCTTGGTCTCATACTTTTGTGAGGAAACTCTTCCCAAACAGTAATGACCTGGGTCTTTTAGGTTACTTTTTTACTCATGCCTTTTCAGCATAGATAGAAAGATTATCTAGTTAATAATTTGGTGGGAAAGAAAATGATCTAAGCATATTCTCTGTAACTCTGTCTGTCCCTCTTCTGTCTCTCTCTCTTTTTGTACTGAAGAAATATTTCTCCTTATCTCCAGAGAACTTAAGAGATTCATTGGTGAATCTTTGCTACTTGAGATAGGCTTGGAGTTGTCCTTGCTGCTTGTGACAATGTAGGCCAGTCCTTTTCAAGTGTGGTATGTTATACACCTGTATTGGTCCCAGACATAAGCTGAACTTGAAGCATGCTGCTTATAGTGAAACTGACATTTTAATTCTCCATTTTTTTCCTCAAGTAATTGTCTCTTAGTTGGATGTAACTTAAATGAGAAAGAGGATGTGGTTAAACTTCCTGACACTTACATGGACCTCAGGCAGTGGTTAATNCATGCTGCTTATAGTGAAACTGACATTTTAATTCTCCATTTTTTTCCTCAAGTAATTGTCTCTTAGTTGGATGTAACTTAAATGAGAAAGAGGATGTGGTTAAACTTCCTGACACTTACATGGACCTCAGGCAGTGGTTAATCTGCCTCTAAGAGTAACTGAAGCTATGGATATGGATGTCACTGCCTTGGGAAAGAACCAGGAAGTATATGAATAACCAAAGAACCTGAATATCTGAATGGCAACTGAATGTCAGTCATGAAAAATTTAGATGGAGGCTATAGTACTTTGAATAAAATTTAATAACATGGATATTATATTTGTGAATTTAGCAAATACTGTAAAAGTGGATGNAGAACCTGAATATCTGAATGGCAACTGAATGTCAGTCATGAAAAATTTAGATGGAGGCTATAGTACTTTGAATAAAGTTTAATAACATGGATATTATATTTGTGAATTTAGCAAACACTGTAAAAGTGGATGGTCATATTGAAGTAGTATCTGATGCCTTTTGGTGTTGGTGGCAGATTTAAGTGGGAAGTAACTCTTTGGAGGAACATTTCTTGTGCTGCTTGTTAAAGTTGAGTAGATACTATAAAAGGAAAGAGACTGAACAAACTTTGGGAGGAATAAGATGCTGCACAATTTCAAAACACTCTCCTTCCTTTTATTCTTTTAAAGAGTATCTCTAATAACAAGTACTTATTTAGAGCAGTAATGCTTTTTTTTTTTAATTGAAGAACACAAACTTTACCAGAACCATTCTAGAACTCTCATCATAGTAGTTATTTATAGAATTAGGAGTAGTAATCATCAGAGAAGAAAATCTGAAAATTTAAAAATATACCTATTTTAATAACTTGAGTAATTCAAACTTTACTTGTTCTTCTTTAAAATTATAAAAAGGGCATTTCATTAGTTTCTTAGTCTTTACTATGAAGTATCATGACATTTTAAATGTGAATTTGTTCAAACATAACTTTACATATGACTTATTCTTGGAGTTTATAGTAATATCTGTGTCACCCTTTACATTTTAGCTCATCCTTAAAAATGCAGTTTCATGAAAGTCATTCAACTGGAAAAATCACTTTCCTTCAGAGAACTTGCAGTGACTACAAACTCATCCTTTACAATTTTATACCATAACTCTGCTAGGTAGTATATACTATATAGCATTAAACTCGAGTATAAACTTTACTTGGTTAATTCATTACGTGTATGCTGTCTAGATGTTATCACTGTTAGCATACAAACAATAAGGTTTAAAACTTAGTATGTGCCATGATGTTTGTGTGCTCAGTTGTGTCTGACTTTCTGCTGACCCATGGACAATATATAGACCTCCAGGCTCCTCTGTTCATGTAATTTTCCTGGCAAGAATACTCGAGTGGGTTGCCATTTCCTACTTCATGGGATCTTCCTGACTCAAAGATTGAACCTGTGTCTCTTGTGTCTCCTGCTTTGGCAGGCAGTTTCTTTACCATTAGTACCACTTGGGAGCTCATTATATATACAGTTACTATTGGTGCATAAAATCAAAGAATTTGATGACAATTTTGTGGTTAGTCTATCTGAGCACTATCCTAATACAGGAGTCTTTTTATCCCTTAGACCAGTTCTTAGCATTTATAAAACAACACTGACAAATGGCAGATGACATGCTTTTGAAACATGGTACTTTTTGTTGGATACCATTTTTTTAAAAAATATTTGATTTGCTTCCTACTAATTTTAATTTCTGGTTTTATCCTTCACACAATACATAAATATGATAATTAGTTACCAATTATAGATGATAGCTTTTCAAATAGATGAAGCTGAAATGGCATTCATTCACACAGCAATTTTTCAAAACTCATTTTTCTTTGCCAGTTACTACACTGAATATAAAAAGGTAAAAGAAAAAAGCTCCTGATTTTCTTCAGTTTTATCACTTATTCTTTCATATGGCTGGTCTCTAAATGCCTTGGTGCGGTGCATGACCATCTCTGAGGGCATTACTATTTTATTTTCATTTATTAATCATAATTATATAAGTAATGGCAAGTAATATTATTGAAGGCTATTTATGTGCTAGAATATGCATGAAGTACTTTATATTTATTAATTAAATAAGTACCTAATGAGTGCATTCTACATGTCTAGTTCTTTGATACAGTGGGAGAGGTAGGAGGTAGAACTCAAACCATTGTAGGAGGAGATTGGGAAATGAAGATATGGAGAGGGGAATTAGAAGATCTGAGAAGAGTTCATGAATAAGACTTCCTGAGGTACTTTCAAGAGCTCACAGGAGAAGACTGAGTCCCAAGCCACATTCAGTTGCTAAGGTGGACCTGCAAATGGAAGCTTATGGAGGGGTTGATTAGAAGCTTTTGTGAATGTGAGCTCTATCTCCTTTCCATTCACTGCAAGTGGACCTATGGCTGCTATTTCAGGCAGTGCTACTAGTTGGAAAGAAGAGTTTGACAGAAAAGAGGAGAGTGAGGACAGGCTAGAATCTGCTGACCAGCTCTGCATCAGTCACTCTATTTGATACCAGAGTACCTTAGAGAGCAGTGACCACTGCTTGACTTTCATCTCCCCAATTTNCTCCTAGGCCAGCCGACTTTCCAAATGCCCAAATACCCTTTGCCTCAGTACCTCGTCCCTCAGATTTATTGGCCTCTCATGTGGCTAGCAGAGTGAGCTCGAATTCAGTAACAGTCTCAGTTAATCACTGAGATAGGGGTCAACGCATACTCCATCCCCCACTGTGTGCAGGCTTGTCAACTTTTTGTGACTTTTCTTTAGATTCTGTCTTGTTCACACGGTTTGTTGCCAAAATTACTGAAGGGGATGCTAGAGAAAAGATCTAGTCATCTGTTAATTATTTATTCTTCATTTCTACTTTGATCTATGGAAAGAACCAATAGATTAGTCAAGGCATTGTGTGATCAAAATATTTGAAAGTTGCACTTAGGCTGGAGATGAGCAGAGCCAGAGGTGCCTGGTTTAAGGTTAGTGACAAGACAAAGGGGCCTTCTGTAAAGAGCTCTTTCCTGCGAAGAACTACATCCTGCCAAAAGTTGCGTACATTACTAGTAATTTTCTTTGAGAGATAGGGCTACAGATGTGCATGTGTTTCAGTATAAGATGATTTTAAAATAAATTACCTCATTTTTCAGATATTTTTGTGGGTTTCTTGGCTTATGTCCCACCAATAAATCTCATAGGGTGGAGCAGCAAGTTTTGATGTCATTTGATGGATTATCAGCATTCCAGTTATCAAAAGTAGGCAAGATTACAGATATTTGTAGTTTATGAGAGTAGATAAAATTTCCCACTTTAGAATCTTAATTTTTAGATAATTACATATTCCCAAGGAATGGCAAAGATAGAATCAAAGGCAGTTGATTTCTGGATATTAACCATGTATCCTACAACCTTGCCACTGCTTATCAGTTCCAGGAGTTTTTTGTTTTGTTTCATGTTTGCAATTCCTTGGGATTTTCTTTATAGTGAATCTTTTCATATATGAACAACTTATCGTGTTTTACTATTGCTTTTGGCCAATATTCAAAAATAAAATTTTCTAAGATTTCCCCGGCTCAGTATTTTCCTCTTTATCCTTTGTCTTTCCCACTCATACCTTAGGAATGAGCTCTGTTAAATGTCAAGGGGATTTTAACATGTAGAGACAGGTAAATGTCTCCAGGGAAGGAAAAAATTATGGGGAGTTAGAAAAATTCCCATCCCAGGTCAACTGATTATCAATTAATTTATCTTTCCCCACACTTACCAATGAGGATAATCAATAGAATCATTCTCTTGTTTATAATCAAGGTTTAATTTAACAATACAGTGCAACAAATAAATCATGTGTGCAGTTCAAGGAATTTTGAAAAATGCATATGCTTGTTCATTGTGTCCTACAGCACATTTCCTTTATCCATACACCACAGTTTATCTGTTTGCTTTTTGATGGACACTTGGACTATTTCTGGGTTTTGACAGGACTACAAGGGCTGTGCTTACCCAGCTTCAAGACTGAAGAAAGAGCCCAGAGTCAGCAACAGAGATATCAATGGTTTAATGAATGGGGGAGCTTACATGTCTGAAGGAAGGTCCTGAGCCACACTTCATCATGTACTGTGGATGGCAAGGCAAGACGTGGTGACAGACTTCACTCCTGATGGCAGGGGGAAAGTGAGAATGTTAGTCGCTCAGTTGTGCCTGACTCTTTCGGACCCCATGGACTGTAGCCCACCAGGCTCCTTTGTCCATGGAATTCTCCAGGCAACAGTACTGAAGTGGGTAGCCATTCCCTTCTTCAGGGGATCTTCCTGACCCAGGGATTGAAACTGAATCTCCTGCATGGCCAGCAGATTCTTCACCAGCTGAGCCACAAGGGAAGTCTGATGGCAGGGGGAAGTTATCAGTCATAGTGGCAACTGATATCTTGTGGGCTCATTGTTTACCAGGGAAAACAGCAGAGGGGCATGCCCCTAACCATCCTTTTGAGAAGCATGGCGGAGTGTTCTGATCGAAAGCTAGAACAATCATTACCCGGGACCTGGGGCAAGAAAGATCAGTCCTGTAACTAAGGAATAGCTAAAGCAAACACTGGCGCAGCAGAGGAGAGGTGCAGAGGGCAAGAGAGCAGCCAGCCTGAGCGGCTTGACCATGCAACCACTATGAACATGCTTATACAAAGAGACTTGCAGATGTGTTTGCACTTCTCTTGGATTAATGCCTTGGGGTAGAGATTTTTGAGTTATTGGGTAGATATACACTTTATTAGAAACTTCCAGCCTTGGACACAACAGCAGTATACAGAAGTTCCAGTTATCACAGCCTTGGCAACGTGTTGTGCTATCAGTGTTTTTATTTTAGCTGTTTCGGTGACTCTGAGGTGAAATCTCAATGTAGTTTACTTTGCAATTCCCTAATATCTAGTAATATTGCACACATTTTAGCATGCTTTTTGGCCATTCATATATCTTCTTTTCCGAAGTGTTTGTTTAAATCTTTTTCAATTGGGTTGTTTTAAAATTTTTTATTGAGTTGTAAAAGTTATTTATATATTCTGGATGCAAACCTTTTGTCAGATGTATATATTGCAAATATTTTCTTCTGATTGAAGTCTTTTCCATTAGTTTCTTAATGGTATTATTGATAAGAAGTTTTTAATTTTGATGAAATCCAGTTCATCAGTTTTGTTTTTTTCTAGGATTAGGTTTAGATGCAGGTTACTCCAAACTCCAGGTAATCAGGGCTTAAACAGGATGGCAGTGTCTTTTTTTCTCTCTTTCACTAAGGCAGGAAGTCCATTCCACAATCACCAGTTATCTCTTCAATTGTATTGTTTTTCCATGTAGTTCATAAAAGTACCTGAACCAAAGTAAAGAGAACACATTCTCTTTCTGTGGATATTTCTTTGGAGTAGGACCATCATTAACCCTTATATTTAATTGTCTCATCTGTCTACAAGACTACAAAGAATGCTGAATAATGTGGTTTATATTTCACTGGGCTATGTACTCACTTAAAAAAAAAACAAATGTTCTAATGAGACAGAAGGACAAGATAACAAATACTGTAGGAAAAATGGTAGTCTCTGTCATAATCTGTTGATCGTTTCCTGTTAATTTTCTCATTTCATCTATTTTCAAACAGGTTAGTATACAATCATTGTTTCAATCTTAATACATTTATTTTTCTTGACTTTGCAATTACATTGTGATTTCCATTCTTAGTATTGTTTATTCATATTTACTTTTTTCCCCATGAGTAGTATTGTCAAAGATTCATCAGTTGTATCTCTCTGAAGAAGTAGCTTCTGGCTTAGTTTCTCTTCTACAGCAGAGTTTTAGAAATGGAGTAATATTGCTTGTTTCTTGGAAACTTTTATCAGCACTTATACCTGTAAAAATATAATAAAAGATATCAAACTCAGGTCTCCAAATGACTAATGGAGAGAGAAACTGCTAATTTAGCAAATGAAGCAAGGTTATGTTTAGGATTTTAGCTTTGGGCTCAGCGATTTTAAGGAATTCTATCATTTGGGTCAGGGAGAGGTAATTATATTAATTTCCATTTTTGATAGGATGAGATGGCTGGATGGCATCACCAACTCAATGGACGTGTGTTTGAGTGAACTCCGAGAGTTGGTGATGGACAGAGAGGCCTGGCGTGCTGCAATTCATGGGGTTGCAAAGAGTCGGACACAACTGAGTGACTGAACTGAACTGAACTGAACTGAATTAGTCTATCATATATATGATACATATATATATGAAGATCTGTGTATAAATATATATACTAGAGGAACTGAGTCAGGAGATTATTGTGGGGACTGGCAAGTTCAAAATCTGTGAGGCAAACCAGCAGGCTGGAGATCTGAGGAAGAGCTGACATTGCTGTCTTGAGTCCAAAATCTGCAGGATAGTTCTGCAAACTGGAAACAGAAGCAGGGTTTCTAGATTACAGTGATGAGCCAGATTTTTTATTCTTTGGGAAATCTTAGTTTTAGTTCTTAAGGTCTTCGAGTGATTGAATAATCCCTACCCACACTGTGGAGGGTAGTCTACTTTTCTTTAAGCTTACTGATTTAATGTTAATCATATCTTAAAAATACTTTTACAGCAGTATCTAAAGTGGTTAGATCATCTGCTGCCTTTGCCAAAGAACTNGGCACACAGACCGGACATCGGCGCAGGGCAACTGTGGCACACAGCCCGACCTCGGCACAAGGCTACCACGGCACACAGCCCGGACCTCGGCGCAGGGCGACCGTGGCACACAGCGTGGACTAAAGCACATGGGACAGTGCACACAGCTGGGACCTCGGTGCAGGGCGACCGCAGCACACAGCCCGGACCTTGGCGAAGGGTGACCATGGCACACTGCCAGAAACAGTGAAGGACGACCATGGCACACAGCCAGTAACTCGTCACTAGCCGATCGCAGAACACAGCAAGGAACTTGGCGCAGGGCGACTGCGGCACACAGCCCGAACCTCAGTGAAGGACGACCGTGGCACACATCATGGAACTCGCCACTACCGGACCACGGAACACAGCCAAGACTTCGGCACAGAACGACCACGGTACACAGCCCGGGCCTCTGGAAAAGGCTACTGCGACACACAGCCCAGACCTTGGCAATGAGGAACCGTAGCACAGAGCCGGGAACAGTTCGCAAGCTGAGGGCAGAACACAGGTCGGACGTTGGCACAGGGCGACCGCGGCACACAGCCCGGACCTCGGAACAGGGCGAGAGTGGCACACAGCCCGGACCTCTGCAGAAGGCTACCTCGGCACACAGCTCGGACCTTGAAACAGGGCGACCGTGGCACACAGCCCAGACCTCGACACAGAGGGAACGCGGCACATAGCCCGGATCTCATTGCAAGCCAAGGGCGGAACACAGCCTGGACCTCAGCAGAGGGTAACCGCAGCACACATCCCAAACAACAGTGAAGAGTGAAAGAGGCACACAGCACAGACCTCGTTGCAGGGTGACACTGGCACACAGCACCGACCTCGGGAGATGGCGACTGTGTCACACAGACCGGACATTGGCTCAGGGCAACTGCGGCACACAGCCTGGACCTCTGTGCAAGACTATGACGGCACACAGCCCGAACCTCGGCGCAAGGTTAACATGGCACACAGCCCGAAACAGCGCAGCGTGATCGCGGCACACAGCCCGGTCCTCGGCACAAGGCTACCGCGGCACACAGCCAGGAACTCAGTTCAAGGATACCGTGGCACACAAACTGGACCTGGGCACAAGGCAGCCGTGGCACACAACCCGAACCTCAGTGAAGGGAGACCGTGGCACACTGCCCAGAAATCTGTGCAGGGCAACTGGGGTACAGAGCTCAGAACTCATCGCTAGTCGACCGCAGAACACAGCCCAGAACTCGGCGTAGGGCGACCATGGCAAACAGGA
>SJYV01047683.1:565291-576805 GCA_006410875.1 Neotragus pygmaeus | reverse complement strand
GGTACACAGCCCGGACTTTGGAACAGGCTCACCGTGGCACACAGCCTGGACTTCTGCAGAAGGCTACCACGGCACACAGCACATACCTTGGAACAGGGCGACCATGGCACACAGCACGGACCTCGTCACAGAGGGACAGTGGTACAGAGCCCAGAACTTATCACAGGCCGAGGGCGGAAAACAGCCCGGACCTCAGAACAGGGCGACTGCGGCACACAGCCCAAATCTCAGAGAAGAGCAACCGAGGCACACAGCATGGGTTTTGGCGCAGGGCGACACTGGCACACAGCACGGAACTCAGGAGTTGGCGACCATGTCACACAGCCCAGATATCGGTGCATGGCGACTGTGGCACATAGCCAGGACTTCAGCCCAACGCTACCATGGCACACAGCCCAGACTTTGGTGCAGGGTGACCACGGCACACAGCCCAAACCTCAATGAAGGGCGACCGTGGAACACAGCCCCGAAATCCGTGCAGGGCAACCATGGCACAGCGCTCGGATCTCGTTGCTAGCTAACCGTGGTACACATCCCAAACCTCGGCACAGGGTGACTGTGGCACACAGGCTGGACTTCGGCGCAGGGCGATCGCGACATACAGCCTGAACCTCAGTGAGAGTGACCGAGGCACACAGCCCGGACCTTGGCAAAGAGGAACTGTGGCACAGAGCCAGGAACAGAACACAGCACGGAGCTCGGCACAGAGCGACAACAGCACACAGGCCGGATCTCGGCACAGGGTGACCGCGACACACAGCNAGTGACCGAGGCACACAGCCCGGACCTTGGCAAAGAGGAACTGTGGCACAGAGCCAGGAACAGAACACAGCACGGAGCTCGGCACAGAGCGACAACAGCACACAGGCCGGATCTCGGCACAGGGTGACCGCGACACACAGCATGGACCTCGGCTGAGGGCGAGTGCAGCACACAGCCCGAAACTCAGTGAAGTGCGACCGTGGCACACAGTCCGAAAATCTGTGCAGGCCCACCGTGGCATGGAGCTTGGAACTCGTCGTTAGCCAACAACGCAACACAGCCTGGACCTCCGCACTGGGCGACCGCGGCACACAGGCCAGACATCTGTGCAGGGTGAGCGCAGCACACAGCCCAGACCTCGGCGCAGGGTGACCGCTTCACACAGCCCGAAATTCATTGAAGGGCAACTGTGGCACACAGCCCGGAACTCGTCGCCAGCTGACCGAGGAACATAGCACAGAACTTAGTACAGGGCTACCGAGGCACACATCCCGAACTTCAGTGAAGGGTGACCGCAGAACACAGCCCAGAAATCTGTGCAGGGCAACAGAGGCACAGAGCCTGGAACTCATTGCTAGTCGACTGCGAAACACAGCCCGGACCTCTGAGCAAAGCTACCACAGCACATAGCCCGAACCTCGATGCAGGTTGCCCATGGCACACAGCCCGGACCTCAGTGAAGGCTGACCACGGCACACAGCCTGGAAATCTGTGCAGGCGACCATGGCACAGAGCTCGGAACTCGTCACTAGCCAAGCGCAGAACACAGCACGGACCTTGGGACATGGCAACCACAGCAGCAGGCGGGAGCTGTAGGCAGGGTGACTGTGGAACACAGCCCAAATCTCAGTGAAGGGCGACCGTAGAACACAGCCCGGAACTCGTCGCCAGCCGACCGTGGAACACAGCCTGGACCTCGGCACAGGGCGACCGCAGAACACAGCCCAGAAATCTGTACAGGGAGCCCGTGGCACAGAGCCCGTAACTCGTCACTAGCCAACCNGGCAGGGTGACTGTGGAACACAGCCCAAATCTCAGTGAAGGGCGACCGTAGAACACAGCCCGGAACTCGTCGCCAGCCGACCGTGGAACACAGCCTGGACCTCGGCACAGGGCGACCGCAGAACACAGCCCAGAAATCTGTACAGGGAGCCCGTGGCACAGAGCCCGTAACTCGTCACTAGCCAACCACGGAACACAGCCCGGACCTCGGTGCAGGGCAACTACGGCAATCACGCCGGACCTCGTCGCAGGGCGACCACGGGACACAGCCCAGACATTGGCCAAGAGCGACCATGGCACACTGACCGAAACACAGTGAAGGTCGAATGTGGCACACCTCCAGTAACTCATTTCTAGCCGACTGCGGAACACAGCCCAAAATTCAGTGAAGGGAGACTGCAGCACACATCCTGGACCTCGACGCAGGGCAACCCTGGCACACAGCCCAGACCTTGACCAAAGGTGACCACGGCACACAACCCGGAACTTGGTGCAGGACGACCGCGGCACACAGCCCGAACCTCAGTGAAGGGCAACCGCGGCACACAGCATGGAACTCGTCACTAACCGACCACAAAACACATCCCAGACTTTGGAGCAGGGCGACTGTGGCACACGGGCCGGACTTCGATGCAGAGTGACTGCGGCACATATGCTGAATCTCAGTGAAGGGCAACTGCGGCACACATCCCGGAACTTAAGGGAAGGCGCCCCTGGAACACAGCACGAATGTCGGCATATGTTCTCTGTGGCACACTTCCAGAATCTCTTCGCAGTGTGACTGGCACACACGTCGGACCTGGGCTCAGGGCGACCACAGCACACAGCCTGGACCTCGGCGCAGGGTGACCGTGGCACACAGCCCAGACCTCGGNCGAATGTCGGCATATGTTCTCTGTGGCACACTTCCAGAATCTCTTCGCAGTGTGACTGGCACACACGTCGGACCTGGGCTCAGGGCGACCACAGCACACAGCCTGGACCTCGGCGCAGGGTGACCGTGGCACACAGCCCAGACCTCGGCACAGAGGAAACACGGCACAAAGCCCGCAACTTGTTGCAAGCTGAGTACGGAACGCAGCTTGGACCTCAGCACAGGGTGACCACAGCACACAGCCTGAACCACAGTGACGAGCGACCGAGGCACACAGCCTGGACCTCAGAGTAGGGCGACCATGGCAAAAAGGATGGAACTCATCTCCAGCCGATGGCAGAACACATCCCGGACCTCGGCATAGGGCGTACGCGGCAGACAGGCCGGACCTTGGCACCAGGTGACCGTGGCATACAGCATGGACCTCGGCATAGGGTGACCACGGCACACAGCCCGAACCTCAGTGAAGGGTCACAGTGGCAAACAGCCCAAAAATCTATGCAGGGTGACTGTGGCAAAGAGCTTGGAACTCGTCGCTAGCCAACCGCGGAACATAGCCCGGACCTCGGCACTGGGCGACTGCAGCACACAGTCCAGACCTAGGGAATGGGCGACCGCGGTACACAGNGAGGAGAAGGGGACAACCGAGGATGAGATGGCTGGATAACATCACGGACTTGATGAACGTGAGTCTGAGTGAACTCCGAGAGATGGTAATGAACAGGGAGGCCTGGCGTGCTGCGATTCATGGAGTCGCAAAGAGTCGGACACGACTGAGCGACTGAACTGAACTGAAGCTGCTAGATGGGGGCTGTGAATCTAGCGATTGACTTTAGATAATTTTAAAGGAGATGAGTCAAAGAAGAAGATATAATCTATTGGACCCATTTTCCTACCTAATCCATAAAACCCTATACCACATTTATTGGGTGCCTACCTTATGCTAGGCATTGTATCAATAATATTCATTCTACCAAAGTCACCTAAATTAATCCTAAAGGCTTGCTTTTGTTGTCTCCATTTTATAGANCTACCTAATCCATAAAACCCTATACCACATTTATTGGGTGCCTACCTTATGCTAGGCATTGTATCAATAATATTCATTCTACCAAAGTCACCTAAATTAATCCTAAAGGCTTGCTTTTGTTGTCTCCATTTTATAGATGCTACTGCTAAGTCACTTCAGTCATGTCTGACTCTGTGCGACCCCATAGATGGCAGCCCACCAGGATCCGCTGTCCCTGGGATTCCCCAGGCAAGAACACTGGAGTGGGTTGCCATTTCCCTCTCCAAATGAAAACGTTACAAATCACAGCTCATAAGTGAAGAGCCGAGACTGGAAGGCAGATGTCTCTGGTTCCAATCCTTATGCTCTAGTCATTAGGCTTATTTACAGTAACTGGTTTCAGGTTTCTGCTTGCACAACTTAATGATTGAGGAGGTTATAAACTCAGGAAACATGCCTATTCCGTAGTTACCATGGGAATTTTCTCCACTTTGGAAATAAAATCTATTGATCCACGATTTCTACCAATTACATCACAATGAGTGGCTCTTCTCTGTCTTCCCCAGGAAAGTCTTTTAAAGGCTTGAGGTCATAATTTTACTTCAACTGAGCTTCTTTGAGGAGTATCTCATTATTTCTGGTTATTTTCTTCAGGAAGTTGATAGAGATCAAAGAATAAATGCATAAATATTTTAGTAATATATGGTAAAACATTTTAATTATCTCTGTTAAACTTGTAGAAATAAGCCCCTTGACAGGGAAATTAAAGCTGAGGGGTTTAAAGCGTGTTTTCTTCTTTCAGTCTCCTCAGTGTCTCACTGCTCCATCTGTCTAATCTCACAACCCTCAGAACTCCCAGAAATCTAATGAAGATCCCAGGGCATCTGTCCGGTTCCCTGAGACTAATTCAGTGCTAGATTAGGTGGAGAGAATTAGGGAAAAAAACTCCTCTTAGTTCTGCTGTGTCCATAAGTCCGGTTTTACTAGGGTCAGCCACCACCCACAAAGTAAATTCACATCCCAGCCCTACCTAGGTTGAGTGGGCATGAAGCAATGATTATGCTTTTTATGTTAATATTTCTGAGGTCAATGGTAACCCACATTCCTGCGTTCCTCTTTCATTAATATGAACTCTCTCTGTTCTAGTGTTCCCATATGACTTCACTGGTTGGTTGAGCTCAAGCGTCATTCAATTACCATGTCTTTTAGCCTTTCCTGGAATGCTCATTATATATCTGAAGTTCCGGAGACAAGGTAAATGGGATTAATCGTGGTGATTACTACTGAGAGCTTAAAAGATCCCCTTTCCCTGGATATCTGTTTTCTTGGTATTGTTTAGCAAGAGCTGTATGACTTTTTCCTCATAACCAGGAAGATCAACAGTTTAGGTGACATCTCAGAGGACCAAATTCTGACACTGATGATTGTGGGTGTCAAAGACTGAAGCTGCTTTGCCACCAGTGTTTTCAACTGCCCTTAAGGACATAACTCCTTCTGCTATAAGAAATAAGAAGCCCTCTGGCTTCAGAAAACATGACTGGGTCCAGTCACTGATTTACTATGCCATTGTTGGTGTACATTCATGACTCTGGGTCAATGCTTCTTATCTCTTTGAGGCTTAGAGTCTACTCTGAAAATATAATGTTAGCATGAATCCAATCGCAGCGCTCACATATACCTCTTAAATCTACACGCAGGTTCAGGAAGCTTATGATTCTTTCCTTCAGCTTCTCTGGTAGCTCAGCTGGTAAAGAATCTACCTGCAAAGCAGGAGACCCCAGTTCGATTTCTGGGTTGGGAAGATCCCCTGGATAAGGGAAAGGCTGCCCACTCCAGTATTCTGGCCTGGAGAATTCCATGGACTGTATAGTCCATGGAGTCACAACGAGTCAGACACAACTGAGCGACTTTTACTTTCTTTCCTTGAACTATTATGAAATATGGTCATCATTTGAGGTGAAATTGATAAATTAATAAAATAGTATTCAAAAAATGATTTTAGCACTTAGCAATTCATAATTTAGAGACGTCTAAGGAATAGGTATGTACGAGATAATTGCCATCTAATCAAGGCAAGGAAACCTTTTATTTTACTTGAGGCATTCCTGTCAAACCACAGAAGAGACTTTTAGAGAATTAGGGTGGTCACTAGTAGGACTTTCTCAGTTCCCTCTCCTCCCTTGCTCATGCTAGGCAGCCTTGAACCACAACATGCACAGTCCTATATTTCTAATCTGTCCACTGAAAATTGCAAACCTTGCCTCAGAAGTTACCAAATCAATGGATGGAAAGACCCTACTTTCTATTACGAAGAGGAAAATTAATGTTTGTATAAACAAACCAAGCCCTTGAATATGACGTTTGAGAAAAATAGTCGACCTAAGCCAAAATTCCTCTGGACTTCTTAATTTGAACTAAGTCAGAACACTTGCTCCTGAGGATTCTGTAGAAATAGACGTGAGGAGCCAACAGACTAGGGTATAGAGCGACTCAGTTTTTACAAGAGCTGCCCAAGGAAATATAAATTATTTCTGATTGTAAAGGTCCCCCCCCCCCCGCCCCCGCCTCAGGTTTAGTGATCACCTAGCTGCGGTCAGCAATTTCTTTTAAATAAATACTTAGGAATTAAACTAGCTCACATGTTGTTTAGTTGCTCAGTCATGTCCTACTCTTCTGTGACTCCATGGACTCTATCTAGCCCAGCAGGCTCCTCTCTCAATGGGATTTTCCAGGCAAAACTACTGGAGTGGGTTGCCATCTCTTCCCCACCCAGGGATCAGACCCATGTCTGCTGCTTTGGCAGGCGGATTCTTTACTAATGAGTAACATGGAATCATGTGTTAGGTGAATTTTTTAACTTTATAAGAAACCACTAAACTGTGTGTACTATTTTACACATCACCTGCAGTGGATAAGAGAACATTTATTTCTCATGTTTTCCACTTTGGGTTTCCCTCAATCTTTCTAATTTTAGCTAGTGTGTTCAGTGGTATCTCATCTCAGTTTTAATTTGCTCTTCCTGAGCATTTCATATAAGTGGAATCAAATGATATTTACTCATTTTTGACTGGCTCCTTTCACTTTGCATATGTTTTAAATGTCTATTCATATTTTAATATGTATCAATTATTCATTCCTTTCTATTACTGAATAATATTCCACCATATAAATATAGAATATTTTGTTCATTCACTCATCAGTTAATAATGCTTCTTGGTTTGTTTCCAATTTTGATTATTATGAGTATTCGAGTATAATATTTTGAGTGGATATATGTCTTCATTTCTCTTAGATATACACCTAGGAATGCAATTGCTGGATCGCATTAATTCTATGTTTCACATTTTTTAATGCCTGCTAAAATATTTTCCAAATTGACTTTACTATTTGAAATTCTCACCAGCACTGTGTGAGGGTTCCACTTCTACATATTCTTACCAACACTTATTATTGTATATCTTTCACTATTAGCCATATGGTATGTATATTCTTTTGTTGAGCTCAAGCATTGCTCTATATGATTTTTGATTTTCAATTCTCTAATAAGCAAAGATGTTGAAGAGATTTCTTGTACTTATTAGCTATTTGCATATTTTCTTTGGATAAATGTCTAAATCATTTGCCAATTTTTATATTGTGTTACTTTTCTTTGAACTGTTGAGTTGTATTTCTTTATATATTCTGGATACACAGTCTTTATCAGATACATGACTTGCCTCTGCTTTCCACATTCTGTAGGTTATCCTTTTGCTTCCCCAAAATGTTCTTTTCATTTTTTTTTGGTGTGTGTGGTCATACTACACAACTTGTGGTGTCTTAGTTCCCTGAAAAGGGATTGAACCTTGGCCCACAGCAGAGAAAGCGCCAAGTCCTAACCACTAGACCACCAGGAAATTCCCCTGATGATGTTATTTGAGGTACAAAAGTTTTTCCTATGGCCACTGTACCAACTTACCACAGATTTAGTATCTTAAAACAAAATATATTTATTATCTTAAATTCTGGAGGTCAAAAGTCTGCAATGGATTTCACTGGGCTAAATTCTATATGTCACAAAACCTGCAATTCCTCCCTCGTCTAGAGAGAATCCATTTTATTGCCTTTTACAGATTCTAGAGTTGCACTCCTTGCATTTCTTGGTTATGGAATATTTCCTACATTTTTCAAAGACAGTAGAAATACATTAAAAAACTCTCTCAGCTGTATCTTCACATTGTTTTCTCCTCTGTGTATACAGTAAACTTCTGCCTACCTCTAAGAGTACTTGTGATTGAATTGGGCCCACCCAGATAATCCAGGATAAAATTGCCACCTTGAGATTCATAACTTAATGACATCTCTAAATACTCTTTTATCACAGAAGGTACCATGCATGAGTTCCATGGGTTATTGTTGTTCAGTTGCTAAGTCGTGTCCAACTCTTTGTGACCCCATGGACTGCAGCATGCCAGACTTCCCTGCCCTTCACTAACTTCCAGAGTTTGCTCAATCACATATCCATTGAGTTGGTGATGCCATCCAACCATCTCATCCTCTGTTGTCCCCTTCTCCACTTGCCCTCAATATTTCTCACCATCAGGGTCTTTTCCAATAAATTGGCTCTTCCCATCAGGTGGCCAAAGGACTGGAGCCTCAACTTCAGCATCAGTCTTCAGTGGATATTCAGGACTGATATCCTTTAGGATTGACTGGTTTGATATCCTTGTCCATGGGACTCTCAAGAGTCTTCTCCAATACCACAGTTCAACAGCATCAATTCTTTGGCGCTCAGCTTTCTTTATGGTCCAGCTCTCACATCCATACATGACTACTGGAAAAACCATAAGCTTTGACTTATGGACCTTTGCAAAGTGATGTCTCTGCTTTTTAAGATGCTGTCTAGGTTGGTCATAGCTTTTCTTCCAAGGAGCAAACATCTTTTAATTTTGTGGCTACAGACACCATCTGAGTGATTTTGGAATGTAAGAAAAAAATCTGTCATTGTGTCCACTGTTTCCCCATCTATTTGCCATGAAGTGATGGGACCAGATGCCATGATCTTAGTTTTCGAATGTTGAGTTTTAAGCAGGCTTTTTCACTCTCCTCTTTTACCTTCATCAAGTGGTTCTTTAGCTCCTCTTTCGTTTCTGCCATTAGAGTGGTATCATCTGCATATCTGAGGTTGTTGATATTTCCCCTGCAACCTTTATTCCAGCTTGTAATCAAATATTGAATATCTTTGGGATCCATTTTTCAGTGTAGAGAATCCCATGGACAGAGGAGCCTGGCAGGCTATAGTCCATGGGGTCACCAGAGTCAGACATGATTTAGCAACTAAACCACCTCCACACATGTGCTACCCTTCATGAAGGAAGAATGTCTCCAAAAAACAAAGCTGTAAGCCTAGAGGCTAGAGTCATATGTGTTTATCCTCAAGACTTGAAACCTAATGGAGTTTTCCCAGTTGACCTTTGAAATTACTTGGGAACAGTGACTACTTTTTCCTTCTAATCTTCTTCACAATTCAATGAGAATGGCTAAAATATTCTCCTATACTTGTTGCACCATTATATTTTAGGGGTAAACAATTGTTTTTCTAGTTCCATGGTCCCAAGGATGAAAGGTTTCCCTTGTGGCTCAGCTGGTAAAGAATCTGCCTGCAATGCAAGAGACCTGGTTTCGATCCCTGGGTTGGGAAGATCCCCTGGAGGAAGGAAAGGCTACCCACTCCAGTATTCTGGCCTGGAGAATTCCATGGGCTATAAAGTCCATGGGGTCTCAAAGAGTCAGACACGACTGAGTGACTTGCGCTTTCACTTTTCAAAGATGAAGAGAAATTTTGCCATAGTGTGGGTTATACTTATAGAGCCTCACTCTCGAATTTATTTAGATTGTCGGCCAATTTTTGTTTCTTAAAGTTGTGGGACTGAGGTCCCATTTGCTTATCAACTGTCAGCCCGAGGACTACAGCCTGCCCAGATTTCTTCACATGCTTTCCATGTGGCTCTTCCAGCAATGGTGGGTCAGTCCATTTCATCATTTGACTCTCTACCCTTGCATTCTGCCACATCTCTCTGACTTCAGTCTTAAAGTCTCTGATTTAAGGACTCATATAACTATATTGGATCTGCATGAATAAACTTGAATAATCTCCCTATGTTAAGGTTCATAACTTTAATTACCTCTGCAACATCTCTGTTTCCATGGAATGTAACATATTCACAAGTTCCAGGTATTGGGACACAGATACTTTTAGGGGCCCATTCTGTCTACAGTAGTCTAGCTCCCAAAGATTCACATTCCTCCCAAACACAAAAGCCATTCTGTTCATCCAAAGGTTTCATCTTATAAGCTCAACTCAAAGTTGATAAGAAAGAAGATTATAACAAAAGAGTGTTAATGAATCTATTTTATTATATTTATTGTAAGGATTAACTGAATTAATCCATTTTAAGTGGTAGAACAATGACTTCTAAAGAATAAATTCTTAGTATAAGTAATATTAAATGTTATTTTGTGAATATTCTCTTCCCCAATTCACAATTCAACCAATTTCTTTTTTCAGTCTCTATTTCAGATCCTTTGTTTCCCTTGTACAATGACTAGACGTGGGATGTGGCAACGGTTGTAGCTTTTCCAATGGCATTTTCCAGTCTATTAGTCATTGTTTTAAGCATGATGCTAAGAAGTAAGTGGGTGGGGAGAGTCGACTCTGAGACTATCATTTTTCCAGCACTTATTTATTTTCCATTCCCTGAAAAGGCCCACTTCCCACCTGGTTATCAGCCCAAGGTTCATCTTGTTTCCAGAGAAAAGACAAAGGCCCAAATCTATGTTTTGTCAAGTTATACATTAACATACTATGGTTATAACGAAGGTTAAGCCCTTCAAGTGTGCAACCAAAGAGTGACTCAAGCTTCTTTTGCCCTTTCTTTTGGCTAGTAACCCACGGAATCATAGCTGTGCTCCTCAGACTTATTACCCTTCTCCTGTAATATGTGGGCAATTTTTTTGTTGACATCTCTATCTCCAGCAGCCCCCCAAAAACAAAATACATGTCTCTCCAAGCACATCTTGTGACATTGCTTTCCAGATAGATCAATTTAACCTGCTCTTATACACTATTCCATTCACCGAAAGTTACTAAGACTTGATACTACTTGAACATTAACTCTATTCACCCTGTTTTCTTGAACAAATCTCACCATTTCTCCATCTTTGTTCACCCAAAGAATCCCAAGTAATAGGTATTAAGCTAGAGATGTATCTGATTTTGTTGTTAAATTTTTGTTTCTGTTATAAATGAAGGCCAAGAAACCTCAGATAATGATCAGATAATGATCTTCCTTTCAAAATTTCCCATAATCAGATTGCAATTCAAAAGCCATGAGTAATCATCATTGCTTTCTTAGTATAATTTCTTTCATAATATTAAATGAACATTGACACTCAATATGTATCACTAGATGTCACAAGAAACAATAATGTATATAGAATTCTGAGGGAAAAATGAGCTTTGAGCCTACAATTTTGTCCATTTCAAATAATTTCTCATATGTAAAAATGAAAACTAGTCAAGGACTTTCAGAATGTACCATTACTGTATACTCTACGAAAATTATCTAAGAAAAAAATTTCCCCAAATGGAAATGACAATGTCTAAAATATTAGATGAATAATAAATAAGAAATATGAAAAACAATTTTATCAATAAAATATTAATTTAACAATAAATAGTTATAGTATAATTGCAAAATAATGACTACTTAAGTAATTTGAAAACATATTAATAACCTAGCTGCTGAACATCAGTTCAGTTCAGTTCAGTCGCTCAGTCGTGTCCGACTCTTTGCCACCCCATGAATCACAGCACGCCAGGCCTCCCTGT